>JARYHS010008075.1:59137509-59189693 GCA_031002005.1 Vandiemenella viatica | reverse complement strand
GGAGCATAGGTCATTTAATTGAAAGCAAAAATGTAGTAGCATAAACGTAGTACACTTAATGCATACCACAGTATATCACAGCGAGGGGCTGTAGTTCCCTGACAATGGACTGTAAATTAATCAAATCCCTGTCAAAATCCAACTAACATCCTTCCAACTTGCGGACAGGCAGACCAACACATTTAAAAAAAAAAAAAAAAAAAAAAAAAAAAACGGTTGACTTCTACTCTACAGCTTACTAATGGTGTCACAAACTCATTTTCTGTTTTTGAAAAGTTATTTATTTTACAGACTTTTCCTATTTGTAGTTTTATTATATTAATAAATATTAAACAAATTTAGATTTGCAATGGATCCCAAAATTCTTTCATTTATTATTCTTGTAAGTTTTTTTCAGAAATAAGGTGGAGAAAGAATCTGCAGAGTAAACATATTAATATGCTTGTTACATGTGATATAGTAAATGTATAGCATGAGAAGTAAATGCAGTGTGGAGTATGATGAAAAATATAATGTTTAATGTTGTTTGTGTTGATAAATGTGTCAATTGTGCTTTCACTGTTTTAAATTAGTAAGTATTTACAATTTGTGTGAATAAAAGGATAAAGGAGAAGTAGGAATATTCACTGAACATCAAAGTATCGTATCCATTCGATGTGTACCATATGGTATATTGGGTTGATTCGATGTTTTGACAAAGAACTTTTCTATTTGATACATCGATATTTTTTGTAAAAACATTGAATCAATAAAAAATACTAACTGACAAAAATAATGGAAATAAATGTTAAGATTACTAAATTTATTCAAGATTAAAATAAATTATTTCAATTTAAAGGGACATCTGTGAGCAATTAGCGGGACATAACAGTGAAGATGAGAATCTCTTGCGGTCGGCTATCTTGAACATATGAGAATGAATGAAATCAATTTTTTAGGTTCACTCCCGCTGTTGGCAGGTGTTTGCTGTGAATCGAAATAAGATTTTATTACTCTAAAACAACTAAGTGTTACCTGATACTACTCAATATTTAGATATTAAACCAGGTTGGGGCAATATCTGATTGACTGTTGTCAGGACATCTGTTGCATCCGAACGTTATTTTCGAAGGCTGTTCAAATAGTCAGTCAGCAAACGAACAGAATGAAAGGAAAACAATTGAGTTAACTTTTGTTTCTGCAAAGTTTGACTAAACACCATTGGTGTTAATGGTTAAATACTTAAAATTAATATTTTTAGGCAGATTTAGACTTTAGTATTTAACGTCTGGTTCTCTATTGTAATGGTATGGTAACGTAATAAAATATTTCTGTTAAAATGTAGTGTCTGTACAAAGCTACACCTCACTCATACAATACTACTTAACCAATACACAATATCATAAAATAAATTTTTTAATGTTGGGTGAAAGGAAACATTCTGGCCTCTCATTCTGGAGGATGTGGGTTCTAATCCTTGGCCAGGAATCCAGATTTGGGTTTTCCATGGTTTCCCCAAACCACTCCAGGTGAATGTTTCAAAAGGCCTCAGCAGAATTTCTTCCCGTTCCTTGCCCCCAGTTCTTTCCTGCCTCTAATGACTTCGATGTCGACGAGGAGTTAAGAAATAAACAAAAAACATAAAATTGAACACATCATTACAGCTCCAGCAGTACACTGCTGGTATATTGTCACTCTGTGTACACAGACCAAACAAAAGACAATGAACTATCTGCATTCAATTGGAAATGGTGAATATCAAACTTTTGTCACATTTTCTCTTGGCGATTTTAAAGGAATAGGTAAGAGATAAATGAAACGACATTTGCCAACAAATATTGTTGGTTGATATTTGTTGACCGAAGAAAAACATAAAAGTATTTGATGTTGAAAAACATTGATGTTTTTGAGGGATGCATTGAAAAATATCGATGCAGGGTTCTGATGTTTTACATCGAATAAAAACACTTTCTAAGTGGACATCCCTAAATGCTTCGTGACTATTACTTTTAAAAAAAAAAAAAACTGAAATTGTTTTGGGAAATTTTAAGGTGGTAAAGTGTTTGTAATAATTATTAGACATATTGAAGATAATATTTTATGTATTTAAAATCTGGCAGAAAACAAGAACGTTTGTGGAATAATTGTATCAAGGAGCAATTACTTCATATTAAAACCATGGAGGCTGGAGAAATGATTCTGAATCAAGCAGTGAAGGAAAATGCTACCACGCTGCAAGCAATGGGTAGCTATACAAGCTACCAAAACTTCAGGAAACTGATTTGTACATACTCAAATCATCTGTTCCACAAATTACATGTGTGCCAACAGAACGGGTAATAACTTCTTACATAGGAACAGAGTCACCACCAATAGTAGTCGAAATAATGCAACAGTTACTAGCTCAAATTCTATGTTCCATGATTGATGTAATGTCTTCACAAGTGAAGGAAATGAGAAACATTGTGTCTCCACATATAGATAAAATGAAGCAAGATACAACCACACAATTGCAAACTTAACATGAAAATTTTTTGTTTTTGCTTTATGTCTCATTGACATTGAGGTAATTAGAGGTTGGAAAGGATTGGGGACAAGGAAGGGGAAGGAATTCATCCATGACTTTTTGAAGGAACCATACTGGCGTTTGCCTAAAATGATTTGGGGAAACTATAGAAAACCCAAATCTGGATGGCTCGACGGGGACTCAAAGCCACATTATCCCGAGTGCTAGGCCAGAACATCAACCTTTCACCCACCATGCTTGGAATGAAGAAATAGGATTACTGGAAGTGGAAACTAAACAATGCACATTGAATACGAAACTGGAAAGTTCGATGTAAAATTCAAGGAATAAATTAATGAAAAGCTCGTGGAAGTACGTACAAGTATAAGTGATGGAATATGCCAGTGCAAGAGTTATCTGACCAACTCATGGTAAAGTTTTGAGTAATGCAAGAGCACAAGTCAATGAAAGTCACAAAGCAGTGTATTGGGACCATTGCTGTTCATTATTCTAATGAATGATAGTGTTGATGGTTTGCTTTCAGAAATTATATTGTTTGTAGATGACATAATTCTATACAAAAGGATCAGAACAGTAGAAAACTAAACAGCTGCAGGGTGATCTGAACAGGATATCTAGCTGAGTTGGTAAACATGAGATGGTGATAAATGCAAAGAAGAGTCAGCTTATTAGTTACACAGATGAAAACTGAAGGTTGATTATGATTATAAGATGGGGAAAGAATTGCTAGAAGTAATTGAAATTTAAATATCTTGGCATAACATTCGATAACAAGCTCAACAGGGCAGCATACACTGGACAGTTGGAGGGGAGGTTTCAAAATCATCATTCAAAATTATAACAAACAATTTGAAACATGAAATTTTTCATCACATTATCAATTAAACAAATGTTTTCTATGTAGTATTATATTCAGAGTAATTGGAACAGGACCTGCAGAAGTCAAATTTGATTTGTTAGTTATTCAAACTTGATCTGCATGTATCATTTTAAATGTGTTCTAATAATATTTCACTGTTTCCCATTTTCTGATGCATTAGATTTCTTTTAATACATGTATAAGTAAAGAAACTGAGAATTATAGCTTTAAAGCATTAGTGTTACCACCAAACTCATTCTGTCTGAGATGTGAGCAGAAGAAGGTAATATACTACCACCTCCAACAATCAAAATTGAAGACTCAGAAAGGGGGAGGAATCAGGCAATAATTTTTTTTCCAAAATTGAGTTATGGTTACAGCTCGATTCAGGATTATCATATGCATCTGCTGGTAAAATACCTGATTGGTAAAGAGAAATCAACACCGAAAGATTTGCTGTAAGGGGAAAGAACCAGCTCAGGGAAAAGAAACAGTTGAGTCAATGGTGATGACAATGAACTTTCTTCTTAAGAGAAAGGCTCAAACATTTTACAACTTCAAAACTATTGCGAAATTGTAGGCAAGAAAAAAGAAGGTGGATATCTGCACAGATTTTGAAAAAAAGTGTATGTGACACGTATAGCAAACAAATACTTTTACTGTTAACATCAACTGGCCATGTAGTCTTTCAATATCCATGTTCTGCAAATGGGAAAATCTTTTTTTATGCTTATCCAGAAAGCATTGCAAAAAAGTGCCTGAATGAAGTGGCCTCACTTCTTCACTCATGTCTTAAAAGATGACACCAAAGAAGTCATAATATTTTGTGATTCAGTTCATCGTCACAATAAGAACTACAAATGTCTTCCACTTCATTATGTAACTCTGAATCAAATTGATAGTTTGAAGAAGATCATAATTAAATTTCATATTTGCACTTAGAGTTTGATAAAAGTGTTGGATTGTGGAAGGTAAAGCAGTGATGGAAACACATGAAGATTTCAAAGAAATGGTCAAATCATCCGGAAATAAACCATTCTCTTTCACTATGGTTAGCATTACCCAAGAAATGGCGCTGGACTGGAAAATAATACAGGACTCAGTGTATGTTCCAAAATAGCCTTTCAAAATACAACCCATTAAAGTAATATCTACTACATCCAGCCACAGCCGTTTGCTTCATTATCGCAAGACGTACCATACAGGAATAACAACAGGTATCATACAGACACCATGACATGGTCAACCATCGGTGGATGGCCTGTTTAAACTTTTCCCTCCAGCTTAAAATGGTATGTTAAACTTCAGAAAACATGTATACTACACAATAGTTCAGTAATATTCCATTGCGTTAGGTACAATTCAATTTTTTATTCTAGGTCTTCTGCCAATTCCTAGGATAAAATTTAAAGATTTTCAAAGCCTAATGAAATTTTGCCAGTCTGGTGCTGTAAAGATCTTCAGTCAGATACCCCATGACTAAATTTCAATGATGTGAGTTCTATCAATTCACAGGCATCACATCTATGCCCGTGTTTAGGCTTTGTGGGCCCCTAGGCTATACATGTGGTGAGGGCCTCCCTGTCAGCAGTGGCCCCTCTGACCGGGAGCTACCTTTGGCTATCAATGCTTAAATTCAAAATTCAACCCATGGCCCAGGCCCCCTCTTTGTGGTGCGGAACCTAGCTTAGGTAGCATATGCTTAAATGTGGTACTGATCACATCCATTTTTATGTTTACTCATGATATTTATGGAATTATTGTGCCTATTTTTTCCACTTACAGAGAGGTGTTTGATAAAATTTCTGGGAATTACTTCACTCTGAGGAAAAAATAAATTGAAAAAAGCTCCGATTTCACATTCCATGAACCTAAGTCATTTTATTTTAGAAACAAAATTGCTGTACATGAAGATATACTAATGCTGTGAAATTTTAAATATACATATAAATTAAGAATAATTTCAAAGGTGTTTGATAATAATGCTCATAAGAATACAAAACATTAGAAAAGAAACATTGTGTATATTTAAATATCTCAAAACAAATAATACATACATAATTTACAAAAACAGGTAATATTTATATTTCTTGATTCAAGAAAATATGATGATGGTGGTGAGAAAATTTCTTGTCCTCCACCATATAAAATGATGCTACTGGCATAAATATCTTCCTTGAATTAACATGTCATGAAAATATAAGTAAACATTCATCATTCTATACATTTAATAAAGCTTACAGAACTGAAAAATGTGCAGTTATAAAATTCATTTTTGAACAGATTTAATCTTAGAAAATTTTTATTCAAGTTCACAATTGCCCAAGGAGCAATTTTCCCAATTTTAAATAGGTAAAAACTGAGATGCTTAATTTGTATGCGGAAATTCAAGTAATTAATTTCATTTAAATTTTGTGTATTCATTTTTTGTTTCTATTGGGTTTACAGTACATAAGCAGTGAACTCACTGAAGCCATATGAGGCTAGGGGAGGAATGGTAGGTAATATGCCACATATCAGGGAGCACCCATAAACTTTGTGACTCATTCAGTGGGAGGGAAGGGTTGCTAGAAATCTGTGATGGGCTTCGTGGGGGGTTTGGAAGCCAACCTATATCGCTTTTCATTCATTTTATGTGTCATGGTTAAAATAGGGTACAGAATACGCAATAGCATGTGGACATTTATTTTCATCATTTAATTAATTCCTTGTTTTGGATACCCTACATACTGACAGAGCTAAGCATGCATGTGACTTGAAGTCATAGTGTTTGGATCAGATGGGGCCTGGTGCATTTGAATTAGCTCATACATGATGCATTCATTATGTGCCAAAACCAATGGCCACATAGTACTTAGAGTCAAATTCACTTCCTGATGTCACACAAGGTTTTCACGGCAGTGACAGTACTATTTTGACGTTTTAAAAAAAATTCTGTATTGATTCACATAGTCCAAGTATCACCACACTGCTCTTTGATAAAACAATTCTAACTGTATTGTGTCAAGTATATTTCAATGTGTCTTTAATTACTGTTCACCCTGAATTGTTATTTCAAGTTCAAAGTGTGGTGTAAAGTGGCACTGCACTATAAACTTGTTTTTTCCAGTTTTCGATATGCAAAATGGCCTCAATGAGCTATGAAAAAAGGAAAAATTGCTCCATTGCAATTTTATCAATTATTATTATTATTATTAATCATTCCTAGTAATGTAGAAAGAAAGGTGACAGAACTGCAGAAACAAAAACAAAAAATTCAGCTTGTAATATCACAGTTACCTTCCGCCGGTTACGAAGTAGTGCATAACAGACGTAGGAACACACTGTTTCGGAGTCGCCAGCCACCGCCGGAGTACAATCCGGATTATCATGGAGTGAGGCTAACGGTGAGCGGTATAGTTACTATGCAGTGCAATTCAGTGTATGTGAACTTTGTTTAAGAAGAACTTTATGTTGTTGATAGGAACTGTGATTGTAAAAGTGAAGTTTGAACAGTATTTAAATGAACATTGAATGTCAAGTTGTGATAGTGGGTAATTTAGCTGGAAGGAGATATGAATTATAATTTTCCTTTTGTCTCAAGAACTCTGTAATCTTTCGGATACGAAGTTTCAATTAGCCTTTACTTTGAAATTGATGGTGGCCAAACCATTCACAAGTGTTAATGTGCTTTATTAATAAACTTGTCACTGACATAATTATTCCTATTAATGAACTCGATGACCTTTATTGATTGTTAATTGCTGCTTAGGACTGGTTTGGTTTCATCATCTGGCGACCGACGGCACAATGAACTATATAAAAATTAAATTAGCTTGCTTCTAGAACTGTGTCTTTGAGAGAACATATTTTTGTGAGTATTAATATACCACTAATTATAAAAGAGAACAGCATAAAAAGGTCTTACAAGCTCTTAGTTTTCTTTACCAGGCATGTATGGTTTATTCTATTTCATCAGTTATTAAACAATGAGTAATCAGATTAGGAGAATGTTTTTAGCAACACCTTAAGAAGAAAAAGATCCCTGGCTATCTATTCCTGAGCAAGATGTTTTCCAAATAATTTATCATTTGCAGGAATGGCTAATGACACAATCTCATTCAGAATATTTATAATTACAGAAAAGTGTGTAAAGCAAATATTGGCCATGTCCATTATACACACAATAATTGTGATGATACTTTGTTAAGAAAAAACAACACTAAATGCCTTCTGGAATTAATAAGGAAAAAGTTAAATTCCGCACAGAAAGAGAGCATGGGACAAGGAAAGCCACGTCAGCCTAGAATACATGGGGGAAGGGTAGTTCAAAAGTGGCAAAAATGTAGCCACAAAGTGTATGGACACTCCCTTATGTGCACTGTAATAGCATTCGCTGTGAGCATTGTTGCAAAACCTGTGCAAACCAAAATCTGATTGCTTCAGTTCCTGTTTCAGCCAAACTCCTTTTAAACAACATTTACCATTCACCTACAAGGCTCAGCCATTAGATTAAAAGGTAAATACTATTGCAGAAGGGATTTTTCATACCTTGCAGATAATTACACCAGCATAGTAGCATTGGAAGAAATTGTATTATATTTTGGAGCTTAACATCGATTACTTTAGAAACAAAAACAATTTTATAATCATAATCTTATTCTATTGTTGTAGGTATGTAAACATTTCAGACCACTGTTGTAAGCCTTTAGCTAATAAACAAACTCCAAACCCTACATTGTAGAAGAATTCACGTATCTAAACATGTAGATTTCCTAGGATCCAAATCATGACATTTGCTTGTTACACAGGATAGAAGCACATAATCCATTTGAGCACCACCACTTTTAATTGTGTTTTGTTCTGTCTGAAATGAAAAAGGAAGCATGAGAAATCCATTTTGACAACAACGACAACAAAAATCTATATTTCTCTTAAGATACTCGTTTAATTACTAAAAAATCATTTTTTCAGCCAGTGTAAGATGGACTGAGTGGTAGTTAGCTTTAGTTCCTAATTTAATAGTAATGATGAGATCTTAGCACGAAGGGCAACTCCTTTCCAACACCAAATTAATTATTGTAATTACACCCTCAACTGGACACAGACAAACTTCCCTTGTGAAGTATTTCAGAAAATCAATTATTCTGTTGCAAAGCATTTCTGACACCATTAATCAATTATCAATTAACAAGAGTTGTTAAGCTAACTACTGTACCCTGAAAACAATAACTGCGGGATGTGTAAAATGGATTCTTAACTTATGGAATGTTAAGTTAGAAAGAACCACCAATGAATTATATTTTTAACTATTTAATGTCCAAAGCCTAAGATACAATTAGTCTGGATTGTATTAATTTAGGATGAAGTAATAAGACATGATTTTACATTAACAAACATCAATCAACCTGCTTAAAGAAGGCAATGAATAATAACTGATCAGACACTGAGGATAAACACTTCCTACATCTGAATACGCTCTATAATTCGAGCAAGCAGACAGTACTACATCAAACACAATTACCAATTATTTAAACAATCACTGATGTAACAATGATGACTGAATCTTAGAGATGGATGTTATGCATTAAAGCAGAGACAAGGTAATGTAAGAAAATAATATTAGCAAAATCTGAAGTCAAAACAGAAAGCAAAGCAACTTGAGACAAACTGAATACTTTGGAGACGTATATGGAGGCAAATGAAACAAACTGGAGGCTAATGAGACAAATGGGAGGCATCATGCACCTTACCTGATATATTGATTACATGCTTCTATCTCAAAAGTCAGCCAAAGAGTGGAGGAGGTGCAATGGTTCCCTCAACACTTTGTATACTTCCTGCAAGTGTCATTAGAACTTTGGCCACTGATAATAACCGAAATGATTGACATCATACTATAATTCTCTCTATTACCAGCTTATACGAATCATGGAAGGGATTAAGTGTAACATAGGCAATGGAAATTTACCAAGCTTATTCTGTTGATGCGAACCATGTGCCTGCTGTCTTGAAGTCATCTCATGCTCATTGTAATCTGAACACCACATCTGATGGTCTGAACGCTCATCCCACACTAGCAGTCAAGTCAGGTCAGGTAAGATCAGCTCAGCTCAGCTCACAATCCAGGATATCACCAGTAGCATACATGCTACCAGTTAGGTTAGGTCAAATCATATTTTTGACTCGTTATTGTTTAAACCTTACAGTTTTTACATTCATTATAATGAAATAGTTGATTTTTAACAAACCAAAGACTACAATGAATCTAGTTCTCAATATTTTCAAATGAATAGTATATATCTAATAGAATAATCAAATCTTTGTGATAATTCTTCTTGTTATGCAATACTGTACAATTTTACAATTTTTATTTGCTTACATTTTTTTTAATATGATCTCTGTCCAATGTGTAGATTTGTGAGATGAATCGTAATATTTTAATGAGTAAAATAATATAACGCTAAAAGTTATAACACCTTCTTCATCTATGTTGATCTCATCTAAGCTGACTGTTGTGCAATCACACTAGCAATCAGGTCAAGTCAGGTCAGGAGCGCTCATGTCTTGATTGTTGTTGATCAGTCGTGGTGCAATCTTCAGGTTGACCTACCTCGCACTGATCTGACCATACTGAACAGTGAGAATGCTCCCATTGCATTTCGTGTAAAACAATTTTGATCTCTGCTCTGACATGACTTGATATGACCTAATTTGATCACTAGTATGCACTGGCCTTAAATCATTAAGTTATTCAAGTAAATAGTCAATGTAATATATATATATATATATATATATCCTGTTAATTATCTAGACACCAAAGTTTTAATAAAGAATACACAGCACAATTCTTGTCACCTTTGATACTTTTTTACTTAACCAATAAATAAGATGTGGTAAAGATTAGCTGGTAAGTTACATATCTGAGATCTCAAAACATCTTCAATTGTCATATATGAATTAACTTAATTTTTACATTACATTTGACATATTTAGTGAACTTGATTAGCTGTTCATGTTAAATTCAGTATTCTGTTTATTAACAAACAGTACAAGATCCCAAATTTTAAATAGAATATTTTCAAAATTACATTAAATTTGTTGAGTCCATGCCACGTCGTGTTGCGGGGGCCCTACATGATATTAGGCAGGTGTACCAGTTTCTATGGCTCTCCAGTTTATTACAATTTGTAGGACTGTTAGGATCATTTTGAATATAATAGAAACTGAATTAAAATTTTCTAAAATAATTGCAAATCAGTTACAGTTACGTATATGTATACATAATATTTTGGTGATTGAATTCTCTGTTGCCATCCTCTAGTGAAGATGATGACATATCATTCACTCACAGAAATATCATGTGTAAATACCCCTTTACTTGGCTAGTCACCCAAGAACACTACATTAATTCTCAATACCAAGAAAAAATTTGTTCTTATGAAAGACAATTTTGTTTAATTGTATAGGGGAAAAAATAAAAACAAATAAATCATATTTTGATGAAGACCTTTAAACTTCCCTTTGTAAGACATAAAGCTGCATTGGGGTGAGTGCAAACTTACCTTTCTCAGCTATAACCATGGTCTACCTTGGATAACCTCAGTTCGCGATTTGCTACATTAATTTGGTTGACACTGGCGTGATTTAAACCCTAAGCTATGAAAGATTATTGATAATAAAAGTCACAGGCATATTCTGGTAGATTGTCACTATATTATTCAATGTTAAGCAAAGTCACAAAACTGAATTGGCTTCAGACAATGTTTCCAAAGATAAAATTGCAGTTTCGATTAATCGATCGAGCCAGACCAAACCCCATTGTTCAAAGCACAACTAACTGATACATGGAAGCAAATAAAATTTCATCATACCCCAAAAGTTAAATATTTCTGCCGACGACTGATACTTAAGTTACAGCAGAACACCACATGGCGTAAAATACTACTTCAAAGCTACATAGCAATGCTCAAACTGATTCTGCAGGACTGGACGTGTCTACATCAAGCCAAAACAGCATGTCACAGAGTGTGGTGTTTGCTTAAACTTTTTCTACAAGACTGGCTGGTAGACTGGGGCAAGGAAAATCCAGGGCTGCTATTTATAGAAAACACCCATGGGAATGCAAAGACTTCCAGGTTCCCTCTAATGTAGCCTGATGAACTGATCAGATGTCAATTCTCAAGCTGTGAAGATTGCATCAGACTTATGACCTTGATGACTTTAAATATTCCTATAACTCTAAAATTTTGACTTCCCAAAACCTGTTAACTTTTGCAATTTTGCAGTAACAAAACTGAAATAATTTTTATTTTATTCCTAATTGAATTCTCTTTTATCTGATATCAAGCAAGGCATTTTTACTATTTTCAAAAGGTCGAAATAAAATTCGTCTACCAAAAACAAACAAAAAAATCTGATTATTTAATATTTCCTAAGTTATTAAAGCTATCGATCTAAAAGTGGCTTTAAACAATTCTACATATTCAAAAATGCCTACTGAGCGATTTTGATGTCACTACCTGCTATCTCTGATTTATTATTAAATTTTGAAATGTCATTCCAGTGAATGCTTGAGGCTGATGCAACAAAAATTCTATCTTGTTATAAGATTTCTTGTTACTTTTAATAAATGATATATTCAGTAACTATGTTTATTTTTCCATAATAATACTGAATACATTAAACAAATAATAATACTAATATTCTCTCACAGCAGAATCCTTCTTTTCTCTACGATAATAACTGCCTGGCAACCAAACAACCACAAATGCTCCGTCTTCCCACCAGCCACGTAAGAGATGCTAATAACTCTTCTCAAATAAGAAACTGTATAACAGGCACAGATAATATTTAAAAAAAATATAAATATATAATCAAAGTGAGGAAACTTCGTTTCCTTACATATCCCTCCTGCCAATTGTCACTAAAATTATACAATTTTATGTGATATACCATGTCAAATAATTATTGTTTGTACAATATCACTAATATTTTTTTTTAAACGCAAATGGTATACAGATTTTGAATATTTAAGGCAATATGTATTTTGATGAGGTTTTCCACGATTATGTAAGGTAACTCGAAAACATAAAAAATTTGCTATCTGGGCATTTATAGAACTGGATTTTTCATGCGTTTCCAAGTACTAATTCACCTACTTTATGATTTTTGTGCACCCCGATCATATGTTTTTTCTGAAAAATCCTCTTCCACTTCTTGGTGAAACTATCATTTCCCTTTCATTTTGACTTTTCCCTTCGTTGCTTCTTTTTCCTTGTCCTCTCCGCTATTCTTCTTCTTTTCGTATTTTATAATGTTGTGGCCTTCATTACATATATCAAGCCCTCTCTTTTTCTTCACTTTGCCTCTCATTGATTCTTCTTCTTCATCTTCACACACTTTTTGTCTCTTTATGGGAAAGCATTTTACATTATCTCCTTCGCCACTACTTATCTCTTTGTCACTATCTACCTCTTGTTCGGTATCTTCATAACTCTCCTCGTCTTCAGTTTCATCGCTCACTTCAGTTTCCAAACCATAATTTCTGTCATCATTTCTAGTAGAAGTAATAACCGCTTCATCTTTCCTTTCCGTCTCTCCTTCTGTATTTCCCACGTTACTGTCCAATTTATCCATTCTTGCCACGTTAATTATCTTGTCTTCTTCCACTATATCCTTTCCATCATAGTTAATTTCATATTTCTCCTCTGTCTGCTGTAGACATCCCCACCATTTTACTGGTCCACTATTCTCACACATTGTATTGTTTTCTTCATCGACATCTCGCCAATTTTCACTGTTTTCTTCTCTCTCAACCTCTTCAATTTCCATACTTAACTTGTCTTCACAGGACCTTCTTACTTGTTTAATCCAGCGATCAATTTCATCTTCTCTTCCTTCTTCAAACAGTTGTAACGTTTGTTGTTGACTATTACTAATGTTTTCCATCATCAGTTCCATCTTCTTCTGTCCTTGCAGAATCATTGCTAGCATTTTTTCCACGGAAGTACTCTCTTCCCCGTGACATTCTTTTTCAGTGAAACTAGTTACTGGGATGTCATGAAAAACACTAGTATTATCCTCTTCAATTTCTAATGGATCATGATACTCATAACCTGGACCTAAATCATTGTCAATATTTCCAGAAACCCTTAAATTTCTGTCATCTTGATCATGAACATTGGCATCTACATGAGCTCTGTTAGATTTTAAAACTTCACCCTCCATTATATATATTAAAAAATACAGAAACAAATAGCAGAAATTTCGTTACAATTATCGAATGAATTATACTCGGGAAGCAACGCAGTAATGAAAATGAAACGCCGTATAGAACTTCCAAACCATCATGAAAAAACAAACCATTACCTGTACATAAACAAATTTCACATTAATCACTTAAAATCTAATGCATGCACATGCAAAGATGCATAATTGACTACTCTTATATGATCAATATTTTAAAATTTCATTAAAAGGAAACATCAAACAATCTTACTATCACTGTTTTTTTTTTTTAAAAAAAAAAAAACGAGTTCTGATATTTCTCATGTTTACTTCAATAAAGTTTTTTGTTTTTAAATTTGACAAAATTTCCATCTTTATTTTGAATGAACTGCACTTTGTCACTATTTTGGTTAATTTAAATTGTCTTTCTTATCCTACCTTTAAAGTTGTTTTACCATCCGAAGATTGCATGGTTCTTTTATTACAGAATTAGATAACTATTTCTTTGTCCTGTCACGGTTGCCATTTTATAAGATTTCTTGTTACTTTTAATAAATGATACATTTAGTAACTATTATTTTTCCATAATCATACTGAATACATTAAACAAATAATAATACTAATATTCTCTCACAGCAGAATTCTTCTTTTCTCTACGATAATAACTGCCTGGCAACCAAACAACCACAAATGTTCTGTCTTCCCACCAGCCACGTCAGAGATGCTAATAACTCTTCTCAAATAAGAAACTGTATAACAGGCACAGATCATATTTAAAAAAATTAAATATATAATCTTCGTTTCCTTACATTGTCCAAATACTTTCTCAAAACCGTAAAAATCTGATTTTGAATTAACATAATAACTGACTTTAAAAATGATGTGCAATGCTATTCAATTTAATTCGAAGTTCTCAGAACAAATTTTGTTACGCAGTTAAATTTTTTTTAGGTTACCTGACACCTTCACGTCTATCACTGCTTTGATTTTATCATGTTAAGTATGCTAGCATGGTACATAGCAAGGTTTCCATGTTAAACTGTAGCTCCTCTTTACTGTAGAATTATTTAAATCGTTTACGCAGCTATTACAGAGGCAGCTTGTACAGCCACTAAAAAAACTTGGTAACTAGCTCATTAAAACCATATGATATTTTTAAATTTATATTTCTTTTAATCCTAAATATTAAAGTATTCAAAATTTAGTATAAAGTATTCTTAGAAAACAAAAGTTTCAGCATGAATATCACAAAACTCCCATCATAAAACTGAAGAATCAATGATGTATTAGAGTGAGTGTAAGCTAAGTACTTCTATTTAATCTTACCCAATTAATGAAAGAATTACAATGAAGAAGCTACATTCTTATTCCAGTACAATTTGTATGAAAGAAAGTAATTTTCTTTACTTACAATTTAACATTTTTCATTTGTTTATGCAGGAGGTTGTCCAGTTCTTTGAAGTAAATCATTCTGGATTTCTTCTTTTTGTTCCATGTGTTCTGAAACCAGATAGCAGAAGTGCTATACTTATAATGACAGATGTTTCTGATGTTGGTTCACTGTTACATGAATAGTTACCACATCAATTTAACTCTCCCTTGTAATTAGTAACGCGCAGATAAAATTTACGATCTTCTAAATTAAATGTTTTGTATCAATTGTGTTGTATTTTGGAGGAAATTGTAATTAATGATGAAATATCAATATTTTGATTATATTAAAAATATTTACAGACCTATTAAAATTATTCGTAAGATACCTTTTGTATTAGATAATAGAACATGGGCAAGTGTTATTTCCTTTTTTTAAATAAAGAGCCATTAGGCAATTAGTTGTCTGAAGATTATTTTAAGCTACGGTAACATAAACTATTGGAGTTACTGGCACAATGTTATAAAAGAAGCTAAAGCAGAAATTCTAATCACATTTTTAGTTTTGACAAGTGTAAAACAAGAGCTATATTGATTTATCTGATTTTTTTGTTAAGTTTCCAGTTTTTATTCCTCATAATGCAGAGAAGCTGCAAGAGTTAGAGAACTCATACCTTTTTTTTTAAGCCAACATAGAAAAAAATAATAATAATAATTTATAAGATAAAAGTGTGAATATGAATAATCTACAACTATTAGCATATCCAATATATATATATATAATATATATATATATATAGTCCTTTTTAAATAATTATGTCTCTTGTAAAATGACATGTCAAAATAATATTTGTGTGAAATTCCTATAGTACTGAATGCAAAAGTTGAATAAGCAGTAACCCTTAGAATTTTACAAGCCTTGTTTATCTGGCTTGTTTATGAGTTGTTTGTGAAGGGTTGGAAGGGGAAAAAATAAACAATAAAATCAAATACCACAGTAGCAATTAAATAAACAGAAATTAGGAAAAGTATCAGTATCATCTGCATACCTGTAAACAGATCATCAAAGGTAATTCCCCGAGTAAAGAAAGTTCCCATATTCTCATCTGTTCCCAAGAAGGACTGTTTACTTTGCCTGTTCCACCTCCAAAGCATAAATTTTAGTTCCTTTGCCTTCAAGTCTGCACTTAACATCTTCATTACCTGTAGCAAAAATAATTTATGCATTAGCACAGCACAATAGAAAGCAATACTAAAATCAAAGAAGTGTAGAAACAGTTAACTCATCGCTTGCAACTGAGGAAGGGAGGACAGCAATGACCGTGATGTGACTTATTGTGTGTATACACACCCCTTGCCTTATGTCTTGCTCCTCATTCCTGTTATGTTGAAATTTATAGAGGGCAAATGTAGGTGGGTGCAGGATAGGGGGAAGTTGGGTGTGTAGGGAAATTGCCAGCGGAGCATGTGCTCCATTGCAATTAAATTAAATTAAGGGTCCACCCAATATTCTCTAAAATATATTTGTTTTTTGTGTGTATGTATATCATCATTGCCCTCTTTCAATCAGCTGTGATATATATTTGCTTCCCTTATCTTTTTATTTATATATGTTGCCTTAAAACATTTTCATTGTTGTTAATATCCTGATAGCAAATTAAGTCTTTTTTGTATAGAGAGAAATATACACATATTTCCAAGAGAACATATTGAAAGAAATAATATTCATCCATTAAATACACAGTGCATAAAAGTGCATTTAATAAAAGACTGAGCATAATATAATTATTAATAAATACAATAACAGTCTATGCCTGGAAGATCATATTAAAAAATTAATTGAAAAATTAATTTAACCAACACTGATTATATGAAAACATAATAAAAAGGTTTAAAGGAAAAAAAATTAATGACAGAGGTTCTGTATAGCATTTGCAAAAAAGAAGAAACTGTAAAAATAGTAGAATCAATGAAATAGTTTAACACTAAAGTTGCAGACTTAGTATCCAACAAGGTGGAAATTTCACTCCATTGGCTTAAGGTCTACATTTGACATGGCAAAGAATGTTTGGCGGAAGAAGGTTACAGTATCGCATGAGTGACTAATGCCAAATATAAGGGAAGACATAATGAAAAACTTTGCTAACATTTTCACCGGTTAACTGCATTTACAAAATCATTTTTATAGAAGAAAATCATTTTAATATGGAAGATACTCAGTTTACATGTGAAACTGGAGGCAAAATAGGGGGATAGTGTTTAGAAGCTTATTTCAATTAAATAAAGTAGGGTTTAGTATTGTAAAATTAAAAAAGAAACATTAATATCGTAGCATAATGATGGGAAAAGATGAAAAATAAACCATTTTATACATGGAAAGATTTTGAAAACACTTGAAATATTTAAGTTAGAATAGAAGTGGAAGAAGAATAATGTTTTTAGAGTTAAATATAGCATTTCAGAAATTTTTCAGCAAAGGAAATGGATTTAACTATAAAGAATAATTGTAATAAAATTAAAGTGGAATTCTGGGATATCAGAAGAAAAAAGTGATTATAAAAATGACAGTAACATTTTGTTTTAATTGGGGCAGGAATTAAGAATCAGCAATTTACAGATTCAAACCCAAGGGAGCCAGCTCTCCAAAATCATCCTGTCCTCACACTGTATGTGGATGCCCATTCATTTTTTTATTTTTTTTATTTTTAACTTTGATCAAACAACAGTCACTACTCAGCCTACTCACTTGCTTCCATTGACCAAGCTTTCTTTTCTTCACATGATCCTAACTAGCAATCTCGAATTTCCTTGAATAAATTCCATTGCAAATACTTCATGCTTTACTTCCTCAGCCATTTTACTCCTTTGATCAAATAATATAACACTTTATTTATTTACCAAATCTCCTAAAATTAATGCAAAATTACATGCTTAATTTTAAAACAATATGTAACAAGAATTTGCCCAAGAAGCTGCTCTTAATTAAAACCATTAATATATATATATATATATATATATATATAACCTGCACTAAATGACATACCCTATTATAAAAATAGAAACCTCTGGAATGGCAAAGGGTCAATATCAAGATTTCAATAGTGACTAAGACAAATCTGTTAAGACTGAAAGACTTTGCTAGAAACATGTATCACAAGCATATTGGCAATAAAAAAATATTATTATATGACATTGACACTTAGTGTAGGTTTAAGAAGTAAGTAGTTATTGTGAACCAACTATGGTGATTAATCAAATAAAGAGAACTATTTTTCTTTAAAAATTCAAATGTATACTGAAGAACACACTGGAAAGTAAATTCTTAATAGGCTATTGGTTCCTGAAAACATGACTAAAACATACTTTCATCCATAATTGTAACAAATAAAAAAGGTGCAATAAAATAACATTTAATCAAAGAAATAGAGAATTTTTAATTGCATAAATAGGATTAAAGTGTATGGACCTTATGGAAGATAAATTCTTTAAATGAGATGTAGCTCAAGAGTTCTACATAAAAGATTTTTTTAGTGAACAAAACATATATTTTTGTAACATTTATTATGCAAGACCCTCATGACAGCATATATCTGAATTTTTAAATTACCTTAGCGACTGTAGCATCAATATTTCCCACTAGGGCACCATCCAATACAACTACATTTGGAGGCGATTCAATGCAGATCTTAATTATTTCCTCACGGATGTATTCTGCTGAGGGAAAGTGCAGATTCTGCTGTGGTACTACCAGCAATACATCATATCCTCTGACCTATATATAAAGAATTTATTTTCTTGATCAAATAATGTTCATTTTACAATTTCACAGTCTTTGAACTCCAAAAGTTCTTTCACATATTTGTGTAGAAATAATAAAGTTGATATTAATAATATATACTTACTTTACCTTCTTATTGTATACTTGAAGTATTTCTCTTTGTCAAACTATCAGCTAGCTAGGTCTTTCATAGTTTGATGGGGGAAGTGGATGTGTTGCCATCTTGTCTGTGAATCATGTAACCATGATCTGTGTAAGATATGTGTATTCTTTGTGTGTGTGTGTGTGTGTGTGTGTGTGTGTGTGTGTGTGTGTGTGCATGTTCGCACAAGTAAAATGTGTATTTTGTGAGGTGGAGATTTGGTACCATCCCGACATTTGGGTTAGGGTTGCCGAAAAGTCTGAAAACTGCAAACATGACATCTGGTACACAGAACCAGGACTCAAACCTGTTTCACTTAGCTCTACAGAGTACAATGACATAATGCACTGAGCTACACAGGTGGATCACATTTATTTAAAACTAGCCATGGCCCACAACTTTTTTCATGTTTGTCACGAATTTTGAGGGTTTTTAATTTGTTGCACAGAGCCTTAAATATTTCCAGGATAAAGTAGACTGTATTACCACCCTGTCAAATCAGCAACCTGCCAGTCAAAGTCCCACCAAAATCAGTTCACTCACTATATGTGTTGCATTTAAAGTATTTGTTAATAGCTGAAAAATCCTAAAAAGTTTCATACTATAGAACATCATCAAGTATATTCTAGAACATTCTAGAAGATTACAAAGATTTGTTAGAACACTTTTATCGAAATATGAAAATGCCCTAGCTCTACCACTTTCAGCTACCATATTTCCAACAGCTCCTGATATGCAACTACTGTAGTGCATGATGGAAAACTCAAGGCTACTACAACACACATGCAAATTAGGGACATATGCACACACAAGCAACTCAATATTCTTACAATGTATTATCAGTATATATATTCTCTCATGAGCTTTGTCATAGAAAATTTTAACCTGTTTACACCTAATTCACAGGTACACAGTTTCAATACAAGAAACAGAAATAACTTGCATAAAACACAAACATCTCTGTCATTAGTACAAAGAGGAGTTAATTATTCTGGGATACATCTGTTTAATAAACTACCTAATCGTATAAAACAGCTTTGAGATAATAAAGATGTATTCAAACAAAAACTTAGAGATTATCTTATTGGCAACTCCTTCTACTCCATTCAAGAATTTGAAGAAAATAATTAATTGTACTCATTATGACGTTTGCAAAACTCAGTTGCAAAAATGTATGTTTATTATTATTTCTTGTATTTGTAAATATATATATATATATATTTACTATGATATGACTCATATTATGTGTATATGTATCAACAATGACATGTTTCACATCCCAGAGGTACTTCCTCAGCAGGGATCCATGGAACAAGATTGATAAATAAATAAATAAATAATCAAACTTATACTGATTATTTAAAAACTAAAATTTAAATATTTTGCATCAATCATTATTTTCATGGTTATTTACTAAAATAGTTATAAATAATCTTGAAAACTATGATTCAGTTTGGGAGACTCTAAGAATCAAAGATAATGTGGATGAAAGATTTATAAGAAATAACATCCTTCAGAATCATGCAAACAGCATGCAGTGAAGTCGAATGAACTATATCATCTTATTCAAATGTAGGAGACTGATGGGATACAGAAGTTTTGGTAGCTGTTTGCAGCATATTTTAAGTTTTTGATATTGATATTTAAATACTGAAATAATGAAAAGAAAACAGTGAGCTAAGGATATGCTGGAAGAATTGTACAGTAGAAGAGATAAGAAATCTAGCTGACATTTTATAGCAAATCAATTAAATCGTATGAGGTGCAAAAACAAACAACACAGCATTTTTACAATGAAGGCAGATTTGTATTAATACTCATCAATTTCTAAACTTACATTTATTCGTTCAGTGGAAAGCCTAGGTCGGGCAGCATCATACAAGAGGAATAGTAGATTCACTCCAACACCAATTCCGATCCCTAGTTCGAGGCCAAGAAATATACAACAGAAAAATGTGACCAAATAGGGTATCAAATCCAGTTCTGTAACAGAGAAAGAATTCCTCAATATTTTTCAACCTGAGGACCAGTAACATGTAAAAAAAAAAAAAAAAAAAAAAAAAAAAAAAAAAAAAAAAAAAATTCTACTGGCACTAATTTATATGGACCTAATTTTTTACCTATGTGCTTATTATTAACCAACCCTACCAGTTGTTAATGGCACATATCATGGTCATGTTAGATCTGCAGCTTCAATAAGACCCTCTAAAACCAACATCAATTTAATCCTCAAGTGAATGCTGAATGGAAACATACTTTGTAAAGAGACTATTAGATTAACTATGCACTCATATACTTATATCTTGGAAATACCAAATTTTTACTGGCCATTGATATATTCATGGCTTTTAGAATGGTTTACTTATAGCTTACACTTGCTTATAGCCTATACAGCATGAGTACAGTATCCATTTATGTTAACAATTTCTACTAATTTATTTTTGCTAAGATATTTTAAATTCAGGTAGAATTAATTTTGTAATATTTTGCCTGCATATCACCTGTCCCATTTTCACAGACCATAATGGAACTGTTGCAGCAGACAATTCAAAATTTCTGGTATGAGTATAGAGAGATATTGCTTTAAGAATACTTATATCATTCTGGATTAAAATGAGATTACTGTAGTTTAATGTTCTTTGGATTTAGAACTATAGAATGATGTTTTTCAGTTACCGTAATCACAGTAATTTCCCAGTGGAAAATGGTTGATTGTAAAAAACCTCAGGTTCTTTGTTTAGTTGTGTGTAGTATTATTTCAATTAATTTCAAATTATCAATTGAATTAGGTTAAAGCCAAACCAGAAATTGAATCAGTAACTTCTCAGATCTCAGCTACAACTTAAAAATATTTCCTTAGATCATATATCCTTATAAGCACTGTTATTGTTAGTATATTATACATTTTTTGGCTAAATGTAAAAAGAAATCTCCTGCTATATGTAAAAGCATATCCAACTATCACACATTCCAATTGCTGGTATTGGCATACCATCCACTATTCCACATTTATTAATTTAAGTAAATGACACTATAAAGTGTTGATCCTGCTTTGAAATGAAAGTTCCACAAACAGAATAACATATGAAAGAAAGCTGGGAAAATTACACATTTTATTGACAGTTAAAAGCACTTACTTACTTACAGAGTATGAAACATCTTTAATACATAGTACAAACACAAAGAAATAACAATAATTATTTTTAAAATATTTAAAACTAGGGAATTTTATGATAAGGTTGGTGATGTGATTCTTTCCTGAAATACTGATTCTACATAGATTACTGGGTGTTTGGTTGGATAAATAGTTCTGTGCACAACATTTCAACACCTTTCCTCTCAATGTGCACTTATACAAGTATAAGTACAGCTAATTGCCTATAAGGTCATTTATTGGCCAATCCTATCAGCTAAGCTTCATATGAGGCCGGCAACAGACTCTGCACTGTGTCACCCTTACCTTCATGATGCATTCATCTGTCACTGCTGTTGAATATTATATATAATGGGCTGCCACACTTCACTCAGGTAGGGACCAGATTCTCTGCTTATATTGTTATATCTCCAATGAATCTTTCATTATTGAATCAAGCCAAACTCCATTTGTAAAAAAAAATATTCTGTGGTATTTTTCCACAGCATGTTCAGATAATGCAGACTTTTCAAGTTGTGGTAATTGCAAATGATACTGGTACTCTTTGCAACACTTATTTATGCTTCTTAATGATTGACCCTGACTTTGTATTTCGGGAATTTGGTAATAAGAGAGTTTTTGTAGATAAGGCTGAGCAACAACAACATAAACAGAGATGGCAGGTCTTATTAGCCCCACTATTAATGATCCTCAGCAGTAGCGCAACAGAAGTGTCTCATGAAGGCTAGAGTACACAGTGCAGAAACTGTTGGGAGCTTTATATGAAGCTTAGCAGAGAGAACTGGCCAATAGATTTCCAATTTTGGTATTTGGCCTCCCTTATGCCCAAAACTGACTGTCTGTAAATATATTAGTGTGTATTGTGAGGCAGCTACAAGTGGTGTCATAATTTACTGCAGATCATTTGATATACTACTTTACCTGATGAAGAAGTGAAGAAAGCTGTTGAAAGAATTTATCTGGCTGAATTCCAGTGAAATCAATGTATAGTAAGTTTATACTTCAGATTTTAACTGTTTTAATATTTGTACATTAACTGTCAAAGTGTACAGATCAGTTGAAATATTATTATTAAAATATTGTTTGTGGATAAGCCCATTAAGACTGCACAAGGTACTTAGAAGCATTTGTTTGCTTTTCTTTGTGCCCATATTTCCCTTATACACTTGCTGTGAGATACTTTTCTCTCCTCAGACCATGTTGGTCCAGTTCTTTTCTTCAATCTTTCTTCCCAATCAACTTGTGAATTTTGTCTCTCTTGATGATGTCTTTTGGAGTGATTCCTGCTAATTTGAGGTCTTTCTTAATTTCTCTAATCCATTTGTTTGTATCTGAAACTGCTTTACTTCAGCTTTCCTAGAATTCAACTATTTGTCTTGTGAGTCTTTTAGGGTTCATTCCTTTGACACATCTATAAATTTTTATCCTACATTCTCTAATGCGATTTTCTGTATATTGTAGGATTTCCTGATTACTTCTGAGTTTTTATTGGTCTCCTGTGAATTTTGTGCCCAAAATTTTCATTTTAACTTTGCATTCTTTTTCTCAGTGTTTTCTATATCTGTTTTCCTGTTCAAAATGAGTATTTTGATCCATAGAGAGAGTTTGGTTTAATGATGGTATTGTAATGTCTCAGTTTTGTGGAGATGCTTTTCTTATTGTAGATGTTTTGTGTTAAGCCATAAGCTGTTTCCATCCTTTGGCATCTGATTTCATTAGCATTTGTTTGTCTGTTGAAATATATAAGAAATACACACTTTTATCAGTAATATTTAATGTATGGAAATATTTTCATTACCATGATTAATATTCTTTTAAGAATTAGTCAGCTGTTTATAAACTTGTAGTTTGTAAAGCGTCTATATTCAGTATAACATCTGGTTTGAAATAATAAAGAGTATTAACATGCGCAACAAATTACTGTTAACTGTGACTTGATCAATCAGAAGTTGTTCTCTGTCACATAATTATTAAAAGTCTTTCAAATAATTGGTATATATGGGACTAAAAGTATATTATTCTGGAATATTCAATAGCAAACAATAAAATATAATTCCAGGAAATAGTTTTATTTTAACTAAAACTAATCTTAAAGAATTCTCTACTTTATAGGACTGATTAATCTATGCTACACAATTCACAAGAAAACTAAATATTTGAAACATTAAGTTTTTAACATTTAATTATGAATCATCAAAATTTTATATTGTAAAAAGCAGAGTTCTGCATCATTTTAACAAATTTTTACTCTCTTTTTTATGAATATGCCTTGGTTCAACTCTTAAGAAATCAAGTTGTAATGGAGAAGACATGTGATATATTTTATATCAGTTAATTGTGTTGACAGAAGATCACTTAGTTATTCATTCTCTATTTGAATCAGTGTTTCTATTTGATCTAAAGACTACCAGTATGTAATGAATAGATAAACATAAATTGCAAGTTTAAAAAAAATACTTACTTTTTGTTCTCCACAGCAAACAAAGAATAGAAATATCAATCATAAAATACATTGCTGTCATGATAATACCAGCTAAAGTAGCTTTTGGTATGAAATAGAAAGTTGAAGTTAAGAAACTCAGAGCCAACAGTATCAGTGCTCCTAAAAAAGAAAAATTCAAAATGAAAATTAATTTTGTCCTTTAATTTGGAAACAGTGAGGTGGTATAAACACCAGACTTAACAGGAGTTTTCTAATGAAGGTGAACTCACAGTGAAACAACACATTCATATAAGTAGTAATTCAAGCATAATATATATATATATATATATATTGCCAATTTAGTCCTTGTTCCTTCAACTTTGGTAAATTTTGATCTATCCATATTAATGTTTCTTTACGGCATTTCTTCTTTTTGCATTGTTTCTCAAATATGTACTCTCTTTCTCATCTATTGATTTACTGAAACCTGTTATATTCATCACTACTGGGTGTAATGTAACCTAAAATTTTGCAAACTGTGTAACAAAATTTATTCACAGAACAGCGGGCTCAATTAAATAGCATTGCACATCAGTTTTAAAGTCATTAACTTAAAGAATTCCAGTTATAAATCAGGTTAAACAGTTATAGAAAGTCAGAACATAATATTAGTATATCTGGTATTTGGTTTTAGAATATTTCATTAAAGTAAACATTGCATTCATTTCTAGAGATATTTAGAATAATAATTAGTAAAATGATGACAGAAATTTTGTAGCTAGAAAATCCAACTAAAGAATTTTAAAACATCAAAAGTTAGAAGCCGGTATAGAAAGTTGAGACGTAGTTACACATTTCAAATTCTAGAAGTTATAATTTGAAAGATAGGAAGTCAATTTATAGCATGAAAGAAGTGTACTTTTGGCCTACACAACATATTTAAGCTTGCAAATTGTCACTAAAGTTTAAAGGTTGATTTTTGAGTGATTAGTAAAAATCTTTCAACACATGGATAAAGGTCAAAATAACCAGTTTAAAGGATATGCAAATTCAATTGGAAAAACCATATAAAAAACAAAGTATAATTCAGTACAAACAGTTTTCAGTAAGTTTTATTTTAAGTTAAGAAGTATTTGGGCCAAGATAAGAGAAAGTAAAATTTTTGTGATTCTGGCGGCAAGGACATGATAGCAAGATGGCTAGGACAGACAACATTCAAGTGGAGGATTTTACAAAATTCACAATAAATCGAAGAAATCAGGTAGCAACTTCAAAATTTCACACCTCACAAATAAGAACGTGTATAATTGTTTAAGAGATGTTTCACAGATGTCAGGCAGTTACATAAAGTTTCAAAATTAAAGATTATAGAACATTTTGGCTCAACCTTGTGATGAGACAGTAATTTGGTACTAAAAGAGTAGAGTGGAAAGGCTAATGCATAAGAATTAATTGGTCATCAAACTGCCAGAGCATAATTGTAACAATAAAACTTAGTCTAGCGACAATGAGAGGGTTCGATAGAGCATATAGAGTCAGTGGAGACCGATCGGCGCATGATGTAGTAAGCATGCGAATTGGTGTATGTAGCGGAATGCACGTGGGACGGCAATTTAAGCTCCTGAAAGAGAAGTAGAGTAACTTTACTGTTATAGTTGATGGGTAGTGAAGGTTTTAAGCAATTTGGAGAACTATACATGAAGTTGAACTGTTTAAGTGAAGCACTGACTTAGATCGGGAAAACATATTGCTCAAGCCTGGGTCTACGTTATCGTAGTCGGATCTGTATCTTTGGCGACCAGTCTGTATTAGCCTTATCCACTGTCAAATTAAGTGATGTGTGTACTTTAGTAAGCGGTCATATCAGTTGAAGTTGGTGGTTGATTATGTACAAACAGCAGAAATAAACTTATGCATTCCAGTTTAACAAGAAACTACAACTTTCATTAAACTAAATCCCAGCTCGCTTTTCCCAACAACCTGTTAGAAAATAGTAAACATGGCATCTTTAGTATCAAATGAAATAACAGTAAATTAAAAGCAAGTTAAAAGCTATTTCAGTTTTGTAGCTATAAAATGGACTGGTACTACTATAGCTCTTTTCCAACCGTCTGGTAAGCAGCAAGACTCCAAGTTCATTTTAAATCAGATTTCAAGGTAAGGTACAATATCATATCCCACAATGTTTCATAGATCTGTAGTAATTTTATCTACACTAGACCCTTTACGTTTTTTTTTAGCTTTCTGAGTTCCTTCATAATTTCTTGAGAATCTATTTCAAATTTTGTAGTTCCCTCATTTGTACTTTTTGGGAGATTCATTCCCTCCCATCATTGGATAATTGTCCCTAGTGTTCTCACTAAACCAGTCACTCAATATTTCTGCAATTTTAAAATCCTCGGTGACTTCAACTCCATTCTTATCTACAATTGTCTCCATACCTTCCCTTCCCCTCGGTTTTCTAAAATTGCCATAGAAATATCTAGATGCATCATTCGGTGATCCACCTGCACCAATAATACTCATCATAAACCCATCCTTTGCTTCTCTCTTTGCTATTATTAATTGCTTGCATTTGGACTTTACTGCTTTACTCTGAATGACACTACATGCCTAAACTTCCGCTATCGACTGAGATAAGGAAGCTTTACTAACATCTTAAATTTATTTGGTTCCTATTATTAGTTTGGACATTACTTGGAAATGGATTATAATGACAGTTAAATCTACGGCAGCTGGCTTCACTCGCACACTCATTGTCAGCAAAAAGTGAGGGCATTGTTAGTATAGGACAATTCGTTTCTGAAATGTCCTTAAACATGGATTTTCAAATTGAACTGTTACATACAAGTATGAGCGATGACTCAGAATAAGCGGCCAACATAAAAAGAAAAAAAAAAAAATCCACAAGAGACAATTCTTGTAAAAAATTGGGCAATGTCTCGTCATTGTTCGGTTTCAAACAATTTTGAGCCAAGTCTGTACTCTGCAATGTGTAACTTTCAGAAACAGCATGGTTTTTCTTTATAATATGGATCGCTCATTTAAAATTGAAACAAAATTTAGTGACTGTCATTATGCGTGCCATGATTTAGCTAATTAGACACAAAAACTTGTACTTGAATTGTTTGCCTTATCAATCTTACGGATAGTACAAAAACCGTTATTTTCCTAGATCAGTTTTAGGTTTAGCAAGCCTTAGAATAAATCACACATTTTTACGTCTGAGTTCAGTTAAAATTATGAGATGCATAATGACCCGGTCGCTAGAGTTTTATTTTATTTTACATCAACAATCTATAACACTGAGAGAAAATGTGCTGTTACAGAAAGTGACGTGATTGTACATTGTACATTTTATAGACTTGACTCAAAACCAGATCTCAAAACTTTTTCACACAAAACAATCATACTTTTAGAAGAATTGTAGGGAGTATATATCAAGCAAATATCTATAAATAAGTAGCTATTGTAAAGTGCTGTATACACTTTACTTGTAAGGAATTTTGATTCTAGTCTTCGACATTAGAGAATGAGCTGCACGTAGATGAATCTTCATTTCTTTTAATGATAAACTTATTTATTTAATGGGTTTGCTGTGTAATCCCATTTTCTTTTTTCAGCATTCTTTCAGCTTCTTTTCGATACGCATGACTACTAGGATGTTTCTTTTTGGCAACGACACTCATGACAAACAACTGAAACTAAGCGAATGAAAAAAATACAGCTGAGTGACACACGACACACTCAGGCACAGTTTTTCCCCTTCCACACCCCGAGGTATGTTACCATTCCAACGAGAGGACTGCGATTAATTACTATGCAGAACCAGGGTCAGATTAAGACAGCACAGGGCCCGTAGCAAATATGAAGAAGAGGCCCTTGGTTTTCAGGGGAATTGTGGAGCTAATAAAAAATAGAAATGTCGCCCATCTAGTCTGATGGAGCCCCCTAGGAGGCGCAAGGCCTGTAGCATTTGCTAATTCCTGCTATGTGGTTAATCCGGTACTGTGCAGAACCTACCACCACACAAGTACCTACGTTGTACTTAAAGTAATATAAATTGAAATTAATATTAAATTTATTTCCTTGAATATATTATACCAAAAAATTTTTATACGTTAGAGGCGCAACCTTCAGAGATGATCGGAAGTCCCCACCAGAACTCAGAGGGACATTCCTCCAGATGCCCTCAGACACCCCTCTGGTTGCTTATGCCCCGGGCGATTGCTTCCTAGGCCTTTAGGAGAATACATCCCTGATTCGTGCAAACATCTTTAGCAATTTAGATAATGATATGTTTCATGCGCTTATTTCATCTAATCATTTGACAAATTCTCGCTAGATGGTTAAACTTATGTCATTGTATTCTAGTGCACTCTAGCGGAATGTTTACAAACTTAGTGTGCCAATACTATGGTTTATACAATGGCCAATGCCCAAAACATAAAAGTATCTTTTACACTGTCAAAACATTAATAGTTAACTTCGATTAATGAAGCATGAAAGCATAAATAGGATATACAGAGACAGGGATTTGAGAGTGGAAGTTGTAACTAGCATTGCAAGAAAATCATGATTGGGTTGGTACAACTGCCGTAGGCTCTGCAAGCTGAGCTTACTACGAGCACATAAGAGCTACATTCCATAAAAGCCATGCCCCCAATCCTCTGCTACATGCAATGTAACCGCCTTCCAAAGGCGCAGCCTTAAAAATACTATACATTTGAGAAACATTCTTTTATATCAACAGTTCTAAAAATATTGACTGACAGTGTTTAAACATGTGTGCAAATTTCTCGAAATGCTTCCTGTTAATTAAAATTCTGTATTACTCTATTTCAAAACATATTTTAATACATCTTTTTGGGCAGCTCCACTTCAGAGCCTTTAACGATGAGTCGCTACTGATGCAGTGTTATGTATGTTTATATGACCAATGTTTACAAATGTTTTGACCAAATTTCATTGTTTACTTAACTTATCATGAAATGTAGTCTTCACGGGTTTTCCACAGTATGTTGTTCAAATGCGACAACGAGCTTTCAACGGCTGACTCTGCCACCATCTTCAGGTTGGATGTTGTGCAGGGAGAACCAGAGCTGCACTGGCGATGTCTGACCTCCTATGCGCCCTTATAAGGCCTGGCCTCTCCCCTCCGATCACTCCCTCCCAAGGCTGCCGTCTTGTGCTCGTCGTTGATTGGCTGCCGGAGTGACTGTCCTAGCCATTCCCAGCAAGCTGGAAACATTTCCCGGCGGCGCCTCACTACCTCTCTGATTGCAGGGTGAATGTTTCAGAAGGGACAGAACCAGCTTCCATGCATCACTGTTCTGTTCTGTTCTGTGCTGGGTGGTGACCACCGTGCTCCACACTTTGGTGCACAGGGCAAGGAAAAACTTCGACACGGAGTCTCTGCTGTCCGAGCTTGAACATCTGCGCAATACTTTCAAGAGGAATGGTTATTCTGATCGAGAAATAGAGCGGGCAATTAAAAAGACAAACAAACGCCCGGTAGACCCAGATGTCCAGCCAGAGGCTCTGGCCTTCATTCCATACATAGGTAACATCTCGGGAAAAATAGGCAGGATTCTGGCGTGACATCAAGAGCATATTTTGTCCTCTTGCCAAGATACGAGACTACCTCTGGCCTGTGAAGAATGACTTGGGACTGATGACTCCAGGGGTTTACAGCATACCATGTCAGTGTGGCAAGAATTATATTGGTCAGACGATCCGGACTATCAAGGCTCGGGTGGTCGAACATGAACGCAACATCCGCATGCTCCAGATAGATAAATCTGCAGATGCCCAGCATGTTATTGAAAATGGCCAAAAAATGGACTTCGGCAATGTATAAGTACTGGCCAAGTGGTTTTTCTACTGAGAGTCAGTCATCAAAGAAGCAATAGAAATATGGCTGGCGGTCAACAGGGACACGGGTCTTTGGCTCAGTGACGCGTGGAAGCCGGCTCTGTCCCTTCTGAAACATTCACCCTGCCATCAGAGAGGTAGTGAGGTGCCACCGGGAAATGTTTCCGGCTTGCTGGGGTTGGCTTGGACAGTCGCTCCGCCAGCCAATCAATGACGAGCGCAAGACAGCAGCCGTGGGAGGGAGCGATTGGAGGGGAGAGGCCAGGCCTTATAATGGCGCGCGGAGGCCAGACATCACCAGTGCAGCTCTAGTTCTCCCTGCACAACATCCAACCTGAAGATGGTGGCAGAGTCAGCCGCTGAAAGCTCGTTGTCGCATTTCAACAACATACGGCGGAAAACCCGTGAAGACTACATTTCATTGATACGCTGTGAAAGCCTTCGATCTTAACTTTTCATTTCAAAAATACAATAAAATTATTATAAACTTACTTTACCATTGTACCAAAATTTGCTTGATACTTTTTAAACTAATTTTGGCAAGTTATTGACAAAGTTTAGGTTATATAACAACAGCTTTCCCATTTAGCATTTCATAAACTTCTTTTGCTATTAAAGATGTCATTCTGCTTACCTTTGCAATCAGAATTTATTTGGTTCATCTGTAGTAATTCTTTCATCAGCAGTGCCTAAACTAAAAACAAAAGTCATTGTCCTAACCTCACCATAAATGAAAGTGGGTCCCTTTATATCTTTAGCTAACTATCCATTAAGTACCCTCACCTCTTTACTCACTTATTTATCACTTATTTTTACATGTCCCACAGCTGGATTTAACTGTGGTTGTTACATAAAATCAACACTGCCTCCATCATGTATGTTGTGCTTTTTGCAGCTTTCTAATTTTTTTTTCTGTACTAGATACCTATTAAAACTATTTCATGTAATACATACTGCCATAAAAAAAGACAATGATTCAATATGTTTCATCACCTGACTAAATGTTCCACTAGTTTTGAATATTCATATCATAACTTGATAAATTGTAACTAATTTATCCTGCAGTAGTGGGCTGACACAGATCGCGTGGCTATGACAAAGCAGTAAAACCATTCTCCTACCAATTTTTTTTGTTTTTGTTAGTGGCCACATTCATTCCTACATCTGCACAAGATTTACTCTGGTAACTGGACTTACCAAATTATCACCACAGTTACAAAAGTATCTGACAAGCTCATTCTGTTTGCTACATTAGTTTGGTCAGCTGTTTCTTGCTTTCGCGAATTCTTTTGTCTGGTTCCTCTTAATATAATCAGTTCTTTTTCTACACTTATCAACCCTGCCAAAAGGGCCTTATTCCTCAATCCAGCATCCTGGGTTAATGTTTAACTTTCTGTCAAAGGTTATCCAGCAAATCAATAATACCGGTAATGCAAACATTTCTAAAAAAAAATTAGTTAATAATGACTATGGCAAAATGTGGGAGTGAAATAAAAGGTAAGCATAAAAGTTAAAGTCAAGATTAAGAAAGTCTGTAACTGTTTTGAAATATAAGGTGAGCAAATAATTATCCTGCAACACAGTTACTTTTAATAAATTGTTTATTTATTAATTTATGGCATGATGCGTTTCAAGATCTGAATCTCATTTTCAAACGCCGTTTTTATTTTTACATTCTTGATGTGACGAGTGCTCATGTAAGTAAAATAAAACCTGCTATCATCCAGCAGAAACTTACACGAGCACTCGTCACATCAAGAATGTAAAAATAAAAACGGTGTTTGAAAATGAGATTCAGATCTTGAAACGCGTCACGCCATAAATTAATAAATAAACAATTTATTAAAAGTAACTGTGTTGCAGGATAATTATTTGCTCACCAAGATTAAGAAGATTAGGTTTCTAAAATTCTGTAACAACAGATTCATTTTTTAGAAATTTACCTGTAAATAGTGCATTTAATGTTGTTTTTACGCCTGAAGCATTGTTGACTGCTGTTCTAGTGAATGAGCCAGTAATTGGCATACTCCTTACAAATGAGCCAGCAATGTTACATAGCCCCAAGGCAAGAAGCTCTTGAGTAGCATCCAGTTTTTGGCCTTTAGCTGTAACAATAGATTGCACACAGGTATATCATTATGCACATACAAAAATCTTAAGCATGTATCTGACATAAGTGAAAACAATAATTAAAGAAATAATAATAATAAAGTGGTAATTAGATGACTAGGAAAATTGCTGCCAGAGCATGTGCTCAATCACAATTAGACCAATTAAAATAAAATAAATTCATTGCTTATAAAATTTTAATTCTACTTTCATTCACAGAATGTGATGATGCATCTATTTGTGAACAAATGTCTTCATTCTAGGAAAAGTTGATAGAAATGGGTTGGAGGGATCAAACTCTTCATGTTTAAGATATTTTGGAGTCATTTTAGGCTGTTTGTGAGATATTGGCAACTTTAGCTATTTTAAATTTATTTTCTGTCTGTATAATATTGAAGTTGCACACACAAGAAATCAGTGCACATTTGAAACTTATTTATTTTATCGTTAAACTTACTCCTCGCTACAAAAGCAAGTTTCCAGACACTTCTTCTCCTCAGATTGCAGGTTTCTGTACAATTAAAGGTAGGAAAAATAGTATATAATAACGTTATTTTTAATCCAGATTAATACTTCAATACAATTCATGCGCCATCACTCGTGTCAGCGATACTCCTACTACATCTCGTCAGAGAGCTTATATTAACACTGTTAGATCTGTGAAATTAAATAAATTACACTAAAAGGCATTATGCCCGTTCTATTACAAAGTGGTAATTAGATGACTAGGAAAATTGCTGCCAGAGCATGTGCTCAATCACAATTAGACCAATTAAAATAAAATAAATTCGTTGCTTATAAAATTTTAATTCTACTTTCATTCACAGAATGTGATGATGCATCTATTTGTGAACAAATGTCTTCATTCTAGGAAAAGTTGATAGAAATGGGTTGGAGGGATCAAACTCTTCATGTTTAAGATATTTTGGAGTCATTTTAGGCTGTTTGTGAGATATTGGCAGCTTTAAAGATTTTCATAAATTAGTTTAAACAGTAGGTTCTGGAAACATAGCTTAACACAAGTTTTAAAAAGTTTCATAAAGTGGAAGAAAATCTTATAAATATGAAAGAACAGCAAGCTGATGAACATATGCACTGACTACAAAGTTAAATATCACAGTTCTATGCAAGATATTAAAATATGAGGTATTAAAATTTAAATTGTTTAACAAATAAACATTGAATAAGAGATTGGTTGTATTGTATTGTTTGTTATTATATTGTGCCTATGTGTGGAGATATTTCTAATCTGTTCACTGCTTTAGTCCTTTCCCATGTTCTTCAGTCGCCATATAATTTTTTAAATTTTATTTCTTTGCTTCTGGTTTTACATCATTGACAGTGAGTTCATTAGAGCCAGGAAATGACTGGGACCAGGAACCTCGAAGGAATTAGGCCATGGCTCTTTGAATGAACCATCCCAGCATATGCCTGGAATAAATTTAGGGAAACAATGGAAAACCCAAATCTGGATGGCTGGATGAGGATTAAAACCCATATCTCCCCCTGTGTGAGGCTGTAGCATTACTGCTCACTCATCACACTCTGTGACTACTCATTAAATTAGATTTACTAAATAAACCTTGTAAGCTCATACAATTTATGAAGGTATGAAATAAAAATTCACAGACTTTAATTTTCAATACCGGTACACTTTATCTCCCACTATTTTACCAGTCATGTGCACAGTACTGAAAGAAATTGACTTCGATCAACTTAGAAGATGCAGGTTTAGTTTTTCTCAAAAACAGCTCACTCACCCTTAAAGTTAAAATTTGATAAATGAGTCTGAGTAATACCAGAATGTTTTCAGTTAAATTCAACATCAGTGTGAAACCCTTCTCTGATATTCTGAAATCTAGGCCTTTTTTTTCTCCATTTTTATTCAATATGGCTGCTAGTAGAACCACCGATGTTGTAACCTTGCTATGTTAGCATGTTGAAAATGTCACCCCACCTCTTAATTGTTCACTGTCTGACGACTTCCCATCAGGGCTACATTTAAGCTTTGTGGGCCCCTAGGTTATACATGTGTTGCGGGCCCCTTTTGACAGTGGTGTAACAACTCAAGGGAGACCTGCAGCCTAGGTAGCCTATATTTAAATGTGACCCTGCTTCCCATATAACGCAACAGGAGGTTATCCCCTGCCCCTTGAAAAATGTTAGAAACCAAATTTTTCCTGTCGTTTTGGATTCTCTTTCTTCACGAGGCCTTGACCCAACATATTCATCCCTGGAAATTAGGTCTTAAATTACTAAGGATTTCCTAAAATTGCACAATTCCTTCCAAGATTTTGGAAAAATGTAGTGTAACAGAGAAATTAGTTCCACGGGGCCCATGGGAGGAAATAACTTAATGCTTTAGTATTGCAACCAAATTACATAGTCATAAACTTGATATTAAAGGACTTTTCATGTCAAAATAGGACTGGTATAAAATTAAAATGTAAACGCTGAAGGTTGAAAAACAAAAGTAAATGAAACAAATTGTGATATTTTCCATTAAGAGAACAGTAAGAAACATAACTGTGTAAATAAAATAAATAGAAGGTAGAAAATATGAGAAAATGATAGCTAAAATTAAATAAAGTCGTAACACAGTAGCAGTATGAAAGTAAAATTACATTTAAGGGATGAGAAATAGAACTTTAGACATTGTACTCAAAGATTGTGTCATTTGCGTATGTCAAAATTATGATTAAGAAATAGGAATTTGTTAAAAGCAAGATAAATATCAGAAAATAGAGCAGGCAATTCCAAGAAGAATGGAACAAGTTTAATTTGAAACTATAATAAAATAATAAAATGAATTTCTGTATTTTTAAGAGAGTGTAAGGCTGGTTGGAACGAATTTAAAAAATAAAGCACAACAGTGGAAAACTAAAGATTACACCCAAATAAAGATAACCACAGAGCTAAGACATATGTCAAATTTAAAAAGGGATACAGAGATGTAAAAATCTTTGCAAGATGGCAAAACGGTATACAAATAAAGAAAATGAACAACCTTTAACTTTCAGAAATTAATAATGGCAAAACAAATAAATTCAGAAGGAAATTTATAGCAGGCAAAAGTATTAAAAAAATCAGTTCTACATAAATAATAAAGTTTCAGAAAGATCAGATTAAAATAAGCTACCGTGGGAAAAAGAAAGAAATAATTCTCTTTTGCGATAGTATAAAAAGGCAGCCATTTTTTCCTCCTTGCAGCAGTTTATATAGTCATAGCAGTATTATAGTCATGATCTGGACATATCAGAACATTTTTTCATCATGTAACAGTTTAGAGATAGAAAATACTTTGGTCAAGAAGAACTTAGAAATTTTTCCAGTTGTTTAACTTCAGTGATGGACTTAATACATTTTGGGATAGCTGAATTTTATTATGATTTTTGCTAAGATTTGGGATGTTATAAATTTGTGAAGAACGAAGAAGGATGAATGGAGATTTTTGTTGTAATTACTTGCAATCTTCAAATTAGGATTTTGGATTTTAAATTGTATTTTTAGGAAGCATTCTTGTGATCTGATACCAGTCTGAATAACAGACTTTTGGACAATATATTGAGTGATTTCCAGTATAGATTTTAATTTCATGTATCACTTTTAATCCTAAATTGTTGCAGTGAAATAGTAGAGCAGATTGGCGATCTGTTTCTGAATCTTGCAAAACTTGAACAGGTATCAGATTCAAATATTGCATCCATTGTTACAGTTAACACAAATATCTTGCCATAACCCAAAACAACATTTCATTGTTACACTAGCTCCAATTTTTCTATTTGCAGATTTTAAAAATGACTTATACTTTTCTAATGATAAATATTTAAAGTTACTTTATTTTCTTTATTATCCTAATAATCCTGATTCTTTGTTTTTTTTCTTCCTTTTTGATACCTAAAATCTACCTGAAAATGTTTAGTGTAAATAAATATGAGATGATTTCCTTAACTTGGCCTAACACCACCATGATGTACATTATTTTACATTTCAGAAATACCTAGTTCTCCATTCATCTTAACTTTAAAAATGTCAACTTCATGTTTATTTTAGGCTCTATCATCTTATTCATTCCCTTTTGACCTCTAGCGCCCTGAAATAATAATTTTCATATTATTATAACATCAATCATTGTGTGCCTTACGAATTTCTTTAAAATCTCGCACTTCTCTATAAAATCCTGACTATCAAAAAACCACTGTTAGACCTATATTCTTATTCCTCTTTACTCCTTGACTGATTCAAACTAATTCCAGTGGTGGTTTGAGAAAATTTAAGCAGTGAAAACATTAATCAATGAAAATTAAACAGCATTCTTGTTGTTATGAAATTTTAAAAGCCAAGTGTGAACTTTTATCCTTTTATTTTTTTCAATTGAGGAAGTGGAAGCCCTCATGATTCAGGATCAAATAGGCTAATATTAAAGAACTTATTCAGAACAATTATACTTTTCAAATCAGAATATTGTTTATTCACATTAAATCACCAAGTAACATTTAATAACCACACCGCTGGTGAGCAAGGTGAAGCCACTCAAAACTATTTGTCTCACAACAATTACTACTAAAACTTCCAGGTTTTTCATTTAATGATGAGAATATGAATCAGAGACAGAAGAGTGAATAAGATAATAAGAACTACGTTCATATATACACTACATATTACATCATTAAAAGAACTTTCATTGAATGCAGAACAGAATGATCATATGATCGGCATCAACAAAATATTCCAAACACTTAGTGTTATTAGCTTGTACTAAAGCAAAATGAACTGTATCTTTAAGGGCTGACATAATACTGGCATAGACGTTTTGATAATATCATTTGTCAGTACAATATTCGTTTCTGTTGACAAGCCTGTCCTTTATCCTGTTGAAGTTTTACATAGGAAATCTTCACTATAATCAAACATGAAACTTCTGTATAAAATATTCTCAGGCCTCCCATCAGAGGGAAGGCATCAATTTGATGCAACATTTCAAAGTCGCTTTTTAATCTGATGCTCCAGCTAAATGTCAGGCTTCCAGAATGTCAACTCATATATAGCCCATGGTGGTTTATGGTTCCCCGAAAGTCATGGTCATGTGTTCCAGTGAATATGGTGAGATCAGAAGCATAGCGACTTGAGCAGTTGTGCAGGAGGCATGGTGGGAATACACATAGTGGAGAAGGTTGCTTGGAGCACTTTCTGTAACTATCTTGATGCTTCTGTCTCTGCCATCTCAACTGATTAATAACTGCATTACATGCTGTGCTGAGTTGCTATCACATTTACAATGTTTTCTGCAGTATGAACCTACACAAATCCCTAAATCATGTTGTCCCAGAATCCTTTCACATGAACTATCGTGTACCTAGAATTAAAAGGTATGTCTCTTCCCTGTGCTGTCGAAAGCTACTGCTGACTTTTTCACTTGTCCCAGAAGCACACATCAAGCGTGTTTCAACAGCACTGAACCACTGAGCGTACTTTCTTCCCACTATAACACCACCCATATTCTCAAGAGATGGAATAAATACCAGGATATCCAAGACACAAGCTAACTTTCACACTGTGAAGTAAAACCCATTTTACCTTAGCTTGGGACAAAAAACCAGCAACAGAAGCCATAAGATAGTACTATACAGTGCTTTTCTCTCCAACTAGTCCCCTACACCATGTGTATCCCCACCACACTATCCACCCAACTGGCCCAACCATGTTCCAACACCACCACCTCTGCATGGAGAGGTGCTTGATGCATGTGACCATGACATTGCTGGCAAATGTACACCAACTGGTGGCAGCTGTACACCAGCACAGACTACTTAACAGCAGACAATCTGGGAGCCCGACACTTCACTGATGTGCTCCCCTGTGCAAGGACTGAAAACATTTTATACAGTTGATACACCAAGAAAGCCTCCATTCACAGCAGAATATTATATTTCTTATTGATTGCATATTTCTTAACCTCATAACTAATTCATTTGGTAAATGTTTCACTTAATTCCAATCCAATAACACTGGTCAGGTAAACTGGGTATTACTTGTAGTGGTGTTAATACACAAATTTAATTCTTTAACTAATAAAAGAAAATTTATATTCTGATTAGTAGCTTTTAGAAACATCAGATTGTTATTTAATAAGTTAAAGTTTCTCTTTCTTCTGTATCAACTACAAAAATACAGAAAAAATCTTCGTTGCTTCATGAAACTATGGATAGCAAAACATTTATTGAGCTACATCCCCAAATTAACATGATGTTTCATTTTCAAACTAATTGATGAAAAAAAGGTAGTATTAACTATTTAAAAAAACACACTCATTTATATAGTATTAACCTAACAGGCCATTTCCAAATTGATTTGTTTCATGTATTATAAGCTGAAATACAAAATTACAGTGCTGATGTTCCATCACCTGTTTTATTCGTGATTGGTTTGACAAGTGATTGATTTTCTTTCAATAAATATTTAAATTCAACATAAATAGAAAAAACTGGTCATTGACAAAAGATACTACCACAACTAATATTGGAAAATTATTTTTTTTCTTACTTACCAAAAGCTTTGGCGATTGCGACAGTCTCCAAAATTGAAACAACTGGAAGTGTACCAATACTGGGACCAAGTGCTGTAACCATTTCTGTGAAACTATATGTTACATTTTGGAATGTTGTAGAGAATGGTGGTAATTCAAATGGAGGTAAGCCTTCACCTATGTCACCTATGAAGTATAAATATAAAAAAATAATTGAAAGAATTCATAACTGACAACAAGGAATCACTTCACATTCAATAACAGTATACTGAAGAATAATTAGCAAAGATTATCAGTGAATATCTGCACGTCCTTTTGTGATATGTCAGTAGACTTGCCAAAACTTTAGGAGAATTTTCTTAACTGTAAAGTATTTTTAACTTGTTTCTGAAGCTACTATTGTAAAATACGTTTGATCCCGATAAAGTTGTTTTTTCAAGCATCATGAATTTTGCCACATACATTTTCACAAGGAGAATTGACCATGATGATCACTTTAAAGTAAATTCCATAGGCTCAGAAAAAATTAGCTTAAAAGATATTTCAGTTTTAGTGATGTAAAAACATGCCCTCAAAGGAGGCAAAATGAAAGATTCAAAACTGATAATTAATATGAACAGTTAGATTAGATTTTCATAGCTAAAGTTGTCATCAGCATTGACAAGGATGTCTTAAACAGAATTTTGACCAGTTAAGTAAATTACAAACATGACTTTTAATTAGGAAAATAAAACCAGAACTATGTTAAGAGAGACAAAGGAATAAAAATGGGTTCAGGAGACAGACAAAATCAAGCTGATTAAATGCAATCTATAAGTTCCTCAAAAAGTTTAGAATTTAAATAACATAATAAGATTTTTCAAATTTGATTATTAGAAGCATTATCAAGCTTCCGTGAAGGCAGTGATGTGACAGGATTAAATTTTAGTCCAGTAGAAACATTTTTGAAGAACAAGTCAAAATTTTTAGAACAGGTTGCATAAAGAAACATGGATCAATTACAGCTCAAAGCATAATGTAATCAGATAATGAATTTTTTAATTACAAGCTGAGATAAGAGGTCTGAATGAATTGATAAATAGTGGTCAATAATGTTGAATTTTGAGCAGTCTTTCATCAGGTTTTAGAGAGGTTAGTCCATGGCTAGATGCTCCATGATGTTTTGAATAGTTTTCTGTGGTGTTACGGGTCAACAATGCTTCTTGGTAGGACTTTATAAGTTTTTGGCCAAGTCAGCCCATGGCGGTAAGTGTGAGCAATGTCTTTATAACAATGAATTTAAAAGATTCGTAAAGATCACTCTGATTTGGGCTTGTGAGTGAGGTATGTATTCGGAAGAGTGAATGCTTGTAACGAGTGTTGTGTTTTGGAGGGTAACCTGCTTTTTTGTATGTGATTTCAGAGTCTGATACAGCCTTATAAATTAACAGTGTAACTTGATACTGGTATTAGCTTCAACACACTATGAGAATATAGTTCAATTATATGCCAACAGTGACTTTTATTCTATTTTAATTACTTAACCTATTAGCTGTTATAGGATAAATTAACAGTTTGGCTTCCTTTTCGAAAGTATGCATCTTCTATATAATGGTTTCAGTTAATTATAAAGGCATCACAATTAAGTTAATGCTAATGTTGCAGTACCCCAAGTAATATTTTTTCATTACACTTTGAAGTAAAATCACCAGTGATATTTATACAATTCATCAAGTAGTTGAAACAATTACAATCTATTAACAATCTAACAAAAACAAGATTCATCTCCAATAAATGCAAATATTAAAAAATGTATTTATTATGTTGCTAACAGTACATTATAAGTTGATAAAATCTCACTTATCATATGGTACTGAAAATTGGGTAGCATCTATGTTGTGCTACTTGGACAGAAGGCCCACTTTTCATTCAAATTAAATTTTAACACACTAAGCTTTGTACTTTTTTCACTCTTTGTGGTATAAATTACAAGAAAGGGAAAATGAATCATAAGTCACCAAAGTTGAAGGCTGCGACGGGTGAAGAACAAATATGACGAACACAAAAATACACAATATTTCGGTTATGCATTAAACTTCAGCATGCCTCCTGAACCACATGACTCATTTCCTACAGCATGAATAAGGTGTAAAACCGAAATATTGTGTATTCTTGTGTTCATCATAAATGTTCTTCACCCATCGCAGCCTTCAACTTTGGTGAGTCATGACTCATTTTCCCTTTCCTTGTAATTTATATTGGCTAAAGCCATTTCCTTTCTCCTTAGTTTAATTACTCTTGGTGGTAAACAGACCATATAAAACAGTAAACAACTGTAGCATTCACAAATATGGAGAAAAAGATTAAGGGAACCATTTCTGACCAAGAGTAAACAAATAATTTGCAGAACAAGATCTAAAGGGATGATATTTTACAACAACCTACCCAAGGAAGTAAAAATGTTATGAGGCTCTAAATTTAAAAGCAAATTAAAAACATGCTAATCAAGTAAAGTGTTATATACCATAAGAGAATTCTGATGTATTATTAATTTTTTGATATAAAAAAATTTAAATATTTTTGAATAACTCTTATATTTGAATTCTTTGTAATGGAATTCAGAAATAGTAATAACTCATGTTATTGCAAATTATATATTATACTAGCTGGTACCCACGACTTCGTTCGTGATTGTAAAGAATTCATATTGACAGCTATAGACATCTAACCACCATAGTGCACAATGGAAGACTCGATACTATTACCACACACAAATACCAGTCTTCTGCGCTATGTAGTTCTGGCAGCAAAGTAAAATTTACGGATACACACATGTCTTTGGATGAAATACGTAAATATTCATGATCGACCAATTTCAAACACCATATCTCACACACTCCCACTGTTACCGAATTTCGGCCAACGTTGTGATCAATGGGAGACTCTGTGTTACTACCACACACAAACGCCAGTGATCTGCGATTGATAGTTTTCACTTAAAAGTGATACACCGTGACACATGCGTCTTTGGCAGAAATATGAAATTGCCACAGGTCGACCATTTTCATCCCCCATATCTTCCACACCCCCATAGCTACAGACATCTAACAACCATAGTGCACTACATGACATACGATTCTACTACCAAACACAAACACGAATGCTCTATGCTATGTTGTCGTGGCAGAAAAGTGAAATCTGCGGAGACACATGCCTTTCGTCGAAATACGAAAATATCCTTGGTCGGCCACTTACAACCACCATATCTCCCACAGTACCACAGTTTCTGAAATTTGGGCGCTGTTGTGATCGAAAGGTGACTCTGTGTTACTACTATACACAAACGCCAGTTATCTGTGATCTGTAGTTTTCGCTGAAAAGTGATACAACATGACACTTTTGTCTTTGGCAGAAGTAAGAAATTGCCACAGGTCGACCACTTTCAACCCCCATTTCTCCCACACCCCCATAGCTACCGACATCTAACAACCATAGTGCACTACGTGAGATACGATTCTACTACCAAATACAAACATCAATGCTCTATGCTATGTAGTTGTGGCAGAAAAGTGACATATGCGGAGACAGTCGAAATACGAAAATATCCTTGGTCGGCCACTTACAATCACCATATCTACCACAGTACCACAGTTACTGAAATTCGGCCACTGTTGTGATCGAAAGGTGACTCTGTGCTACTACTACACACAAACGCCAGTTATCTGTGATCTGTAGTTTTCGCTGAAATGTGATACACCATGACACTTTTGTCTTTGGCAGAAGTATGAAATTGCCACAGGTCGACCACTTTCAACCCCCATATCTCTCACACCCCCATAGCTACCGACATCTAACAACCATAGTGCATGACAGGAAAGACGATTCTACTACCACACACAAACACCAAAGGTCTATGTTATGTAGTTGTGGCAGGAAAGAAGTATACGGAGATACGAATTTTAGGTCGAAATATGAAAACGCCCTGCACTGACCAACTTTAATCATTATATCTCCCACATCCCCACAGCTATTGGCATTCGGCCAATGTTGTGCAGGACAGGAAACTCCATGCTACTTCCACCCACAAACATCAGTGATCTGTGCTAGGTAGTGGTGGCTGAAAAGTGAAATATAGGAAAAAAACACGTCTATTTTTATATATATATAAGATTACAGATTCTTATAAACATTATAATTCTATTCACATAATCAATTCTGTACAAACTACAAGTACAGGAAATAAACAGATCTAACTATATGTTTATCCATATATCTTCAGTTTACATCATGTACAAAAAAACTCATAACTACATACTATTATTTAATCTTTTTTCCTTTAGGAAACCTTTCTTACAATGTTTTTGCAGAAGAGATAGAGGGAGAGAAATTAACAAACTCTGAATATAAGAACGAAGTTTTTCTTGGCGTTCAGAATTGATATAGTACCCAAGAAGACTGTATCAAATTCTGAATAATCTGGAGATCAAATAGGAATTGTGAAAATATCAAATTAAGCTATGAATGCAAGTTAACAATCTTTTTTAACATAAATTTATGAAAATTTGGATTATTTAAATGGAGAAGTATGAAGTTTCAATATTTACGGAGTAGAACATTTCCTTCTCAGATCTGAATAATGATTCCAAGCTTCTCTTCCCACACTGAAAATCTTTTAAAGAAAACATCTATTCAAATCATCCACCAAATCCCACATGCATCTATAATGCTATTTTCTCACTACTGCTGTAAAGGAAATCACAAATACTACCATTCCAATTTCAACTCCATTATGGTTTGAGATCATAGTTAACATCATACAATGCATCCTAAAGAATTTGCATGCTTTTTGTTGAGGAAATGCAACAGTGCACTCAAAATATCAGTCAGCATTTGGATAACATTGCTACTAGAATTGTTACAACACTGTTATTTATGTTTTGAAAATATATTACATATGTATTTTGTTTTTGTTTAGATAACATAATTTTAATAAAACTGTTATCACCTGTTAGCGCAAATGGAGCATTTCCATTCTGATATAAAGCATATCCTAGCACTGTACCAATGACAGCCACTATGGCATTTCGTCCAAGTGATAGGAACCATAGTGTTTTGCTAAGGGTTTTTCTTGCAGAGCTGCTTGAAGATAAATCTCTCCGTTTGTCATATTCATTTATTTTCTATAAAAATTAAGTAGAAAAACCTGTATCAATTGATAACTTATATATCAATGAATTACAAGGTAAATGTAAGCTATCACACAAAAAATACAAAATACAGCATACTGAAACATTCATCCATAACATAAGTAGTAAGATATTAAAAAAGAATAGAAATTTAGAAATAAAATAAAAAAAACCTTTAATCAATTTGTAGGATTCTACAGTTTCAGAATGGAAAACAAAATCTTTACAAAATTGCCCATTTGTTCATCTATCCATTGTTAGGGGATAATCGTCATACCGGGGTTAGTATCGGCTTGTCCACCTAAACCTGAAGTCATCCAAAAAGTTGTCAAAGTTCAGAAAAAGTTCTATAACCGTGTAAAACCTTATAGAATGCTAACTGTAATAATTAATGCGGCCGCCACTTACAGATTAATCTCCTGTAAGAAAGGTACTAAAGTAGAAATGGAAGTCTGCATTCAGATAACTGAAGTGTATATTCTTAAAATTTTTCACAGAAGTTACAAAAGTCACAGTTAGCAATGGCAATTGGAGGAAATCATTTGCCGAAGATCACAAGTCATGAAACAGAACAGACCGCACCACCCGAATAAAATTGAAAGTTAAGATGATCACATGTCGGAAAGTTTTAGACTTTTGAGTTGGCCATGCCTGGTTAGTAATGGCATCGGTCCGCCATACTACTCTAATCCTGTCTACCCATCAGCCACTGAGACCCCGGGCTTTCTCAAACTTAAGAACACATGAGATGCGTGTGGTCTCATCAACAGGCCCGCCGCTAGCTGTCTGAGCGCCCGCGTGCAATACCGATTATGCCGCCCCCTGTCTAACTACAGCCAGTAGTGGATCTAGGAAATTTCCGAACTGGGTCAAAAAACTGTGAGATTGCCGCCCCTTCGAACATTATTTCCGCCCCCATTGTTGCCATTCCCGAGTGTCGCCGGCCGCCCGAAGTAGCTAAAAAAAGGTCGCCGCTACATAATTTCGTCACGGCGACTGTCGATCACTCGTTTTGCCACCCCCCTCGATGTGCCGCCCGCGTGCGGTGCACGCCTTGCACGCCCGCTTACGGCGGGCCTGCTCATCAAACCGTTCTGTTAAACTGCGCAAAGATGCCGATGTGGCTAACTTTTATCAAAATGGCCTACTGACCTAGACAATAGTCTATCTAGAAAAAGAATCTGTTAACTGAGTGCTACCAGAAAATCACAAGATGAAGAGCGTAACAAGACAAGTGTAGTGATGTGATTGATTTTGTTTTTAGAGCTTCCAGACCGGTGAAAATGAATTTTGAAAGTTGGTTAATTTAAAAGCACATTTGTTTCGAGTATTGCGATAGGTCATCATACGTCACATACGAAATCTGGATTTGCAAAACTTTAAAATCTCAAGTTAATACTATTTTCAAAGTGTTCTCCAGCTCCTGCTGAGTCCAGTGGTGTAAAAATCTTTTAAATCGGTTAAGGCTATCAGAAGTTATCGAATTTCTAAATTTTACTGGTTTCGTAGGTGATGCAACCGCAACTTCACTTCTTATTTAAAGACGGTTGTGGCCTGAAACTAAATTTAAATCGAACCTTTATTTAATGTAAGTACTTTAGAAAAGTTTTTAGCTCGTGAAATATGTTAGTCGGAGAGTAATTCAATTTTACAAGTTCGTTGCTATGACGCTATCACAAAGTGGACTTTTATTTATTTATAACTTCTTTTTGTTAGTTGATGGTTATCGGAAACTTAAAGAATATTGACTGGCTGGTTATTTTGCTTAGTTAAATCTACTTTTAAAGCTCTGAAACTGTTTAGATGTGCTGAAATTAATTGCTGAAATTAATTATCGAAATTCACTCCATGTGGAGATGCTTCAAAAATCATATTTACTGCTTTAAATTAGTCTGGAACTGCGAGTTATTAGTGAATTTAATATAAAACAGTGAAATTCTAATTATTAAAGTGCTTTACAGTGTTTAATTCAGTGGAATATTAGTACTATGGTTGTGTAACCAGATCTGTTTACTTTACTTCAGGATTATTATGGATTACGCTCATTTAGGTAAGTTTATGGTTTATATTTTATTAGCAACTTCTTATTTATGGTTGTTATGTGTTGTTTATTTACTTTTCTGAACTTAAAGTGTTGTTATTTCAGTTTCAACTATGGTATCGTGTACTGACTGTTAACCTCAAACTTCGTTGGATCGTGACTGAATATCAAAAATAGAGAGTAAGGTAGCTTACACCATCTGTCACAGTCTCATCAATTCCAAGCCTCCTAACACAGGAACATGCATCTCTGTTATATTTTTGTTCTTACTAATCTTATAATTAGAATCTAAAAATCATAAAAAATATCATAAGCAATGAAAATAGATATAGAAGATTTATTGGAGAGATGAATTATTTTTTTAAAAAAATGGTATTTGTAGGTATCAAATGAAAACTACGCATTTTCAAGACTCTTAAAGTGTTAATATATCTTTTCACGTTCCATGATTGCTATTAATTTTTTGAAGAAGAAACAAATTCTCTGCTTCTCTGTATATTTGTGGATATACTGATCTGAAAATACTTTTATAATTAAGAAAATTAATTTTCAGAGATTAACAACAGTTTCACTGTCACCACTATCCAGTTTCATAATTTAAAGTAATCTGTTAATGCTTTATAGGAAATGAGTAATGACATTTTTTACAATAATTTTTAAAGTTCCACCATAATTTTTTTAAAGCTTTTACATGCTAACATTTTTGGATTAAAATTTTATACAGAATCAAGGTACAGAACCATCAGTAGACTGCAGTAACTACAACTTCAAACCCCCAAATATTAATCCTCTTGACTCTGAACATCTTTACCACATGAACTAAGGTGACAGCCTTACCTGCAAAAATACCAAAACAATTATTGTGGATACGCCCAAAACAACATCCCACAATTTTGTTTGGCTGATATTCTGAATTACTGTGGTCCAGGCTTCAAGAAAGGTGTCTGACTTTCCTGAAAGACCCAGGAGACTTTTCAGCTGTGATGATGCAATGTTCAAAGCAGCAGCTGATGTGAAGGCAGATGTAACCGGAACAGATATAAAGTCGACGAGAAATCCTGCATTATACAGTTTAGGTTTTAGGAAGTATTGCAAAATAAAAATTAGGTACATAAGCATTGCATAGATCAAGCAAATCCACAAGGAAACACAATAGTAACAATGGCAAGTAAAAGCAAAAATTTAATATCTTTAATGACTGGGAGACAGAAAATTGTATCTCGCTATAATCTGCCTATGTCTTAACTACCTTAACATTGTAACCCTCATCACTGTAGATCACTTGAACAACTTTGTTTATTTATCCGAACAGAAAAGCCATTTTATATTAATACATCTTATGATTGGTAAAAAGTACTCTGTATGCCATTAAATATTTTAAGTAAATAATTTAAGAATCATCTTTATAGAACACAAAGTTATTAAAATAAAATTCCATGAAATGTTTATGGTTCCATCACAGAAAAATTGCACATGACTGTATTATTGGTGAATGAGAACTCAAAATGAAGAAATGTAATTTATGTGACACCACATGCAATCTTCTGTTTGGGTATAGTGAGTCCTGTGAGCAAATTTTCCCTTCAATAGCTTCTAGTTGTAAACATCTAGTTAATAGGAGTTCCCATGTACAGAATATTTCCAAATATTTTCCCATTCTCCAATTGCACTTACTGAAATTTACAGTTTTTTTGCTTCTGAATTCAGTGATTGATGTTATTATTCTGTCTCCTCAATATAAGAAGAAAGAAGATTACATCTGAACAGTGTTGGTGAAACTTTTAGCAATATTCATATAAATTTATATTTAAATACATTGAAAATATGATTTAGCTGTAAAAATTATGTCAGGAGCTGTAATTACTGTATATATATATATATATATATATATATATATATGTGTGTGTGTGTGTGTGTATTAAAACTGGAGACACTTGTGTTAATGATTTTTTAATTTCCTTCAACGGATTAATAAATAACTAGTGATCACCCAGGGGTCAAAATTTGACCATAATTCAATTTAAGTTTTTTAGTTTCTTTTGTAAAAGAGTAATAACTATTGCATATATTTTTTGAATTTGTTCTATTAAGTTTGCTGCTAGCATAGGTAAATTATACACTGTATACATGGCTGCGAACATGTACCAATACATCATTAGCTTGTGTTGTTTACCTTAGTTCCCTGCTATACCTACAAAATTAAAATGATACACTCCACAAATTACTGTATCCAAAATTTTAGTTTCTGAACTAACCATAGCAAATGATGAATTGTATTTAAGAATGTTTTCAAAATCATTTTTGACTTTCTTTTTATAGGTGGTTCATTTGAATTTAGTCAATCATATACCAGTAATGATTAAAATATTCATTTTGACTGCTAAAACTGCTTTAACCTTATAATAACATGTAGTGAATGCAGTCCCTTCACCTAAAATTTCTTCTGATTCGAAATGTTTTGCATTGCAAAATCTGCATTTTAAATATGAAACTATCAAAATTTCTTGGAATGACATTTAGTGTGCATTTAAATCTACCCATCAAAATAATTCTATCATTTTCTGTACTATTTTCACTATTTAAATTTGGTCTATTATCATTTCGAATTTCATGCAAATAGGTATTTCTTCTTCTTTGTCTCTCTCTTGGACCTGTCAATGTTCCATGTCGAGGCATAATGGAATTAGGTGCAAATGTCTGAATAAAAAAAACAGTAATGAAAATCAAAAGGTCCTTAACCATACTTAAACCTTTTAAATAATAAAATGTATGCACTTTTTTTAACCACCAATCCAATATACTTTTTATTTCTGGTAAAAACCTTAGGCAAGACTAAAGTCAATTCAAATCATTCGTTAGGATGTTGAATTCTCTGTAATATAGAAAATATTCCTTTTGGAACTGTTCCTTTTTTAAGTTCAAAGATTATGCTACTTTTCTTTGACCAAAGTCTACATATTATTTGGCAGAATCACTATATTCCTTTTCAAAATGATCCTTTTACAAGTTCAATGCTAAATCTCTACTTTATGCGACTCTTTTGTTTCACCAGAGACCACAGAGTATCTCAATCCTGGGAATACAGGTCAGATAGTTGGCTCGGATCCAATTTCACGCACACACATGTTCGCGAATTTTTTTTTTTAGTAATGTATTTGTAACACATATATTAACTATGCTTATTATATTTTTTCTTTATTGTTGATAAAAGACCACAAACATTGACAGAATCAAAAAACAATTGAATATAAACAATGAATGATTTATTTAAATTAATTTAATGCATCTGTAACACATATTGTACATAGATTTTAACTTTCTGCACTTGTTCTCCATATAAACATTACCTATGTCAAATCTCACACTCCTCCATGCTCTCAATATTCTTAAAAAGTTTTTGTTTCAAATATTAATGTATACTGTAACTAAAAGCAAAATTATATAAACTCATGAGCATAAAATGTAAAAAAAAAAAAAAAAAAAAAATACTCATCCATCACACCATGAATAATTATTGCTTTTATTTTAACAAAAAACTTACCTAAATGGAACAGGCCCAACAAAGCTATGATGCAGCCAGTTATGAATGTTAAAAGTATAGCTATATCTGGCCCATAATTAGTAACGTAACTTTGAACCATTAGTGCCAAGATGGCAGTTGGTCCTATGACAAGGTTGGGACGGCTACCAAATGGAATATATAGAAATGCCCCCATAATTCCAGCATATAATCCATACTGAAAGTTTTAAAAAATAATACTTTTATTAGTGGGTTCTAAATACTGAAACATTTACTTTTTAAAGTAATAATGTTTATCATAGTTGCACTAAACCTTAAATTCTGGGATGACTAGTTTTCAGCCTGGATTGAAAGGGATCAACGGCAGGTTCATACAAATAAATAAGCAAAATGATAATGTAAATTATTGTATGAAATGACTATGGGAGGCTAAAATTTAAAGTGTTTAAGGCCCCTCATAAACTTGGCAATTGTTATACAGCTGAAAATTTCTATACTCCTTCATCTATGTGACCCTCTCAACAGTTGCTGAAATCTGTTATGTTTTACAGTTTTCTCATATTTTCACCTGCTCATATTTGCTAAAAATCTATCTTCTCAGTTAGATGCAAGACATAAATTTTTGTCTTGTTCTTCAGAATGTTTCTTCAGCTAATAAGTTAATTACCTGGTCAGATCAGTTACAGAGAACAAGAAAGGCTATAAGAAAGCAAAACAAAGATTAATGATAGGAAAGAAACAAATAATAGCTTTAGATGATGATAACGAACTTATTACAGACAAAACGGCAGTATTGGATCATATCAGGAACTTCTATCAGTCCTTATACAGCAAGCAAGATGAAAATCCTTTAATGACATCAAGCCCAGACTCAACAATTCCTGAAGTCCTCCCATCTGAAGTTAGAAGAGCAGGGCACAAAATTAAAAAAGGATCAGCTAGTGGTTATGACGGCCTATCTATTGATGACTACAATTGACTGGAGAAGAAACCTACAGACACCTAACTAAGGTGTTTTCACAATGCCTCCAAGAGAGAAATATCCCATCCAGCTGGAACAAAGCAATGATTGTGTTGCTACATAAAAAAGGCAGTCGTTACAATATTAAAAACTACTGCCCCATCAGACTCCTTCCTATCATATACAAAGTGTTTACAAAGGTCATCAATAACCGCATCAGTTCCACCTTGGACACAGTGCAACCAATTGAACAGGCTGGCTTTAGGTCAGGATTCAGCACACTAGATCACATCAAAGTCATCCACGATGTAATAAGACGAGCAAATGAATACCAGATGCCACTCTGTTTGGCCTTTATCCATTTTGAAAAAGCTTTTGATTCAGTCAATCACTCAGCAATCATGCAAGCCCTTTTAGAACAAGGAGTGAATCCAGGCTATATCGACTTACTGAACAACATCTACACCACTTCCACTGCCTTAATTTAATTTAATTGCAATAGAGCACAGGCTCCGGTGGCAATTTCCCTACACACCCATCTTCCCCCCATCCTGCACCTACCTACATTTGCCCTCTACAAATTTTATCTTTGAAAGAATTTAAAGTTTTCGGTAAATTATTCATCATTTCTCTTGGTAACTCATTCCAATCCCTGACACCCTAACCTAAAAAAGAGAATCTTCCCACACCCTTGTGCCTGAAATCGAGTGCCAGCTTGTGGTCATGGTCATCTTTTCCCTTCCATGCACTAATTTTCATACCTATTGCAATATCTTTCCATGCCTCATCGCCAGTATATGCCCTGTACACTCCCATGACCCTCCTCATCCTCCTCCTCCTGTCTTGCAATGAATCCCATTCCAGTTCCTGTATCATATCCGTCACTGATTGCATTCTGCGATAATTTCCAGAAACAAATCTAGCAGCCCTTTTTTGCACCCTCTCCAACTCCTGTATCTGATACGTAAAATGAGGGTCCCATACTACACTACCATATTCGAGCAATGGTCTGACCAAAGTTTTGTAACCCAATTCCTTGACTTCTCTCGTACATCCCCTCATCACTCTCTCCAACAAGTGCAGAACTTTGAAACCTTTTCCTACCACCTGTCCTATGTGTCCTGCCCAGTTAAGTTTGTTATCAAAAGTAATTCCAAGATATTTACATTTCAAGTCTTCAGCAAGCAATTCTTTCCCCACCTTATATTCATACCTTTTGTTTTTTATTTGTGTATCTAATAAGCCGACTCTTCTTTGCATTTATCTTCATTCCATGTTTACCAACGCAATTAGATATCCTGTCCAGATCACCCTGCAACTGTTTACATCTACATCTACATCCATACTCTGCAAATCACAAACATTGTGGGTGGCAGAGGGTGCTAAGCACCAATCCTAAACCCACCCATTCCAATCCCGAATAGTGCGAGGAAAGAAGGAATACATATAAGTATCAGTACGGCATCTTATTTCTCTAATTTTATCCCTCCGGTCATTGTGACCTAATTAGGTTGGCGGAAGAAGTATTTCATTGCACTCGAAATTTA
>JARYHS010008075.1:59005627-59136509 GCA_031002005.1 Vandiemenella viatica | reverse complement strand
TTGCTATACCATGTAGTCTGTAGCCACTGGATTTTCAACTGTATGAACTTAAAAATGGCCTCCACTTCTCTTGATTTCAACCCCAAGCAAGGAAAGGTTAGGTTAGCATAATAAAAGAAAGTCACTGAAATGATTTCAAAGTCAAAATCCACAATATTCTTGGAAATAATTTACGCATCCGTTACAGTTGATTACTATCCGAAACTTATTCAACAAATTAAATAATTGCAAGAAATGAAATGCAACCAGACCAGACTGAAACCCGTATTAAAATTTGAAAGTCACATATTGTTTATTAAAGTTCCACCATGCTATTAAAATCTAAGATGGCTACCACAAAGCATGTCCCCCATGAGCTAGCTTCCTCCCACCCACTCAAAGCATGCTTGATAAGTTCAAACATTTTTGCTGACTCAAACTCAAAATTGGAAACACTTCTTATGACTTCCATTATACTGTGAACACTACACAGGCTGCAGGTCTTCATGAGAGTTAGATTTAGTTTATGTGCTGCACCATGCATGTAAGTCGCCAGTGGTTGGAGCTACCTTATTTGGTACTGTATGCCAGACATGTTGGCACCTCCATCATTACCTTGAGCATTCAAATTCTTAACTTGTAGGCTAACTTGATTTAACTCTTGAATATTTTGATCACTTAATGCTGCACCAATCAAGTAAGTTACAGATAGAAAGCATATGAACTTGTTGTGCATTGTACTCGTACGTTAAGTCCAAATACCTTATACATACAGTGAGTTATTCTGTACCACTGGCATCGGCTTTCATCGTCCAGGACAGCATTATATTTTGACTCTTTGAGTTTGTAGACTGTATATATATATATATATATATATATATATATATATATATATATGTATAGTACTCGTCAAAAAGCTCATCAAAAATGACGGGCTTAACGAAGTGTTCTGGCAATTAATTTATTTATAGTTGATTACATACAAAAATTATAATTAAATAAAGCTCAATGTGCTGTAATTTCTCGTCCCTTGTCTTGTAGCAAAACTTTTCTGTTATCAACTTGGTCCAGGTTGCGTTTCAACCTTCCACAATCTCCGCCAATATCGCCAGTAGAATATCAAAGGGCTGCTGAGAAAAGTACGACCAGTAAAAAAACCTGTTATTTTGTGATGAAAATATCATTAACACATTCCTTAGGCATTACTATTCAATAAAAAAGTGTAAGCGAAGCCGACAAAACAGATAATACAATGCTGATTGTCAGGTTAGGTTCAGTATTAGTTAATATGTAGCAGCCATCTTTACCGCGAATGTGCTCTTCCACGTGCAGTACAAGTGCTGATTTTCAAGGAGCTTTATTAGTGGAGGGTGTGGTTAGGTTTAAATCCAGCCTGGACCTGAGTGAATTTCATAGTGTATAGTGGATTTTAAGTGAAGAAGGCTGCTGCTTTGCCAAATTCTGACAATAATCACGTCGGAGACATCTTGAGACGTCTATTGCCGTTAATTCTGTAACGTGCATAACCGTGTTGTGTTTAGGTTGTAAGGCAGCCTGAACCAAAATCATCATCATCATCATTATTGTTGGGGACCATCTCCAGGTTCTTGGGTGTGGTTTACGAGCCTTGGTTGTTATAGACTATTGTTTTCCACTGTCTCCTATCCAGAAAAGTTTCTCTGTCCGTGAATTATTCCCAATTCCAGCCTCTTCTCTCTACATCCTCCTTCAGTTGGTCTGTCCATCTTCTTGGTCTTCCCACTGGTCTTTTGCCAACTATCCTTTTTTCCAAATAAGTTTTTGATAGTCTTGTACTAGTCATTCTCTTGACATGCCCAAACCACCGAAGTCTTGATAACCTAAGCCGCTCTTCCATGGATTCCCTTAGCTCTAGGTTTGATCTAATCTCATCATTCTTTATGTGGTCAAGTCTAGTTTTCTGGAGGGCCGTTCTAAGAATCTTCATTTCACATGCTTGGATCTTGCTAAGGTCCCTTGATGTTAGTGTGCATGTTTCCAAAGCATATGTGAGAATAGGAATGAGATATGACTTTTATAAAACAATTTTTGTTCTCCTGGGAACCTTCATGTCTCATAGTAAGCCCCACACGGTACTGTAGAAGTTTTCTCCTTTGGTTACTCTATTCATTATTTCTAACTCACTTCTACCCTTATTAGAAATTATGCTCCCCAGGTAGCTGAATTGGTCAACAACTTCAATTTGGTGGTCTTGTAATTTTATTTGACAGTCTGTATTATTTCTGTTTATTTTTGGTGCTACAGTTTTTTTTATTTTTTTTTATTCAATTTCATTCCATATTCTTCAAACTTATCATTCCACATTTTTAGTTTCTTTTGTATTCCTTCTTCGGTTTCATCCCATACTGCCACATCATCAGCAAACACCAATGCCTGTAGATCTCTATTTAACTATCTCTTTAGTTCTTTTAAGATGTTATCCATCACCACTATGAACAGAAGAGGTGAAAAAGTACTTCTTTGTTGTACTCCTTTGGTTGTACTAAACCATTCAGAGTAACCATCCCCAACATTGACAAAGCTCTTGCAGTTTTTGTACAGTATTTCGATCTTTCTAATGAGATATTCTGGTATTTTAACTTTTCTTAGACTTTTCCAAGTAGTTGATCTAGGAAAATTACTGTATGCCTTTTCTAGGTCCATTAACACAATAATTATGTTTTTCCCTCTTTCCCAATGTTTTTCCACCAGCATTCTCAAGGCAAATATTAGATCTGTTGTGCTTCTTCCAGCCCTAAACCCATGTTGTTCCTCTTCTAAGATGGGCTCTAATATTGTTCATACTCTAGCTTCAAATATCTTTTCCATAATTTTGAGGCCATGGGGTAGGAGGGTAATACCTCCATAGTTTTCACTTTTCCTTCTGTTCCCTTTTTTGAAGATAAGAATTATCACCCCTTTTGTACAGTCTTCTGGTATTTGGTTATCATTCCATATTGCTCTGAAGACTCTATACAGCCATTGTATCCCTGGTGGACCGGCAGCTTTAATCATGTCGACTGTAACTTCGTCAGCTCCTGCTGACTTGCCACTTTTCATCTTATGGAGAGCTCGCTCGACTTCTGACTAAGTTATTGGGGTGTCTTCATCTATTATCCTCTGACTTGTTTCTTCATCATCTATCCCATTAGGTCCATTTAGTAGCTTGACAAAATATTGTTTCATGGCTTCCCTGATACTTCTTATATTGCGAACTTTATTTCCATCCACTGTAGTTGTTTCCTAATCCGATCTTTTGTGTTTTAAAATTCCATATAACATTTTCATATTTCCTTTACTATCTTCTTCCAGTTTAGATGTAAAATCTTCCAATCTGCCATTATCTGCTTGGTCACTGTTGTTTCTTCTATAGGACTTGGCCATATCTAGAGCTTTTTTGGTTTTGATTCTTTTGGCTATTGCCTCTTTTTCTCTGTTGTTCCACCATGATGTCCTTTTCTCTTTAACTCTCCTGCTTGTTCTTCCACATATTTTTTCTGCACTTACAACAAGACTTGCCTTAAAATAATTCCATTCTTCGTAGCCCTTTTGTATATCTGTTGTTGGTATTTTGGCTCTAATTTCCTCTTGGAACTGCTGTTTGCATTCCATGTCTTACAGTTTCCAGTCTTTAATTCTCGGTCTTTTCCTCCTGGTTACCTTTGTAATAGCTTTAGTAACTCATATCTACAACAAGTAGTCTGTGGTCGCTGTTGAGACTTTCACTGGGTAGTTCATTCTATGGGATTCTATGATAACCGTGGAACCACAATTTGATGTAACTCGATGAGAAAAATCTATGATGAATTAAGTAATTAGAATACTTTTTTATTTTGTATGTTGCTTAGTTCTCGAGATATAATGTCTCAAACGTGAGGTGGTTAGGTTGAAATACACCCTGAGCCAAATGAAAATTTTCGCCAAAGCCAGTTCAAATTTGTTGATTGTATGGGTTAGGTATGGCAAAGATACTGAGATAAGATGTTAATATCATCGTTTCTGCCAACTTCTTATGTCGAAATGGATTGTTATTGGGCGATGTTTCTGCTCACCAACTACTCGCGGTGTTCACGTGAAAATACATTCTGGACCTAGCTCTAAAATTATACAATCATGACAATGGCACACATGTATTTTCGATTCATAACAAAAGAAAGCCAGTTATTTAAGTTTTGTTAGGTTACATTGGCAATCGTATTCCTCAGATGAACAACGTTTGTTTCAATCGCTTAAATGTTCTATTGTTGGTTGTGGCATATAACGTCACTGAAGCTGTTTGCGAGATAGTAACTTAGATTATTTCTACAAATCTGTGTTCCTTGATTTTCCTGGCAACATCTTATTTTGTGATGTGTGCCAAGAAACATTTCTAACAAAATTTCTGGCCGATTTTGATGTCTGAGCTACAGCAACAAACCTGGCCATTGCTGTAATGATAAATTCAGTGTCAGATTATTTCTACACTACGTTGTCTATCATTTTACATACAACGTTTTATGAGATAATTTGTGTTCAGAAATGTGTGTAGCAAATTTCAGACCAAGGGCACATTTCCTTCTTGAGACCCTGGCGTTGCGCTTGAACCACCAATTTTTGACAGTTGATATCTCGAGAACTAAGCGAGATTTCGAAAAACTTTATTCCTCAGTTTCGATTTTTCTCGTGCTGTCAGCATTTCAACCTAACCGCAACCTTATGATGGTGCTGCCATTTTCCGAGAGGTGTAAAATCCAAAGACGATTTTAATCTTTCGTGGAAATTAACACTGTAAATTATAGTTAAAAATAGTTTGATTGTCTTTTCAATCTAACTTATTAAAAAAGTATAAAAATTAATAATTCAAATATCTATCACTTCATTACTTTGCAGCTTTCACTCCTCTGAACTCAGCGGCTGTAAAATTCGGATTTGATGCAAAATATACTGTCATAATGAAATCAATTTATGGAAGATTAGGCCCTATCCGACTGTGCTTTCAGAAAACCGCTTTCAGTCATTATTTGAACAATATCTCACCAATTATGCGGATATGTTAAGATAAACTTCAAGCCATTCGCAAAGCTATTAAAACACCCAGCAACTACGCCTTTGTTTACAATATGATCGTGAACTTGATCGTCACGATTGGATTCGACCAGTAGCGTTGCGTTTTGAGAAGATACATCTTCCTTGTTTTTTTAACACTTTTGATTAATTAAAATCAATAAATAAAAATCGAATAAATAGGAAAAAACGTTGTAGCGGTAATTCTACAGTAATAAAGTTTCAAAATAAAAATACTAGACGTATATTCCCTATTCTTGGTGCCTTGCTCTGTAACAAAAGTTTTTCGTTGATATCCTGGTCCAGGTTGCATTTCAACCTAACCAATTACTAAACTTGCAGCCAGAGAAACAGTACTTCAATAACACGCATATTAATACATGTAATATGTCGCATTTTAGTGGCAATAATACATCGCGATATAAACTAAACCAAAAATCTTGAGGGGTTCTTCCATCTTCCTTTTTTATATTCGTAATTCAGACAGATACCTGGCACAGTTTCATGCGGGTGAAATATGGCAGCAGTAAAAGCAAAGAAAATTAAAAATAAATCTTAACAACTTATGGCATTCCATTTAATATAAGTTTTAATTGTAGTCTATTCTGTATAGATCTCGATTAGAGTGGAACTACTTTCGTTAAAACGAAGTAATGATTTAAGTAATAGAACACTCAATAAAACAAATCAAATTATTTAAAAAAATTAAATTACTCAGTCCCTCTGCTGTAAGGTCAAGGGCCATTTCTAATAACAATCTATGAAAACTGCCGCTAACATTGCGAAAATTAAAGCTTTTATCTTACATATCTAAGGCCAAAAAATTATAACGAATACTTTAACATAGAACGAATATTTAATAAATGTAAACAATTAATAAATATTATGTTGAATTAAATACAATACATACTTTTTTCAGTGTTCTGTTAGTTAATTTATTTGTGGATGCTTAGAAATGTTATTTAATATCGTGCATAACCAATAACAATGTCATAAAGTGTGACGTCATAGGGCAACATCATAGAGTGACGTCATGGCGTGACATTTGACGCCATAGTTGACCAACAGTCGCTTATTATAATATTAGATTAGATAACAGAATGACCACAAACATTCAGCTGATTCTGAGTTGTTTTGTTCAAATATGTAGCGTTTTTCGACGCTGTCTCTACATGTTGTTGGAGAGAGTCAATGCGAGATTTTGAAAATGCTCGAAATTTTAATCCTTAATCACTTAATGTTTAATGTACCATTATCTCTGTAGACTCTTAACTGTGTATTTTCTCGACAATATAGTATCATCGACCGTCTTTGCTGTAGGGATCAGCTGCTCTCTATTTGATTTAATCATTTTCAGCCCCTCAGTTATCAATAAAATATTGACAGCTGTTTCACACTTTTGAAATGTGTATTTTGTAACACCGCCATTGTGGGGTTATCGGCAGCCGAATTGTTTCTGAAGATTTGTAGTGTTTTATATATATTTGCAAGGTGGACTAGTGACTAATGATCCAAGAGCAACAGAATGTTTGCCCGCACTATCTGGACTAGAAAATGGTACTCATCATCATAATCAAAGGTTCTCTGCTATTCAGCAAGTCCGCGCACAGTGACAGCCCTCAACGCCTCCCTCTGTTCCGCCATTCTTTTAGTCTATATATTTCCCGTTTATCATTATATCATCAATCATTTTCTTCATTCGCCGACCCCTTCTTTTTCCCCTCCAGAGCAGTTCTAAGCAAGCACTCATTCCTCAGCACATGCACAATCCAGTTCCTTTTTCTGTTCCTTATTGTTTTTATGAGTGATCTTTTCTCTCCTACTCGTTCCAGCACTTCCTCATTCATCATTTTGTCCCTCAAACATATTTTCTCCATCCTCCTCGATATCAACATTTCTAAAGCCTCCAAACTCTTTAGATCTTCTTTGCGTAGCGTCCATGTTTCTGCTCCGTATAGTCCTACGCTCAATACAAAACATTTAGCTAGTTTTTTCCTCAGGTTTTTATCCAGCCTTCCACATAATAAATGTTTCTTTCTATTGAATGCTTCCTTTGCTATTGGTATTCTAATTTTCACCAACTTCTTGCAACTCATATCACCACACACAATACTCCCGAAATATTTGAAGGACTCTACTTGTTCAATTATTTCTCCTTGTAGTGTTATCATAATTTCTTTCTTACTCTTTCCCACCATCATACATTTAGTTTTAGTTGATTCTCACTCCGAATTCCTTACACCCTTTGTCTAAGGTCTCTAAGATTCTTTTGAGTATCTTGACACTTTCCGCCAGGAAAACTATGTCATCAGCAAACCTTATGCAGCTAATCCTACATCCACCCATGCATTTACCTCCTTTGCCTATTAAACTTCTTTTCATAATTTCCTCCAAATATAAGTTAAATATCGGTCACAAACAACATCCCTGTCTTACACCTCTTCCAATCTTTCCCTCTTCTGTAAGATCATTCCTTGTTCTCACTCCTTGTTTGATGTGTAATTGACTTATTAGCCTTATTTTCGTCCAGTTAATGCCTTTATTTTTAGAATCTCCATTAACTTCACCCATTTCACTCTATCAAAAGCCATTTCCAGATCTATGAAATTCATATAACAATCTTTTTCCCTTTCAATGTATCTTTCGCCTATTGTTCTTAGCAAACGAATAGCATCTCTTGCCCTTCTTCCTTTTCGAAATCCAGCAATTGATATATACAGTCTACTAGATATTCGTCTATTTAACACTCTTAATAATATATTAGCAGTGTGGCATAAGAGGTTAATGGTTCTGAACTCTTCACATTTTACTGCATTCTTTTTCTTTTCGATTGGTATCAACACTGTTGTAAAAAAGTCTTTTGGCCATTCTCCTCTTTCATATATCTCATTGGACAAATATAATTTTTCTCTCCTTCCCTCATCTTTCAAACTTTTTAGAATTTCTATGGGTAACTCATCAATCCCACAGGCTTTCCTGTTCTTCATCTCCGCCAAAGCCTTCTCCACTTCCAGGATATGGCCTCCCATCTCCTCCTTGCAGACTTTATCTTCTTCTACTAATAACAAATCCTGCGGTCAGTGTTGGAGATCATACTACCTCTCCTACATATTCGTTCCATATTTGCTGTATTTCATGAGCCTCTCTGGCTAACGTTCCATCCTTGTTTTCAAATTCCAGCCCAGCGGACGCGTACATGGTGTTTTAGTAGGTCGGTATACCAGCACATATTACCGCCTCGAGTGCAATGAAATTCCGGTCTTCAGTGCGGTCCTAAAAATGCGGTTACCGGTAATAGGTCCAGGTCGGAAAACTCCGGTAATCCATCGCGGTCCGCGCTTTTAGACCGGCGTATTACGGTATTCCTGTCCGCAGTGGGGAAGGGTGGCCACCTCCCGCCGCGCCCGCCTGGGCAGGTTCACCCAAAATTTGTCTTTGATGAGCTGTTATTAACAAATGACTTTTGGCCAAACATTGCCAAGAGCTTAGTTCCAGCCACCAGCTATACTGATGGCACATTAAAAATCAAGTATGTGTGGTGAGCACTGAGGTGTATTGTAAAGACATGCTATCATCTGCCTATCATGTAACACCTTAGTGTGGACGTCGTGTGTCGGGTCCCTTTCCTGCAGTTACTTGTATGTATGTGGTAACTTATGAAATTGTGGTACATGCATGGTATATGCATGTGTGTACGTGTTCCTGTGTGGTTATGTGTGTAATTATGGTGGTAGGAGTCTACTTGAGATTTTTCCATCAGTGGACACCTATGTAGATGTAATCATTTGGGTATGATGAGCACCGAGGTTTGTGGCAAAGAAATGAAATATTTCGCACATCCTGTAGCTATTCAGTCTGGACCTAGGGTGTTCAGTCCTTTTCCTCCAGTTACATGTATGTGTGTGTGGTGATGTATTTATTTTTATTATTTAATTTATTTATTTATCAATCTTGTTCCATGGATCCCTGCTGAGGAAATACCTCTGGGATGTGAAACATGTCATTGTTGATACATATACACATAATATGAGTCATATCATAGTAAATATATATATATACATATTTTACAAATACATAAATAATAAACATACATTTTTGCAACTGAGTTTTGCAAACGTCATAATGAGTACAATTAATTATTTTCTTCAAATTCTTGAATGGAGTAGAAGGAGTTGCCAATAAGATAATCTCTAATTTTTTGTTTGAATACATCTTTATTATCTGAAAGCTGTTTTATACGATTAGGTAGTTTATTAAACAGATGTATCCCAGAATAATTAACTCCTCTTTGTACTAATGACAGAGATGTTTGTGTTTTATGCAAGTTATTTCTGTTTCTTGTATTGAAACTGTGTACCTGTGAATTAGGTGTAAACAGGTTAAAATTTTCTATGACAAAGCTCATGAGAGAATATATATACTGAGAATACATTGTAAGAATATTGAGTTTCTTAAAGAGTTGTCTGCAAGAAGCTCTTGGTTTTACCCTACACAGAAACCTAATAGCTCTTTTCTGTGCTATGAAAACTTTTTTACTTTGTGAAGAGTTTCCCCAAAAAATTATGCCATATGACATTACTGAATGAAAATATGAGTAGTACACCTGTTTCATTAATTCTAGATCTGCTGTTAGAGAAAGTGTTCGTATTGCAAAGGTGGCACTACTTAACTTTGCCAGTAGTGTAGTGATATGATCATGCCAACAGAGTTTCTGATCTATTTTAATACCAAGAAATTTTATACTCTCTGTTTCTAAGATTGTGTTGCTTTTATAGTTTATACATATATCTGGCTGTGCATAGTTTTTTTTGTTTTAAACCTAATATAATGTGTTTTTTCAAAATTTAATTTTAATGCATTTGCCTTAAACCAATTTGCTACTACTCTAAGTACTTCATTTACATTAAATTCTACTGTTTGGTGTTTTACGCACAGTCAGGTTAGTGTCATCTGCAAATAAAACACTCTTAACTTTGTCGGATAAATTTCCAGGAAGGTCATTGATGTATAACAGAAAGAGGAGGGGACCTAAGACAGAGCCTTGTGGAATTCCATGTTTTATTTTCTCCCGCGACTTAACACCATTTATCACAGGAATACCTCTTTCATTGGAAGATAGGAAGAGTGTTGAGGGGCTGTAGGTGGCGTATAATGCTGTTAGAATGGATATTGGTGGAATAATTCTGAGTGGAGTATGGAGCCTAAGTTGACCATGACCACAATCTCGCACTAGACTTTAGGTGATGAGGCGTGAGTGGAAAAAATATCTAAACACCCACTTTGACCTAACAATTTACGACAGTTCAGGTGTGAGCACTATCTTAGGCGTAATAGAACCTATGGTGACGTTTTGGATACTTGTCGATGTGTGGGAATCTTCTATGAAAATGTGGGTTATGATGTCTGTTTGATGACCAAGAAACTATCAGTTAGCTAAGAGCATTATGGTAACTTTATCATGGTTACTTGAACAAATCATGCAATTACAAACAAATGTCAGACTTGGTCCTGAATCCAAAGGTTGGCGTTAGATGGGAACATTTTAAACCAAATGGAGAACTCTCCTGTGTCCTGATTTATTGAAAAATAATTTCCTGGAAAAGGGGAGAATTTTCCTGGAAAACTGCAGTAGAACCACCTTAAATGAACATTTTGGTACCTGGCTACTGATTAGCAGAATTTTGAATTTTTGGTTTACTTTAAGGCACGAACAGAAGGTAACCCTGTCTGTAACTGATCAGGGGTTGGATTGGGAATCATTGGAAAACAGAAGGTGGTTTGAGGAAGTGCTGTGGGTACATTGGCGATGAGGCTAGGGGTGGATCTTGGTGAAAGAATTAGGAATAGTGCACTGGATTTCTTCTATAAGGAAGTGGGTAAATTTTCTATATCTCCACCTTGGTCACAGGTGATGGTCTCAGGCATGTTCAATGCTTAGCGTGACTCGATTTTTATCAGATAGGACTGGCGTACTTCGATTCGACATGGGTGAAATTAGTAAGATTAACAGACGTATTTCGTTCCTGGAACATACGTGCTGTGCTGTAAAATACAGTTAAAGGTGTCAATCACTGATGTGTCACAAGGGATTGATTGGAATTTTAGACAAAGTACGGCTAAGGACACTCAATTTGTGATTGCTTACGAAAGCATAACAGAATTGATACATAGATTGGTCTCGGTAGACAGACGACAAAGGTTTGACCTTGCTCGAAAAAATTATGAGTGTGATTAAATTTTTTATACCAAAGGCAGCAGAGATAAGTTAGAGAAATAATGTGTCGTACTGAAGCTTATACGAATTCTTTCTCCCCTCACTGCATTCCATGAGCTTTGCCATGGTCAAACCGGAAACTTTGATTTTTTCTAGCTTTGGTGTGGGAAAGGCTTTGTCACAAATATTTTCAAGTGGCCTGTTGTCCAAAGACAGGGTTGAGAAATAGGCTTGAAAAAATTACAGCCTGATTGGTTTGACATCATGTAATCACTTCTGGAATGTCTGTAGGAAAAGAAACTGGTTTTCAAATCGACAACTTTGCTTTAGATTCATCGAGGTTATACTTACATACATCACTAAACCCCTTCAATGCCTCTTTGAGTTCAAAAAGTGTCTGTGTTTCATTACACATAATTTAATACATCCTTTAAAATACACGGAATGTAGGTGACACTCGTGAGCTATATTATATTGTTCATAACGAATCCAGCATGATGTGAAAAAGTGAGTTTGTTTCCCGTCTCTTCGTCGGTGAATTAATTTTTAATGTCTGCCTGCTTCGATGAACGGAATTTATGTTAACAGTGAGGTCTTTAGAGACGGGAAAGGATGGGGGGGCAAGGAATGGGAAGGAATTCGGCCATGGTCTTTTAAAGGAAGCATACCGGCATTTGCCTGGAGTGATTTCGGAAACCATGGAAAATTCAAATCTGGATGCTCGGAACCGGTGTCCTCCCGAATGCAAGGCCAGAACGCTAAATAATTTCATGAAAACAGGTACACATAGAATTCTTCCTCGGTTTTATATCTGGAGTTTATGACGGTTTTTTTCCATATCGAACGTTAACATATTTTAAAGGAAACATTTATGCTTTTCGACTTATTTTTTATTGAAGTCAAGCTGGCGCCATACACTCTAGGTGTGAAAACTAAAATTTTGATTTTCGTTTTGAAATTGACGAGTTGGAACGGCTTTTTCAATTAAAACACCGCGGCCGGACTCGAACCGGCGACCTTCGGTACTCTAGCCCCAACGCTTTCGATGTCTGTTCACGTAATATCCGTTGATGTGGACTTTTTTATTTTTTAGTAAAAAATCGCAATGGTTCACGCTTAAGTATTTTTCACGACACAGAACCGAAGAAAATATTTTACTGTGTGTCGATAGTAGCCAAGATGTTTCGCAGCGCAAACAAGTGCTTGCTTAACAGGACGCTAGGAATACCCGCGCGGCACACATTTCGCAATGGCTAATGGATAAGCAAACATAGATAACAGTCGAATTTCTGTAGGTGTGTTGAAACAGTGTACACATTTTGCAGAGCGCGCCGGAAATACTTGCACCGAACGCCATCTACCAGTCGGCCAAAGAACTAACGGTGGCTGCCATCTAGCAGCGGATTGAAGAACTAACGGTCCAGCGCCCCCAGGAGGTGCCGCCATCTGGGCGGCCGGTCAAGGAACTAACGGTCGGTCATCTTGTGACGTCATACGACCTTGGCCGCCATTGGCTGATTCAAAAGCCCGCCAAGCCGCCATTGGAGGGGAGGGGAGGGAGGTCCCCCCCACCACTTCGTGACGTCATGGGTTTTCCCGGTTTCTGGCTTGCTTCCGCCTTCTCCTCCTACTGTCGTTACAACAAAGTCAACTTAATTCTTTTAAATGGGAACCCCTATTTTTTTTTTTTTTGGAAGATTTCGATTCCTCATGAAAAAATAAAAATAGTTTGCTTAACTCACTTTTCTGTTAGCCTCACAGATGGCGCTGTAATCGCGAAAAATGAATATTCGCGTTTTTTGTGTATAATTTTAATTATTGTTTAAATAATTACATGTAATTTTCATTCTTTAAACATGGAAGGTAATTTTAAAGGATAATGATGAAATTGATTTTTTAAATGCTTTTTCTTACTTATTTGCAGCCATGTCTACAGCAGGTGCTCAAAAAGGTGACCATTTACTTCCAGACATTTTCTGACACACTTCGAGCTGTTCAGGCATCATTTCTGCAAAGGGTCATAAAATGTCTGGAAGTAAATGGTCACCTTTTTGAGCACCTGCTGTAGACATGGCTGCAAATAAGTAAGAAAAAGCATTTAAAAAATCAATTTCGTCATTATCCTTTAAAATTACCTTCCATGTTTACAGAATGAAAATTACATGTAATTATTTAAACAATAATTAAAATTATACACAAAAAACGCGAATATTCATTTTTCGCGATTACAGCGCCATCTGTGAGGCTAACAGAAAAGTGAGTTAAGCAAACTATTTTCATTTTTTCATGAGGAATCGGAATCTTCAAAAATAATAGGGGTTCCCATTTATAAGAATTAAGTTGACCTTGCTGTAACGACAACAGCGCCACCTGTGAAAAAACCAATATCACATAATTGTAGCCCCCTACTGTACGATTATTTTTTATATAGGTTATTGTTTGTTAAAATGCTTTCTTTCCGAAATATTTCCAGATAACATATTAAATGCCACACCCTGTATACTCTACCTGCTAGAATAAACCAGAGGAAGAGATCAATGTAAAAGTAGAATACCTCCATGGTAGAATATAGCATTTGAAGTGACGCTCGGTTTGGAGTACCAATTAAAAAAAAAAAAAAAAGACGCGACGTTATAATATATAGTTCAAGATTTACTACTGGAGAATTCAGGTTTGGCGTTCTCATGTTCATTATACAGTTTATCCTACGTGTGTTTTTCATACTCATAGATATTAATTTAATTTTCCCATAATTCACTGTGTTGTACGTGACTGTATTGATCAGACAAAAGGTAGAATGAAGTCACTTGAATGCAAATTTATTGCACTACACATTTCAGACCTTGTGAGGCTGTGGATCCTTCTTCAGGTATCTACATTGGTGCCTACATTGTATTTACATTGGTCTTAGGCGAGATTCGTGCCTAGCAAAATTTATACCTGTGCAGAACTGACGTGAAGCTGAGCAGTTTATATGAAAAGAACAATTTAAAGAATACAGGGTGCGAAATGCATTGTATAGACATAGTACAATAAGTTTGCAATCAAGAAGTGACTGAAGGCTGTGTTTCATTCTACTTTTTGTCTGATATATATTATTTCTAAGAGTGTTTTTTTTTTTTTTTTCTTCCTACTCAACCAAAATCGGTATATGAGGTATCATTTTAAAGATAAATGTCTCCACTTTATCACATCATGTTACAAGATTTTTTTTTTTATTTTGACCCTTAAAGGGCAGAAACGTCAAAATGTCAAAAGTGCGTTTTTTTTAGTGTCGCAAGCCATTTATCTTCCTGGATACCGAAACGAAACCGATAAATGAGGTATCATTTTAAAATTATGTCTCCGCTTTGGTGAAATTATATTAAGAAAGAAATTTTTCGGAATTCGACCCTTAAAGTTCAAAAGAAACAGTATTTCTATTACTATTTTTTGTGTCATGAGTCATTTATCTCCCTTCATATCTAACCGAAATAGGTAAATGAGATATCATTTTAAAGATTAAGGTCTCCGCTTTGATCACATCATATTTTAGGAAAGAATTTTTCGCAACTTGACCCTTAAAGGGCAATAGTATCAAAATTTTTTAAAACTCGTTTTTATGTCGCGAGCCATTTATCTCTCTTGATATCTAACCGAAATCGAGAATGGATGCATTATTTTGAAGATTTATGTCTTTGCTTTAGTAACATTTTAAGAAAGAATTTTTTTTTAATTCGGCCCTTAAAGGGTAAAAGTATCATTATTTCCAGAACGCGTTTTTTTATTTTGTTACAAACCCTTTATCTGCCTTGATACCGAACCGAAATCGTTGAATGAGGTATCATTTTAAAGATTAAGGTATACACACTATGGAAACATCATAAATTAAGAATGAATTGTTTTCGAAAATTGACCTTTGAAGGAAAAAAGTAATAATCGCGAAGGTCGCGCACATGAGACAGTTCAGAGCGAAGCCGCTAGGCAACTGCACATATCACAGAGATATTAATAAGCTGCTTCATTGGCGTCGAGAAGCATTTAGCGCTTTAGCGATAAATAACAAACAGCACCTCATTTCACAGAGATATTAATAAACTGTGTGCTTTTTGTATGTAAACATTTTACTTGCGAAATTTTCACACGGGTACGATCACAGCAATATATATCACAGAGATATGGATATTCTGTGTGTTATCTGGTCCAGATTAGGTGTATTCCGTTAAGATCAGTGACAGTTTACCATACATATGTTTTATGCGTTCAAAAGTTTTTCTTAATTGTTTCGTAATGTGTGTTAACTGTTCTGCTATGTAGCTATTACACTTAGCAAACAAACAATTGTTACAAATGAGGCGTTTCTACTTTCATCCTAGTACAAACCACCAACATACTATTCATCGTATTACGAAATTTTCGCCTGAATCAACTTATATATATAGAAAAGACTTGACTGTTCGAGACATCACCAAAATGATCTTACCGAAACGCCGAGAACATTTGAAAGTTTGCGTTTATGAGCAGAAAACGCCGCACGTCAGCTTTTTCTACAAGAGAAACATTTAAAATAATTTCTTTTTTGATCCATTGAATAATAATTTTATTTTGGATTTACAGTTTTAAGCAATTTCCAGTAATATTTAACATTTGATTGAAAATTAAAATATGTTATAATAAATTATTCATCATATCTTTCATGGTCATTTCAGTTTCTAATGAATTGCATAATGTAACCTTGATATCTAGAATCATTTATTTTATGTGTAGCAGATCAAGAGCACCATCATTCCTCTCACACGCTCAATATTTTTTATTTCTTTTTTACTTATGACCTTACGCCTCGTCGACGTCGAGGTCATTAGAGGCGGGGTGGTATTGGGGACAAGGAACTGGAATGAATTCGACCATGGCCTTTTGAAGGAAGCATCCCGGTATTCGCCTGGAGTGATCTGGGGAACCATAGAAAACCCAAATCTGGATGCCCGGACGGGGATTCCAACCCTCGTCCTCCCAAATGCGAGGGCAAAACGTTAACCGTTCACCCACCACGCTCTGTAATCATTTTTATTCCTTCATCCATTTCCATCATAAGAAATAAAGTGTCAACAGACACAGAACTTGTTAGGTACAGGGAAAAAACATCAATTTTTCACCAGTGTTATTACAGGAAGACAGACGAGCACTAAAGATATACTTGGGCGGAGGTCTTCCGAGAATCGAAGGTGCGTCGGCTGTGTAGAATATAAACACACTAAAGAGACAAAAGTCGTGGGATAGGAAGATGGCGGTAGCACCGCCCAAGAAATTAAAAAAATGTGCCATGCAGTATCTAGGCAGTCTGATTACGTCGAGGAGTCAAAGGCGTTGCCCCGTCAGAGAATTAAGTCTTTGAACACGGAGTGGTGGTTGGTGCTAAACACATGCGGCGTTCCGTTTCTGAAAATGTTCGCGAATTAAACGTTCTTCGGCCCAAAATGTCAAGATTGTGCAGTGGCTATATAAATTCTGGAACTACTTCCCGCCATGGACAATCAAGTAGCCGCCCACGTCTCCTTAATGACCGAGAACAACGACGTCTGCCTAGAACTGTAACAGGCAACAACAGTCAGTGTGGAACATACGATAAAAATTTCCGTGCGGACAGTGCAACGAAATTTGGCGTTGATACGATCTGACAACAGAAGGCTAACGCGAGTGCCTCCGCTAAAAACCCCATCGGCAGCAGCGTCTCTCCTGGGATCGTGAACATATCAGTTGGACCCTATATGACTGGATAAACGTTGTGCAGTCAGATGAGTCAACATTCCAGTAGGTAAAAGCTGATGGTAGGTTTCGAGTATGGCAACGAGGCAGTGGACGCAGGATGCCAGGAAGGCACTGTGCAAGCTTGTGGTAGTGACCATTGACTGGAAATAGTTATTTCAGCTACATGGAGACAATTTGCAGCCATAATATTCACAAATAACGATGGATATTTCCTGGATGAAAAAGAAGGAAGCCATTGGGCCAAAATCGCTCGCGATTGGTTTGAGAAACATTCTAAACAGTTCCAGTGAATGATTTGTCCATCTAGATCAACAGAGATGAACATAATCGAAAAGTCAGTTTGTGTACAACGTCCTGCTCTGGAAACACTTTCGCGAGTATGGGCACCTTAGGAGGAACCATTGCTGAATATTTCTTCATAGCACTTCTGATGCCAGTGCCATTTCAGCTGCTGCACTTTGGTAAAAAGAGGTCCCACACAAAATTTAGAGGTATCCTATCACCATCGGAACTTCAGTGTATTTCAACTTAATATCGAGGAGGAATAGATTCTGATGACTCGTTGTACTCTAGGACGATTCTCGCAACTTGCCCATAGAAAAGAGCGCATCACTGGATCTTTTCCTTGAGCCTCCCTTGAATTATTCTGACATACAAGTTCAACCAAAGAACCTGTCGAATTGAATTGACTTTTAATTGCGATGGAGCAAATGCTCCGGTGGCAGTTCTGCTCAGTTGTAATCCAATTATACTTCCCTTAGAATATTTTTTCTGTTATTATCTTAAATATTTTCAATGTTAAACTCCTGCGATTTACGAATTTTAATTTTTAACTCCTTCAGCGTTTTTGGTAAATTACCCATCACTTTCCTCGGTAACTAATTACAATCCCTGAAACCTTCACTCACAAAAGAACATTTTTCTACTGCGTTATGCATAAAGTCGTGTGCCATCATGTGCCCATGATCATCTTTTCCCTTTCGTAGGCTACTCCTAATTCCTCGACCAACATCCTTCCGAGCCCTATCACCAACATACGTCTTGTAGAGTATGTACACTCCTAGTCTCTCTTCACCCTCCTCGTGTCTTCCAACGACTCTCAATCAAGCTCCCTTACCATATCAGTTACTGAGTGGGTCCTGAGGTAATTTTCACAAACAAATCTACTTGCTCTACTTTGCACACTCTCCAAATCCTGTATTTGGCAACCGAAATGTGGGTCCAAAACTACACAACCATATTCTAGCAATGGTCTTACCAAGTATTTAAACCCAATTCCTTAACTTCTCTGGTACATCCTCTCATCACTCTCTCTAGTAACCTTTTCCTACCATTTACCCAATATGTCCTGTCAATTTGAATTAATTACGAAAATTTATGCCAAACTATTTACATTTCAAGCCTTCAACAAGAAATTCTGACCCCAGCCTATTTGGCCAATTTGACCTGGCAAGTTAGATATTCTATCCAGATCACCCTCCAGCTGTTCTCCCGTTTAGATCCTGTTATATACCATTATGTTATCTGTAAACTACCTCAATTCTGACTGTAAACAATCACCACAGTCAATAATTAAAATGATGAATAGCAGTAGTTCCAACAAACTACCACATGACACTCTCATATTCACTTCCACCTCTTTACATACTACATTTCCTACTCCGAAAATTGGCTTTCTGCCTTTAAAGAATTTGTCTATTAAGAAAGTCATTTTTTCATCCACTAGCACACTTTTCATTCTATTTAATACCATTTTATGGCTTTGTCAAATGCCTTAGAATGATTTAGGGTACACTTTCAACTTCGCATCCCTTGTCCAATTCATCCGAAATATCTTGCATACAGCCCACCATCTGAGACACATATTAATATCCTTGTTTAAAGTCATGTTGTCGATTTGCAAACCATTTTATTTCCTCATAGACATTTCTGATGTACACTCCTGGATATTGAAATAAGAACACCGTGAATTCATTGTCCCAGGAATGGGAAACTTTATATACACATTCATGGGGTCAGATACAACACATGATCACACAGACAGAACCATAGGCACATAGACACAGGCAACAGAGCATGTACAATGTAGGCACTAGTACCGTGTATATCCTCCTTTCGCAGCAATGCAGGCTGCAATTCTCCCATGGAGACGATCGTATAGGTGCTGGATGTAGTCCTGTGGAACGGCATGCCAAGCCATTTCCACCTGGCGCCTCAGCTGGACCAGCGTTCGTGCTGGACGTGCAGACCGCGTGAGACGACGTTTCATCCAGTCCCAAACATGCTCAATGGGGGACAGATCCGGAGATCTCGCTGGCCAGGGTAGTTGACTTACACCTTCTAGAGCACGTTGGGTGGCACGGGATACATGTGGCCGTGCATTGTCCTGTTGGAACAGCATGTTCCCTTGCCGGTCTAGGAATGGTAGAACGATGGGTTCGATGACGGTTTGAATGTACCGTGCACTGTTCAGTGTCCCCTCGACGATCACCAGAGGTGTACGGCCAGTGTAGGAGATCGCTCCCCACACCATGATGCCGGGTGTTGGCCCTGTGTGCCTCGGTCGTATGCAGTCCTGATTGTGGCGCTCACCTGTACGGCGCTAACCACGCATACGACCATCATTGGCACCAAGGCAGAAGCGACTCTCATCACTGAAGACGACACGTCTCCATTCGTCCCTCCATACACGCCTGTCACGACACCACTGGAGGCGGGCTGCACGATGTTGGGGCGTGAGCGGAAGACGACCTAACGGTGCGCGGGACCATAGCCCAGCTTCATGGAGACGGTTGCGAATGGTCCTCTCTGATACCCCAGGAGCAACAGTGTCCCTAATTTGCCGGGAAGTGGCGGTGCGGTCCCCTACTGCACTGCGTAGGATGCGACGGTCTTGGCGTGCGTCCGTGCGTCGCTGCTGTCCGGACCCAGGTCGACGGGCACGTGCACCTTCCGCCGACCACTGGCGACAACATCGATGTACTGTGGAGACCTCGCGCCCCACATGTTGAGCAATTCGGCGGTACGTCCACCCGGCCTCCCGCATGCCCACTATACGCCCTCGCTCAAAGTCCGTCAACTGCACATACGGTTCACGTACACGCTGTCGCGGCATGCTACCAGTGTTAAAGACTGAGATGGAGCTCCGTATGCCACGGCAAACTGGCTGACAGTGACTGCGGCGGTGCCCAACCGCTGCGCAGCTAGCGCCTTTCGACGGCCAACACTGCTGTTCCTGGTGTGTCCGCTGTGCCGTGCGTTTGATCATTGCTTGTGTCCGGAGCAAGTATGGTGGGTCCTACACACCGGCGTCAATGTGTTCTTATTTCAATTTCCAGGAGTGTAGTTGCATATTAATCTCTTGATCGATCATTTTGCTTGTCACTGATCTCAGACTAACATTTAACACAATTTGTAGCTCTTCCTTTATGAAGTGGGACTACTGTCTCTCTTTTCTATTCCGCTGGTGAGCAGCAAAACTCCAAACTCATTTCAAATATAATTTTAAGGTGAGATACAATACCGTGTTCCACTACTTTTAATATATCTGTAGTAGTATCATTATTACAGCGGCCTCTTTTCGCTTTTTTAGCTTTGTTAGTTCCTTCATAATTTCCTGAGAATCTATTAGAAACATTTTAGTGTTATAAACTTTATAATCTTGTGCTGATGTCTCATCCCCGAACTAATACAAACAGTTAGCTCTTCGTAAATTGATTAATGTTTATTTGGAATTACGTTTCTTAAAAGGAAGTAAATCATCTGTCTGAATTTCAATAATTTCCTCGACGTATTCAAAATTTTAAGGTACAAAACGTTTCGATCATTGTGATATCGACTAAATTTAAGCCCTTATCACATTGTTATTCTAGTACAAAAGTGTATAACAGACATTCTTTCTCAGTTTTTCATGACGTCATATTAGTATAATTCCAGTCCTTAGTTATTCCACCAGTGAGAATGACTTGATGTATTCTCCTTTAGTGGGTTGTCTGCAGTGACGGTTCCTTGAGGCCCATATCTCATTAAACCTTGGGAAAGTTTTTTTATTAAGTCACGATCAGGACAAAGAGAAGAGGTTTTGTCTTAACGCTTCCGTGAATACCCAGCCTTTGTTGAAGGAAGCTCGAAACGACCTACGTCTTTTCCTCAATATCCTTGATCTAAATTTACAGATTTGTTGGTCAGGGATTAGCATGGTATTTGATAATCAACATATAGCGTCTGTAAAAATATTCACTGATGCTAACGAAATTGAATTTTCACCATGGAAAAGCGAAATCTGGATGGCCGAGAAATGGATTCAAATCTGCGTCCTCCCGAATGCGAGGCAACAGAGTTACAGCTTACCCACCACACTGTCCTGTCGTTTAACTTTACTTAGAAATATTAGTGATATTTCATATTAAGTGAAGAAACTAAAACGCACGTAATAGATCTCACTTAATACCGAAATAATTTCAAATAACGAATTTCTGTCTATTAGAGCTTAAATTAATTTAGCACCTAGTATATAAAGATTTCACATTCGGTCATAGTTGTTTTTTGTTTTTTTTGTTTTTTTTGGTTTGGTAGTGCTGAAATCACATTGTGTTAGTAGAATATACAATTAGTGAAATTCGTGCAGCTGGAAAAGTTATCTTGCAGAAATGAATACATCGCCTTAACCACTAGCATCGTTCATGTTGGGCGTGAGCTAAGAATCGAATATCATTACAACTTAATTTAATTGCAATGGAGCACAGGGTCCGGTGGCAATTACCCTACACACCCATCTTCCCCCTATCCTGCACCCACCTACATTTGCCCTCTACAAATTTTATCTTTAAATTCTTTCAACGTTTTCAGTAAATTATTCATCATTTCTCTTGGTAATTCATTCCAATCCATGACACCCTTACCTAAAAAAGAGAATCTTCCCACACCCTTGTGCCTGAAATCGAGTGCCAGCTTGTGGTCATGGTCATCTTTTCCCTTCCATGCACTACTTTTCATACCTACTCCAATATCTTTCCATGCCTCATCGCCAGTATACGCCCTGTACACTCCAATGACACATGAGTTTTGTCATTTGATATTGTCACAAAATTATAGCATCAAAAACATATGCAAAATCATTTAATAAGAGGTTTTGGTGGATGCTTAGTGCTTGGGATTTGGGATTATTCGGGTTAACAAGCAATGCAAACACCGAAGGTGGGTGGAGCGGCTGTAAGTAATAATTTACAATCGATTTTCTTCATATATATGATCCTATGCGTGAGTAAGCAGTATCATGACTGACAAAAAAATTGACATATTTACGCCATATTCACTCTATATGTTATTCGGGTGGAATGTAGAGTTTTGAGTTACGTCTCATTCCAATACGTGATGCTACAGTCTAACTTCTATATTCCTATGCGAGATGCAATTATGATTGGTTGACCGCGATTCTGGGATGCCGATTTTACTCATACTTGCAGTAAATGTTCATTGTTAGACAAGAAATTGTTTTTGTCTCCTTAACATTCGGTAGTAAAAGAAAATATGTTTCATTTTGATGTGAAGTTTGAAAGCTGAGGAGTTAAAGATAAAAGTTTTCATAAATTACGTTCTGTTAATTGTGAAAAAATCGGTTTAAGAGGGAGGTCCATACTTTAACACACTACGTGAATGAAGTTGCTGGCTATACCAAAATTTCTTTTATAGTTTATCTATGAATTATCACCACAAATCTCGGATTCCGCGTCGAGTAAGTTGCGGGTACTGAGTTAGTATATAAATATGGGAGGGCCATATTTTTACGTTTGGATATAAGCTAATAATAACTTGATTTTTAACATTTTTAATAACGACATCAACGGAATTTCGCAAAATATTACAGTGTGTGGTGTGACAGCGTCACCCACAATGAATATAATTAAATTATTATTAATTATATTCATAATTCCTTTTTTTATTATTATATTCAAATTTATTAATTATTTAGTCTTGCAACGTGTAATTAATTGTAAATAATGAGGGTTGTCTGGATAGGTTAAATGTATGTTTAAAACCAGGGCGGCCAAAGGTATATTTTATTGTAAATCAATTTTTCTGTAAACGCATGGCTCAGAAGGGTTGAATATCGAAGGCTAGAAACTGCCATTTCGGCGGTTGAGAGAGGAACAATGGAGCAGGCGAGGCGACTCGATGGCGCCAGGACAGCCCGGCTTGAGTCCCGTTCGAAATCGGGCGGTGACCTACCCCCTACCCCGCTACTACCCCGAAGGCCACGTAGGAAACGCGCGAAGGAGACGGCGAATGCGACGCATGATATTAAACACGTGACGACGGAAATGTGTAGATAGCCAATCCTGAACATTTATTGGGGTCTACAATACTAATTCCGTGGAGTTCTTTTACATGTGGCGAGCAACTAGCCGAGGAAGAAGAAGGAGCCATTTTTAGAGATCACTTCGGTCCAAGACGAGCTGATGAACGGACGTGACTTCTGTCCAAGACGAGCTGATGAACGGACGTGACTTGGGTCCAAGACGAGCTGGTGAACAGACGTGCTAGCCGGCACGCTCTCTGATGATCATTGTGGTTGATCATTTCTTGCTTTGGGAAAGCGAGATGTTGAGTGGCGTGCTTGCCATTATTTGGAAGTTATGCTAATAACGCGGGCGTAGCCGCTTATTTAGCTTCCATTGCTGCAGTGGCATTGTGTTTGTCGCTCACCATCACGGCGATGATTCTATGGTAATGTATCAGAAACGACGGTCACTATTCAGTGGATTTTAACAGACTTATGTGCCCTTAAGTGACGCCTGGGTTAAGACTCTGCTCCCGTCACTTAAATTCTGAGCTAGCTGAATTTATATTTCGATTCAATTTTTTTTCTCAAGCATCTTGCTGTTTGTTAATTCGATTTTGATGCTTTTCATTCACTTTATACGGCGCCCCCTGGGATTTTCCTTTGTACAGTAAAATGTTAGCTTCAATTTGATGGCCTGTGTTGCCATGTTATTTCAATGTTAACTTTGCTGTTTTTATTACTTGTTTGAGATATTTCATTCAGTTTTGTTTGCTTACTCCGGCGAATTGTAAACGTCGGGTATTGCTTGTTTTTGCTGATCTAATTGTGTTTAACGTAACGTTAATTACTACCCGACCTTGTAAGGCCATAAGACTCAATAAATGTGGTTTTATTTTGTGTCTGAAATTCATGGTTCTAGTTAATAACCTATTAGATCCCCTTTTAACATCATTATTATATGTAATTTTCATTTTCAGGAATTATTTTAGATTTTTTATAACTCCCCCCTCCCTTTTTTTTGGCAACTCCCGTTTTTCTTAACGGTAGCCAACAAATGGTCATAATACAAGTGTAACAAACGATAGATGATCAACCACAAATGAAAGTGTGGACTATATTGCAAGAGTTGGCATAGATATTTATCATAAAGTTGTTGGCATTATAAACTGTTGAAAGATAATGTTTAATCATTAGTTAGTAAATATTGCTTGCAAGTTTTATTTATTCAGAAAAATCTCAACGATATTATTTAAAACTGTGAACTAAGTAAAGTACGCAAACTTCATTTAAGTACTTTATCATCTCAGAGTCAGTGGTTTGTGTAACCACTGTTATTTCTTCAGGGGACAATTTGCGTGCAACCAATACGGCGAACCCATCAAATACAATGACGAAGAATTTTCAGTCAAGATAGGTATAACGCATATACTGTAGGTATAACGCAGGGATACAGAGTCCTCTTCGTGGATATTAGGCACCTGATTTTGATTTGCAGACTCGCTTATTATATCCAAGGACGGCAGCCAACAACCTCTTGTTAACGCCCACTTATCTTACCCACTAATTGAAGATAAATCTCAGTGGCATTTAGTACGTCCATCTGCTATAGCAACTGTTGCCCTTGGTGTGCTGGTATATGTGGAGATGTATTAATCATTAACAGACTGACGGTTCATCAGAGAATATCCACGTAGCTGTATTTTCTCTCTATCCATATCTGATAGTACTGATAAAGTAATGAACATATTAAAAATTTTTGGTTATTAATTTTTTAGTAAAATTATTTTGAATATTTTCAGCATGAATTCTGAGTGTTTGTTACATTCAATACGATAGCTGCGATAGTAATGTATCAATTTCTATCAATTTTCGCAAAACTATTCGCATTTAATGAGAACCTGAAACTGAGTTTTCACTTTTTAGGCTACTTTGTTGCAGACCTAATGAATGTCGCCAATAGTGATCACATTGAATTAATCGACCAAACTGTATAGGTGTTAGAGGGCTGAATTGCTGTGATCACAACTCCTCGAACAATTTTCTAACCATTTCTTTTTCAGTTTTCAGTTCATGGTGCCGGCCGTTTTTGTTTTCACTTGGATACTTCTGTGCAATAGAGCATTCAGAGACGCCTTTTACGGTGTTATCCAACAGTTCTTCTTCCAGTTAAGATATTTATTCATTTAGTAGCCATTGCTAAAAAAAAAAAAAAAAAAAAAAAAAAAAAAAAAAAAAAAAAAAAAAAAATACGTATTTCGCTTAGTAACAATCAATTATGGACAAGTATGAAGTTTCTGTCACTAGCATCTTTTTTGGAACAAAAAATAAAAGTATTTAGCGAACACTCTGCATCGAAATATTGTTTTAATCTCTGAGAATTTTAGTGTTATTGAATACTTCTCATTTTTTCCTATTTTATGTGCCTAGATACTAAAACACGGACGTTAGTGGCAAGATGGTATTAATCTAAATACCAAGGGATCTGAAATTTTACACTTGTCCTAATCATTTGCTATGACAATAAAATTGATTGTAATTACAGTTTTCTGGGTGAAAAGAAATAGCCCATCATGGGATGTTTGTTATAAAGTCTGTACCGTCAGTATTCATATAATCCTGTTGCCTCTCGACAGAAACATTTTAGTTTTTCTCTGACTAGAGTGCAAGGAATTATACAAAACACGACTGAGCTGTAGCAAACCGTGTATATTTGTTACTGAGTAGCGAATACGTCACAAACTAATTTAGTTACTCGCATTAGTCGTATATATGTCAGTTTGATTCGATAAACGAACACGACGTAGCAGGAGCTGGAATTGTTTGCTCAGCGATTGAATGAACAGGTGTTTGTTTAGTTGATTTAAGTGTGCTGATATTCTGATATTAAGTATTATTCTGAAGTATATAATACTCAGTGCAATAAATCAAGCGTTCATTCAATAGCTTTCCGCAAGATCCATGTGGTAACCACTTTACTTTAAGTTTAATCAAACGAACAATTTACCTAAACTTATTTTACTAAATGAATAATTTACGTAAACTTTGCAAAGTATTAACGAAGTCATCCCTCACGTGATGCGACTCGATCCGATGCTTCAAGCTAGTACTCGATTGTATCGAAAGTAACGAGTAACTTGACATAGCAATCAATGAATTTTATGATTAAAAAAAAAAAATCATTAAATAGGAAGGAAATTGAGTAGGGAAATTGCCATCGGGGCATGTGCTCCATCGCAATTAAAAAACATATTTTGAATGAGAACGAGAGAACGAACATTTGAACATCATTCGTCGCATGCGTACGCGCATATTTCTTGGAATTTTGATTTGAATTCGTTTCGTCACAAAGGAAAATTTTTGTTTACAAACACGTTATGCAGACATTATTTTAATACAATTAATATTATTTATTGTTAAGTCTTGATATTGTTAACGACGTGAGTAATTTTCACAACGTAAAGAGTTATTTTGTAGTTTCTCTTTTGTATAACATTAAAATTTACAGTGCATAATTTGTAATTAAAAGATTTGGATAGATAATTTGAGAAGGTTATTGTTTTTTCATGAATCGTACATTAATGAGTTTTGTTGATTTCAAACATTTATGAAATGCTTAATTCTAAAATGTGATATCATCTACTTTATTTTACAGGGCAATTTACAATATAAAAGTGTTGTCTAAGAAAATTTTGTGATTGTTATGTTCCACTGACAAAAAAAACAAGGTACAATGGCTTTAATCCACATGTCCGGCGTTAGTTTTGTATCATCGCAACAGTATCCATGTTACCAACCTGGTACTGGCTTTGATGTTGAATATTTATTCATCACTAGCTTCTAGCCCGTCAAAAATGACGGTTGAACGCCATATTCTGGCAGTTCATTTTATTATTATTATTATTATTATTTTGCAGTTGGTTAATTATACGGGATTGTTATTAGATAATGCTAGTGGCCTTGATTTGATAATGTTCTACACAGCAATACAGTAGTAACTTCTACTGAATTAATGAGGGCGGATGTATAAAACCAATAAAATGAAAAATAAATTAGGAATCCAGAAACTTTTGCTATCCATTTAATATCAGTTTTATTCCTAGTCCAGGCACACTTCAGCACGATAGGTACGAACTACGTTCACCCGCATTTATTAATACCTTCAGTAACTTGGCGCATATGAAAGCAGTTTAATTGGTTTGTAAAACTCATTTCAGAGTGAATTACGCTGTAATCAAATGTGTCGGTGGGCTTTCTCGTCAACTCAACCACAACCCTCCATTAATATTGCTTTCGAAAATCATAACTTCTACTACTCTCAAATGCTGTAGTCAATCGCAAGACATATTGTTTTTAAGCAGTGATTCCGTTGTAATACAGCCTGTAGACTACCATTATTTTCAAGCAGAAATTAGGTTGTAATACATTCTGGACGGGCATAATACAGTTAAATGTACTACGGAAAATATTTCTAGTGGATTCTTGCAGTTTACCACACCAATTCCTGGCAGAATCGCGATCTCCGGTAATACCGATTTATTTACATTATTTTACTTTAACCCTTTCATGGGCGGTGGGAAGATTGCTTCCCACATACTTTAATGTCTCCCAGGGGCCAAGAGATTCAACATTCCCACATCTAGCTAATGCTGCCATCTGTACATTAGAATGAGAAACACGCGAAAATTCTCGCTGCTGCCAACAGCCACACTGGCAACAATTGACGGAGCATTATATGTTTGCTGGGCTCGGTTTCATGTCATGAATACGTCGTTTTGGTGTTACTTCGTGCTTATTTTTTTATATATGCAAACAAAGGCATATGTAAGTAACTCCATGGTACTTATTTGATATTTTATTCAATTTTCTTGATGTTAACACACAAAAGAAAATTTCTACCCAATTCTAACACATCAAAAATAGGTTGTAAATATGTGGGAATATTTGCTCCCACGGTTCAAACTGGCCATACGTCTAGCATTGTTTTTCCACTTTTTTAGTAGACAATTTGCCTGTTTATTGAGATGTAATTAGGCGTATTCACTTAGTTTAGGTATTTCTCATTACAGAATTACTGTACCAGAGAGGAGGACGTGCTATAGTATCTTTTCTCATTTCCTGAGGATGAGGCAGTTTCTGACATTGAATCAGATAATGTTTCAACAGATGAGGAACATCATATACGAAACATTCACTTACATTCTCCCATTAATTTTCAACAATAAGTGTACTCAGTAGTAGTCAGTATTTCAGTTCATGGAGTATGTTGAGTCTGCAGAATCTCCCACAGTATCGACAAAAGTTATAGCTCTGTGTGATGAGGATGAGCTTGGTATGAACTTGGATGGTGATCTCTAAAATGGTGGCACCCATTTTTTTTTATTTTTTTTTTTAGTTGATGCTTCCATTGTGAATGAGTTTATAATGCACACAGCAGTCACAGGAAATAGAGAGCAACTAACATTCCGTTTATAGTTAGCAAGAAAATTACTGTCATCTCATCAAGGAAACGACGTGGGTGTCCACCCGCATTCATTTCAAAAAATGCACACAGTATTAGTGATCCTAACGAAATCAGACTGTCAAATGTGGGTAAATTTCTGCCAAAGAAACTTGTGAAGTATAGTCGTTGTCGTTTATGCTGTACAAAACAAGAAGGAAGAAGAACAAGAATAATGTGGTCAAATTGCAATGTCGCTTTGTGTGTTGATCCATGTTTCAGACCATTCTATAACACCCAGTAGTGAAACTTTTGTTAATATTTTGTGAATAAAAGGACATCTACCAATCATATATAATTTTTAATATTGTTTTCCATTGTAAATTTTTGTAAGAACAAAATTTCTAAAAAATTTGATAGTGTCACCTCATGGTCCGTGGGAAGCCATCTTCCCACACAAATTTTCAAAAAAACCGGTGCCCAAAAAATTTTTGTTTTTGCATGGAATGTCATGGGTGTTCCATAGCAAGTCATTGAACCCCCAACTGTTTCCTGTAAAAAGCTGAGAAAAATGTGCCCATGAAAGGGTTAAATGACGGGAAGTAAACTTCCTCCGAGTTTTTAACAAACTTCATCGTTTCTTATCTACGGACAAAAAAAAAAAAATTGTAGGCTGTGTTTTAACCTAGTACTCATTATTGATACAGGTAATATAACGTACACATACATACATTACATGAATTTTTGCTTCTGGTTGTCGTAGATAAATAAAAAGCAATATGTAAATTTAAACGAACGTACTAATTGCAACTTTGTGACACATAATTGCCTCGCATTAATTTTTTTCCCTGCTCTCCGTATTTCTAATATCTCTGCTCACTGCTATTTTGCGGCAATAATATCGTTGTTGCATTTCGAGTGTCATATCGCTTATACTGTAAGTCAGAGACAATAGTCATATCCTTCACTGTTTAAATCATGGTTTAAATCTAATCAAAAGTTTATATTAAATCTCATTTAATAGTAAACAAATGTATCAAAAACTAATGGTATCATATATAATGGTAGTAAGAATTTATTCTGGAAAAGCTTATAAGGAGAAATCAATTAGTCATTTTTAATGATATCATTTGTTATATGAATACGTTACTCTGGTTAGATTATCAGAGTATTTGGTTAGGATTTTGCATAAATAAATGTAGACTATAATTTCGAAAACGGATAACTGTTATTTATTTGACCAATACATCATTATGTTTCTCCGAGTTTTAAATACACTTCACAGTTTCTTACCGTCTGCCGAAAAAATCTTAGGTTATGGTTTGACCTAGGGCTTATAACTGACACAGATAAAATAGCGTAAATATTGAATCCCTTCTCCTTACATGAATTTTGGCGTATAACTGATACAAATAATATTACATAAACATCGAACACCATTCGTCTTACACGACTTTCTGCATCTAACTGTAGTAAATAAACAAAATCCAAAATGAAGGAATGCAATATGGTGGTTGATGATTGGCCGTTCGTTAGCCAATAGGAGAAGCAGCTATAGACGACGCACGCAGACCACACGTTAGCTTTTTATATAGTAGGATTATAACCGCCATGCGACACAGTTACGAATACAGTCTTTCGGTGTTCCGGCAGTTTTGAGGTTCTTATAGAAGTCTGAAACCCCACGTGTCCTATGCCTTTTTTATTGATTTAAAAGTTTTCAATATTGATATTTTTAAAACGAAACAATTAAAACGGGAGTCAGAAGCAATCCGCCTACAGACGAGATAGTTCTAAATAAGATCTATTTTGCTGTGTGGGTGACCTTTTAGTTGCCGATTGATTGATTGAGTGAGAAGCGTAGTTCTATTCAATTTTATTTTTAAATATGAACCAGATATTCCTTCAGTAAAATATTGTTCAACCTCAAACGTTTTATTTCATTATTTTACTAATGAATGTATTATGTTCTTTCACAGTTTTGCACTGTTGTCTCAACTTTTAATGCCAATAAATAATTTTTTGTATTGTGTTGTTGTGAATTGGTTATAATTAACTCATCGTTCAAATGACCGACCACAAACAAGAAAAATATAGACTTTATTTTCTTAATTTCAGTCAGTTATTATATCAGTACCAATTTATCAGTTAAGCGAAATACAGTATGAGTGAAACATATATGTACTGTACCTACCAATTCTGTGGGTTACAGTTTTAGTACAAATTAAATAATCACAAGACATGATTGTATGGTGGAAACCGAAGCGGTGCAACATTAGATAAAGCCGCCTACTCAAAGTCCTGACTGCAAGCCCGATTTGATAGTATGTCCACACTTATTTTAACAAATCGATCATCAAAAATTTGAAGAATTTACAAAAATAAGTCAAATCAATAAAGGGACGCTATTTAAAAACAAAATACTTTGATGAGATTAGAATATTTGTTAAAATACATGTCACACTATCAAATCGTGCTAGCATGCAGTGTAGGCTGCTTAAAAGAATAACTGTCATTTGTCAGTGTCACTAGATATTTCATAGTCACGTTATAAATCAGTGTTTTTTTTTTTTTTTTTTTTTTTCTTTGTATGGAAATAGGTGTTTGTTTTGAAATTCAAAGATTTTAGTGCGATGTAGTGTAATATTAGGTATTATTCTTACGTTCAGTGTAGTAAATCAAGTGTACATTCAGTAAGTTTCCGTAAGATCCATGTGCTAATTTCTTTACTTTAAGTTTTATCCAAACGAACTATTTACCTAAACTTATTTTACTAAATGAACAATTTACTTAAACTTTACAAAGTACGGACGAAGTCATGCAGTACGCGACGAGACTCGATGTGATGCTTCGTGCTAGCACTCGATTGTATCGAAAGTAACGAGTAACAATTCGATAGTAACGAGTATTTATTGGTTTAGTAACGAATACTTGCGGGTACAGAGTTTCTCGTTACTTTTACAGCTCCACACACGACGATCAGCCCATCAAAAATGAAAAGTTAAAATTACCATAATAATGTTGCGTAAATTCTTCGTTACTAAAGAATCCCAGTATATATCACTAAATGTTACTAGTATTGCAGGAATAGCTGTGCTGATGGTTTATTTGTTGTTACATATGTATTGTTGCTTCAAAACTACCTATCGAAGTGAGATCTTGAATTTTATTAGATCAGTGTTTCTCACCCTGTGGTCCGCGAAGATGATACAGGTGGTCCGCAGGCAAAATATTTAAAACTTACGTAAATTACCGTACACGACTGTATAAGGCGATAAAGGGAATATAAGCTATAAGTGCAACTATTTAAAAGCCATGATTATTTCAATGACCAGGCAAAACTCTGACATTTCGAGAATGTGAGGGTAGGACGGCGTTGTTTCTGCAATACCCTTTTAACTAAATACGGTTCCAGTTGGCATAAAAGAGAGCGCAATCTTGATGTAGGTGTGATGGGCCACGGTACATGTATAGGGTTTGTAACGTAGGAGTGGTGAAGTAAACAAAAGTTTTCAGGTGTAGCTTCTTTTATTTTGTGCTTATATATTGGTGATAAAGTGTTTCACTCAGCCTAAAGTAACATATTATTCATTTGGTTCCCAAATATTAAGAGTCTAGTCAGCATGTAATCAACTTTTAATAGTTTACTTTCAGTTTCATAACTGTATTTCTGTAGTATTTCAAAACATGCTTTTAGAATTAATGTAATAATGGTAATAAACAATATTTCTCAGATTTTAACAATACACACATAGGTAAAAAATTAGGGCCATGTAAGTTAGTGATCCGCAATATTAATTTTGTCGATTTATTGATCCGTGGGTAGAAAAAGATTGAGAAACGCTGTATTAAATGAAATAAATCAACGGAAAACAGTCTTCTGCGCCTTATTTTCGGAAGGTCCTCATGAAAGTTCAGCAGTATACCAACAATGCCTATTTTGCGAATGCAAACTTTGATAACCGCCAATGTTTGTGGTTCTCGCTTTTATATTTATCAGTCTATGCTTCACGTATAATTAGTTGCTGTAGGAATCTTGTAATGTGTTTACACTCCGCAAATTGTTAAACATTAATTATTAAATTGCTAAGTAATTATTCCTACATTAAGAAGAAATTATCTATATTTCGCCTTGAGAACAGAGAAACGTAGTAATAACTAGATGTACCATGACGTGAGTTTACCAAAAGCTGTAAACTAATTTAGACCGAAAGGTATAGAAGAGGTGTAGGTAGACCAAGAAAGAATTGGGATTAAATAGTTCCTGGATCCGGAACAGATCAAAAAGCATAACCCTTGTATGAGAAGAAGAAATTCAGAACAAACTTCGGTTTATGTTGTACACAAGAATTGGCGTTTCCATACCCTTTATAGTTCAACAGTTTTAATCAGTGGCGTAGCTAGCGTGGGTGACACCCGGGGCGGATATCGATGGTGTCACCCCTCGAAAATTTAAATTCAAAATTAAGTAAAATATAATATCTTGTAAGTGTAAAATATCATATTAATAAAATATAATTAAATAAACATTTATTGTTATTAAAAATTATAGTTAATAAAATTTTAATATTAACTTCATTTAAAAAAACACAATAAACTAAAAACAATCTTCTCTTTTTAGCTTTAACAGCTGCAAACTCGTAAATCACATCTTCAAAATTATCAATTTTAGTTACTTCATGTTCAATAGTCAATATGGCAAGATTTTAGTCACGTGTTGCTCACCGGTGATCGAAAGTGGTTTTAGATAATTTGAACTCCTCTGAAGATCGGGTCTCAGTCCGACACTCGGCCGTCATTGGATTGGTTTATGTTTTGACGGTGCTGATCAGTATCGGTCTGCCAGATGTGGAGAAGCGCATCGAGAGAGTTCGGAAATTTACCTTCCCTTACGACTAAATGTTGTTTTCATGTTATTATTTGCCTTAAAAAAAGTATTTTTTTTTCATCCATGTTCATCAGATGTTCGTAAAATGTAGGAAGAGTCCTAGCATCTTCGCATTAAAAAAAATCAGAGCTTTGCCAGAGTTTAAGACCAATTTTACGACCCACAAATCCGCATTTGTAACCGAACCTCCCACATTCGAATCGCACGCCGTAACCAGACGCAAGACTAATCTAGAAGTACTGAAAAATATGTATTCAAACAAATAAACGTGGATTCGTGTCTTTTGATAGTAAAAATATATGGTATAGAAAAGAATATGTTTATTTTATCATGTTTGAAAACTTATTTTTCATCACACCTATATTCGGACTGGTGACTCAAATGATTACTGCGTGCGATTTGAAAACTGTAGGTCCGGGTTCAAATCCCGGTCTCGACTGTAATTTTTGCGTGCCTTAAAATTGACTTTTACCAATGGACAAAGCTTTTATCTTTTAATGCGAAGGACGCTCGGTGGTTTGAATTTCACTTTAATCTGTAGGTCTTCTTTTCAAGTTAGGTGACTACGATATAGGTGCACTGCGAGTTTCCAAATAAGAAACTCTGTGACTAGAACATTGAGATAACATGAAATTATTATTTTTACTATACAAAATCTTTACGACTTATATTTAAATTAAAATATGTTATAATCTCGTTCTTCACTAACAAAAAGTATTGAGTGAATCGAAAAGAACCTCAGACAAAACAAACACGTCAAGTGCGAGTGATTGACATTTCATTGGGATTACGTTGATATTGTTAATACTTGCGCTGGGATACTATTTTGTACATAAAATATCCATCAGTTAGGTGATTACGTGAGTCAGATATAAAGTATTTTAATGTACATTCGTACCAAAACTGTGCAGAATAAAGTACAGTACTCTATAATAAAGTAGGGTGTCAAACCTACCTGTCATCTGTGACATTGCAGCTCTTTAGAAAACCAGTAAAATTATATATTTATACTGATTAAGGCCAAAATATTGGTAAATTAAAAGTTAAAACGATTTATATAAAAAAGAATATAAAGTTTAATTAATATTGTTTGCTCAGAGATTGCTTGAATGGATAGGCTCTCTGAAGAAAAAAGAAAAAGAAAGGAGGAGGAGAAGTTGCGAGAAAGAAAAACAGCAGGGAATCTTGAAAATAATAGTTGCGAAAAATAGCTTTGATAGATCTTGTGTAGAAAACGAACCTGCAGATCTCCGGATATAGTGACAAACACGGTCGTTATTGGTATCAAGAGGATTTGTAAACAAATAAACGGGATAAATAAACTGCAATAGTTCATAATAAAACTTCAGTCTACAAAAATTATCTATTTATTTATCTATTAAGATCGCATGAAGGTATTTATATGCGACACATCCCCAACACTGATTCCCTGAAACAATCACTTGTAAACGTTGAAGGAGACTAAAGACCGGGTAGGAACACGGGTGAGCTATGGAAAAGTTTGGACGCGAGGGGGCGAGCCGTCACTCGGCCGGCTGTCGTTGCGGTTACGGTACAGGCCAGTATTGGCAAAGTGCAGTTCGACCTTTACACTTAGCAACTGGTACACAAACTGGTGCAAATTAAAATCCCAGCACCCAGACGGTGTTGTGATAAACGAATGAAATTTGGCCCCAAATATGCCCGCATGAAGAGTTTAAATGATTTAACATTAAAAGTTTTACATGTAATAATGTGAGAATTACGGTGCTATATATTATGTAAATTGCAATTTTTATTATTTTTTTAGCGTATAAGTGGCAAACAGTGTGGTGTCACATGACACGTGGTTGCCCACAAGTTTTTGTTGTCTAAGTATGCCAAGGCGAAGAGTGACAACTCTCTACACCCAAATGTCTAACAGTGAGAGAGGTCGGAGAATTGACGTGTTTTGAAAGGGTGCATCATATCGTGAAATCTCCAGAACGATTTGCCGCAGTGCAATGTCAGTATACAGACTTTTTACACAGTGATGAAAAAAAGCTCTAATACTCCTAGAGCAGGCACAGGTCCATACAGATGGATAACAGCACGTGAAGACTGCCAAATGGTGTGGGTGGCTGTTGCTGGCAGATGGTTGACTGCAGGCCAGATCCAAGCAGTGGTTACACATAGTCACACCCCGCCTCCGCCCCTCCCCGGATGATTGTAAACTAATTGCTTGAAGCTGGGTTGCACTCTCTGGCCCCTGTGCATTGTGTCCCATTAATCTAATTTCATTGCCATCATCATCTACCCTGGTATAATGCGAAACACAAATGGACATGTGAATGGCGTACATTTGTGTTTAGAGACGAGTCTCGATTCTGTCTGTGGCAAAATGATAATCGACGACATGTTCGCAGGCGTAGTGGCGGAACGGCTTATCTGCTGTGATTTCAGAACCTCACACAAGTGCCGTCACCGGTGACATGTTTTGGTGGCAATCAGTTTCGATAGCATGACTGAGTCGGCTGTTGTTGAAGGCAATGACAGCCCATCACTATGTGGACGGGGTACTGCATCTTATTGTGATACCCTACATGTTCAACATACGAATCGTATTTTCCAAGACAGTGCCCGTCCTCATACTGCGGCCATCGTCACACAAGCCTTGCAAGGAGTTTCGATCACAATATGGACAGCACGGTTCCCAGATTTGTCCCAAATAGAGCATTTCTAGGATACCAGAAGTAGACACATTAGATCACATGGTCACCCAGCACAAACTGTGCAACAACTGACTGCAAAAGACATGCACGCGTAGTGAGACATACACCAAGAAGACATCCGAACACTTGTTGTGTCAATGCCGGCAAGGATCCACGAATGTATTGGTGCTCAAGTTGGGCGCATTTCTCACTGACAACTGTAAAAGGTAATAACTTAGCCTGATCCATTTCCATTTGTTATTATTTCTTTTAGGTACGGCCCTGGATATATTTTCAAAGTTTCCTAAAATTCTACCATTCATGTATGCGTGTTGTGATTTTAATTTCCGCCAGTGTAACTATAGGGCAACCATAAGATTTCGCTATAAATTTAAAAAAGTCGAAAACTACCCATTTGTTATTGAAACGTTAACATAGGCTGTATTTAAATGACTTCACAACCTCGGTATTTGGAGGACCAAGGGATATTGAGAGGAAAGTTAACAGAAGTGGTTTGATCCAAGTAGAAGCAATTCCAGACCCAGATGGGGTCCCGTTGGAGCAAACCCAGGATCCAGGTCCCACAAGTTGTGAGCAGGGCCGCCGTAAGCGGGCGTGCAAGGCGCACCGGCACATCGAGGGGGGCGGCAAAACGAGCGATCGACAGTCGCCGCCCCGCGATAGTTGCCACTCCATTGTCGCGGCGATGAAATTTGGGGCGCATTATGTGGCGGGCGATTTTTTTTTTTTTTTAGCTCAACAGCTGCTTCGGGCAGCCGCCGACACTCGGGATGGCATCAATGGGGGCGGCAAATAATGTTCGAAGGGGCGCCAATCTCACAGTTTTTTGACCCGGTTCGGAAATTTCCTAGATCCACCACTGGCTGTAGTTAGACAGGGGGCGGCATAATCGATATTGCACGCGGGCGCTGAAACACCCAGCGGCGGGCCTGGTTGTGAGACCCTGGGGGATACTGTATAGTCAGAGAAGCAACTCTGCATTAAGTTCCTTCATAAAAATACAGGAATAAATAAAATATAAAATCATAATTAAACGTAATTTAAAATAAAAAAAACAACGGTCAGGTAATAAAATAACACGCCTTTGAGATATCTGCCGCCTTTACATGAAGTACTTAATAAGTGAAGTATTTTACTACCTGCCTAAGAAATAAGTAGCTACAGACTCCTAAATATGATATGTATCGAAGCCCATCTCCATGTGTAAATTTTAGATTTCTAGCACCGCTCAGTAGCGTATAAATAAAGATGTAAACGGCTCGAATGTTCGTTCAGTTTATGATTAAAGCTCAATTTTTGTTCAGGAACAGAAGTTCGACATCCCTGTCGATTTAAGGAACCCATAAGAATGTAGGTACGTGTATTCGACAAAGAAATCTTCTTCTGTAAATTTATGATGGAAAATTCTTAGAGAATCATACGCTTATTTATTTGATCGCGATCATATTTGTATATTCTCAATCAGTAGAAAGCATATCAAACTTACATGAACCTAGAGTTAAAGTGCTTAGGGGGCATCCATAAACTACGTGAGGGGAAATAGGGGCGGTTTCCAGCGAAATCTCACCAATCTCACGTGAGATTTTTTAAAATTGTGTTGGACTAGAGCTAGAAAAAAAAAGTGAATGTCGAGTTTAGGGGGGGTATTTCGTCGAAAAGTGTGGGTGTAATCGGCTTTGGGAGAGTGAGACCTAAAAAAAAAAAAGATCTCAAAAAGTTACGAAGACGATCCGTAAGGGGGGGGGTGGTGTCTGACGGGACCAGATCTCACGAAGTCTCACCAGAGGGGGGGGGGGGGGGAGGAGGAGAGGAGGGTCCGAAAATCCGGAAAAACACCTCACGTAATTTATGGATGTCCCCTTACTAATGTTACGATTTCGCTAGCAAGATACGCGGTTCCGACTGTTTTAAACACATGCCCTACAAAAACTGATTACCGACAGACGATAACACTTGGACTCGTCCGGATTGACTTGAAACCTGAAAGTATTGCTAGTTTAATGCAGTTTTCCGAATCATTTTATTTGCATAAAATCGAACATGATACGATTTCATGTCGAGTATAGGTGCACTGTCGACAAAAGGAAGGTACGCAGAGTGTATATCGGATAACACGAAATGTACTCAATTCGAATCTGTCAGATGATAAATTCAAAAATTACTAGAAAATACTTCAAGTCACTTGTGAATCTTAGCTAGAAAGCTAATAGAATTCTAAAAAAGCAAAACAATTTTGAAGCCTAGACTACGCGCATTCCAGCATACCCTTGGTTGCTTTTTTTCATTTTCAAAGGAAAATCTAACATTTTTCTTGAAATAATTTCGAGTAATTACAATTTAACTGCCTAATTACCATGATTTTAACAATTTTAGATATATCCTTTAATTTTAAAACTTCCTCTCTTAATACAAGAAAACTTACATTATATCCACCGCCGCTCGTAACAAACCAAACAACTGTGACGGACAGCAAGCACGAGTTCGTGTGATTGTTGGAGCAACAGAGCGATGCTCTATTGTTTAAGCGCGCGGTGTAGCCAATAATATTATTATACTCCACTGTACTGGATCGTATTTGAAAAAGCGATAGATCAACTTAAAAAGAAATATTCAGAACATTAAAGGTAGACGTGTTTCGACACCAAAGGATAAAAGAAGTCTATCAAAAATATATATATATTTTGTATCACACTAATTTTGATTACTATTTTCGAAATGTGGGTGTCACCCCCAAACGGGTGACACCCGGGGCGAACCGCCCCCACCGCCCCCCCCCCCCCCCTAGCTACGCCACTGGTTTTAATAACAATATTATTGTCTGTTAGTACGGGAGACCATGCAGTGCATATTTACGATAATTCTGTTGCCATCCACCAATGTTTCCGTACAAGGATTAGAGTAACGGTATGTGAACAATAGCTTGCAGACCACCGAGTTCTTCGATAATGATCAAGGCCGACGTGAAGGCAGTTGTGTTAAGAAAACCTCGGTGACGCTGGGTACAATCTTTGGTACCGCAAAAAGTTGTATATCCTTGTCAGGCCAGCTGTCTACGTCCACCTTGGGAACAACCGACTCTCCTGCTATTGAAGTTATAACTACGTTGTAACAGCTTTACTTACGACTGGTCATGTCATTAAGTGCTTCAACAAATATGGGGTTTGTGTTTGGAATGTTTAGAAGAAATTAATATTAATCTCAGATACTATGTGTATCGTTTAAATATTTTTAACTTTTTAATGTTAAATAATAAATGTCAGGAAATACTTAGCAATTTTACTGTACATATGACAGGTTTAATTTTAGCCATTCAAGATGAAGCTATTTAAGGCATAGCGTCTTTCTAGAAATCTTCCCATGTGGTCGTTCGCAGAAAGAATAGGTACATGGAATGAAGGCTAATACCCAACATAAAAAAGAGGGATTCTTGCTCCATGAGTTGGCCATTTCACTCTGGAGGACTTACTGATGCTTTTAAATTGTCAACTCAACCTCACTTTCAGCAGTTGTAAACTTTCAATGTGTTGTTCTGAAATGGACAAGGACATCATCTAATAAAATCTCTGGATGGCGCTAAAAAAACTCAATTAGCAGTAATTCCGAACTAATTAGTTTTTAGACAGGTGGTGAGGAGCAGTCTATTTAATAACCAATCAATATTAGAAAGTACGTGATGATAGAGAACTTAAGTTAGCGTTAAGAATGCATATGTAATAAAAAAGATTTTATGACAGCACAGAAATTTCTTCAATCTTATTACCAAGAAACCTGAGTAAATTCGACGTTAGTCATTTAATTTTTCGCAATAATTCCTATTTTCAATTACTATAGTTATAAAGATATATGGTTAAAAACTGAATGCAGTCAGTCTTAGGACACAGTGGACTTGAAACTCACATTAAAGAGATTAACCAATTGAGGTTTTACATGGAAATAATTATGCGAAGGGATAACAGTTGGCGACACACGTTTAAAATCAGATAACTATAGTAATAAAAAATTAAGCATGGTATTTCATTCCCATGAATATTCTAGAAGGAGCGGGATGAAACTGCCCAAGGTGTATGTATTGCACATTACAGATACGTTTTCTCTCAATCATACACTTATACCCAGAGTGGTGGGTGAGTGGCAAAGCTCTGGCTGCGCATTAGGGAGGACGCTGATTCGAATCCCCGACCGAGCATCCAGATTTGGGTTTTCCATGGTTTACCCACTTCAGGCGAATGCCAGGATGCTTTCTTTAAAAGGCCATGGCTAAATTTCCTCCCTTTCCTTCTCCCAAGTCCTTTCCAGCCTCTAATGACCTCGACGTCGACGAGGTGTAAAGCCGTAACCATAACAAAAACATACAATTATAGAACACTTAATCAATTATTATAAACACTTCTCCGTCATTTACGCGTATATCATAACAGAACTTTTTTACCTTTCTTACGACTAATCACTAGTAAGTCCGAGGAAGAATTACCTTTATCAAGCTACCGAATTAAAGATTTTGCATTTCACCAGCAATAGTCCTAGCACATTACTATTAACACTACCTTGCTGTTTGCAAACTGTATGTGGCACTTGGGGTGTAAGGGTTTGGGAGAGGCTATACTAGCCTTTTCCAACCAAATGTCAACCTCTCCTTCACGTGGTGCACCCTGTTTGCACGGACGAGGCTCTGGCGACTGAAAGATTCCCGGTATAAGGAATCGCCCACTGCTTGCCAACGGCCTCCGAAAGGAGGGCGGAAGAGCGGGGAGCGGTTCAGGGCACCCTCTTGTCCTTGGGGTTGGAAACGGCCCCTAAAGGCGGATGAATCAGAAATGATCAACGGCATGGGGATGCAGAAGGCAACGGGAAACCACTGCATTAAAGACCCAAAGGGTATCCCGAGGACATGTAATCCTCTCCAATTACATATATCATGATGGCTTCTTCCTGGGTAAAATATTCCGGAGGTAAAATAGTCCCCCAATCGGATCTCCGGGTGGGGACTGCTCAGGGAGGAGTCATCACAATGGATAGAAACATTCTACGAGTCGGAGCGTGGAATGTTAGAAGTCTGAATAGGGCAGGTAGGTTAGAAAACTTAAAAAGGGAGATGGAACAACTTAAGTTAGATGTTGTTGGGATTAGTGAGATTAAATGGAAGGACGCACAGGATTTTTGGTCTGGGGAACACAGGATAATTAGCACACATGCTGTCAATGGAGTAACTGGTGTAGGATTTGTAATGAACAAGAAAGTAGGGAAACGGGTGAGTTATTATGAACAGTTTAGTGACAGGATTATTTTGATGAGGTTAGAAACTAAGCCCGTCCCAACCACATTAGTACAAGTGTATATGCCAACATCACAAGAAGATGACGAAGAAATAGAAAAAATATACGCTGAAATTGAAGAATTAATTCAATATGTGAAGGGGGAGGAAAATCTAATAGTCATGGGTGATTGGAATGCAATAGTGGGAGAAGGAAAAGATGGGAATACTGTAGGAAGTTTTGGTCTAGGAGAAAGAAATGAACGAGGAAGCAGGTTGCTAGAATTTTGTGAAAGATATAAGCTAGTAGTGGCAAACACACTGTTTAAGAACCATGCAAGAAGAATTTACACGTGGAAACGTCCTGGGGATACAGGCAGATATCAGCTAGATTATATCATGGTCAAACAGAGATTCAGGAATCAAGTTCTAGATTGTAAAGCGTACCCAGGAGCAGACATAGACTCTGACCATAATTTGATAATAATGGAGTGCAGGCTGAAATTTAAGCGAATAAGGAAGCAGTATAAGCAGAACAGACTGGAAGTGAATAAACTGAAACAATCTAGCACTAGAGAAAAATTTGCATTAATAGTAGACTTGGGTCTAAGAAGTATCTCTGAAAGGAGCTCAACGGAGGACGAATGGAATGCATTAAAGACCGAAATAATGGAAGCTGGTAAAGAAATATTAGGCTTTAGGGAACAATCTGCCCGAAAACCTTGGATCACAGAAGAAATTTTGGAGCTGATGGATCAGAGGAGAAGGTACAAAAATGCTCAGGATGAAGCAGGAAGAGAGCAGTACAGGCAATTTAGAAATCAAATAAATAGGAAATGCAAAATAGCAAAAGAAAAATGGCTACAAGAAAAGTGTGAAGAAGTAGAAAAGGAAATGGTCGTAGGTAAAGTAGATGTTGCCTACAGAAAGATCAAACAGAATTTTGGAGAGTAGGAGGTAGTAGCCGATTCAAGCCAGAAACCGGGAAAACCCGTGACGTCACAACATGGCCGCCCCCGTTTGGTGTGACCAAGATGGCCGCCGAGCGCACCGCCCGGTCAAGATTGCCGCCCCCGTTTGGTGTGACCAAGATGGCCGCCGTTAGTTCCTCAACCGCCCGCACAGATGGCGGCATCTCCCAAGGGCTTAATTTCTAGTTCATTTGGTGGTGGCTAGATGGCGTTCGGTGGCATTATTTCCGGCGCGCTTTGCGAAATGTGTACACTGTTTCAACGACTGCTATCTCTGTTTACTAAGCGTGACGAAATATGTATTCCTAGCGTCCTGTTAAGCAAGCACTGAACATCTTGGCTACTATCGACACACAGTAAAATATTTTGTATCGTGAAAAATACTTAAGTCCACATCAACGGATATTACGTGAACAGACATCGGTAGCGTAGGGGTTAGAGTGCCGAAGGTCGCCGGTTCGAGTCCGGCCGCGGTGTTTTAGCCGTCCCAACTCGTCAATTTCCAAATCAAAATTTTAGTTTCCATACCTAGAGAGGATACCTGCCTTGAATAAAAAAAGCATAAATTTTTCCTTTTAACGTTCGATATAAAACCGAGGAAGAATTCTATGTGTACCTGATTTCATGAAATTATTTAGCGTTCTTGCCTCTCATTCGGGAGGACGGAGGTTCCAGGCATCCATGGTTTCCCAAAATCACTCCAAGTGAATGCCGGGGATGCTACCTTCAAAAGGCCCTGGCCGAATTCCTTCCCGTCTCTAAAGACCTCGCTGTTCCGTTCATCAAAGCAGGCAGACATTAAAATTAATTCACCGACGAAGAGACGGGAAACAAACTCACTTTTTCATTATGAACAATATAATATAACTCACGAGTGTCACCTACAGTCCGTGTATTTTAAAGGATGTATTAAATTAGGGGTATTTATATTTTTATTTATATTTCTCGTGTCCAGGACATAACAAGTTGAAAAAACAAATAACATTAATTAATTAATATTAACTATAAACACAATTATATAGAATGTGACCAGAATTCCGCAATCTTGATGGCCTTCTCGTTTGCCCTGTAAAGGTCGTCGATATTGCAGGTTTCAGGGAGATTCCTGCATATCAGAAGATGTTGTGGGTTCTGAAGCTCACCACATTCACATAGATCGTTGTCATCCATTCTAACAGCATTATACACCACATACAGCCCCTGACACTCTTCCAATCTCCCAATGACATCCAGTCCAGTTCCTTTATTAAGGCACTTGTTGAATATTTTCCACTAATAAATCTAGCTGCCATATTTTGCACCTTGCATTTGATGTACTAAAAATTTGGACTCCATACTACACTCTTTACAAACAATGGTCTGATTGTGGGTTTGTATCCAAGTCCTTCGCTTCTCTGGTACATTCCCTCATCACCCTCTCTGTTAAATGATTTTTATGTAGTGAAAAACGTGAGAAACACAATTCGTATGCCAACACAACCGGCAGTAAACTGTAAAGAGTACAGTCAAATGGGAGATTGCCTAAGCCCTGAAGCAATGGTTAGAAGCACACGTTGATGGTGAGCATAATTCTATAACCATATAACCGAGCGTGGTGGTGTAACGGATAGCGTTCTGGCCTCGCATTCGGGAGGACGGCGGTTCGAATCCCTGTCCGGGCATCCAGATTTCGGTTTTCCATGGTTTCCCCCAAATCACTCCAGGTGAATGCCGGGATGCTTCCTTCAAAAGGCCATGGCCGAATTCCTTCCCATTCCTTGCCCCCATCCTTGCCCGTCTCTAAAGACCACGTTGTTAAAAAGGGACGTTAAACTGTTACAAAAAAAAATATAACCATATATTTTAGACTCAAATTAACAGAGGAAGTAGACACACGCACACACTTGTACATACATACAGCGAGGTCGACAGAACTAACAGCAAGCATCATGGTTTTCCATGGTTTCCCCAAATCACTCCAGGTGAATGCCGGGATGCTTCCTTCAAAAGGCCATGGCCGAATTCCTTCCCATTCCTTGCCCCCATCCTTGCCCGTCTCTAAAGACCACGTTGTTAAAAATGGACGTTAAACTGTTACAAAAAAAAAATATATAACCATATATTTTAGACTCAAATTAACAGAGGAAGTAGACACACGCACACACTTGTACATACATACAGCGAGGTCGACAGAACTAACAGCAAGCATCATGGTTTTCCATGGTTTCCCCAAATCACTCTAGGTGAATGCCGGGATGCTTCCTTCAAAAGGCCATGGCCGAATTCCTTCCCATTCCTTGCCCCCATCCTTGCCCGTCTCTAAAGACCACGTTGTTAAAAATGGACGTTAAACTGTTACAAAAAAAAAATATATAACCATATATTTTAGACTCAAATTAACAGAGGAAGTAGACACACGCACACACTTGTACATACATACAGCGAGGTCGACAGAACTAACAGCAAGCATCATGGTTTTCCATGGTTTCCCCAAATCACTCTAGGTGATTGCCGGGATGCTTCCTTCAAAAGGCCATGGCCGAATTCCTTCCCATTCCTTGCCCCCATCCTTGCCCGTCTCTAAAGACCACGTTGTTAAAAAGGGACGTTAAACTGTTACAAAAAAAAATATAACCATATATTTTAGACTCAAATTAACAGAGGAAGTAGACACACGCACACACTTGTACATACAACAGCGAGGTCGACAGAACTAACAGCAAGCATCATGGTTTTCCATGGTTTCCCCAAATCACTCTAGGTGAATGCCGGGATGCTTCCTTCAAAAGGCCATGGCCGAATTCCTTCCCATTCCTTGCCCCCATCCTTGCCCGTCTCTAAAGACCACGTTGTTAAAAAGGGACGTTAAACTGTTACAAAAAAAAAAATATAACCATATATTTTAGACTCAAATTAACAGAGGAAGTAGACACACGCACACACTTGTACATACATACAGCGAGGTCGACAGAACTAACAGCAAGCATCATGGTTTTCCATGGTTTCCCCAAATCACTCCAGGTGAATGCCGGGATGCTTCCTTCAAAAGGCCATGGCCGAATTCCTTCCCATTCCTTGCCCCCATCCTTGCCCGTCTCTAAAGACCACGTTGTTAAAAAGGGACGTTAAACTGTTACAAAAAAAAAATATATAACCATATATTTTAGACTCAAATTAACAGAGGAAGTAGACACACGCACACACTTGTACATACATACAGCGAGGTCGACAGAACTAACAGCAAGCATCATGGTTTTCCATGGTTTCCCCAAATCACTCTAGGTGAATGCCGGGATGCTTCCTTCAAAAGGCCATGGCCGAATTCCTTCCCATTCCTTGCCCCCATCCTTGCCCGTCTCTAAAGACCACGTTGTTAAAAATGGACGTTAAACTGTTACAAAAAAAAAATATATAACCATATATTTTAGACTCAAATTAACAGAGGAAGTAGACACACGCACACACTTGTACATACATACAGCGAGGTCGACAGAACTAACAGCAAGCATCATGGTTTTCCATGGTTTCCCCAAATCACTCTAGGTGATTGCCGGGATGCTTCCTTCAAAAGGCCATGGCCGAATTCCTTCCCATTCCTTGCCCCCATCCTTGCCCGTCTCTAAAGACCACGTTGTTAAAAAGGGACGTTAAACTGTTACAAAAAAAAAATATAACCATATATTTTAGACTCAAATTAACAGAGGAAGTAGACACACGCACACACTTGTACATACAACAGCGAGGTCGACAGAACTAACAGCAAGCATCATGGTTTTCCATGGTTTCCCCAAATCACTCTAGGTGAATGCCGGGATGCTTCCTTCAAAAGGCCATGGCCGAATTCCTTCCCATTCCTTGCCCCCATCCTTGCCCGTCTCTAAAGACCACGTTGTTAAAAAGGGACGTTAAACTGTTACAAAAAAAAAATATAACCATATATTTTAGACTCAAATTAACAGAGGAAGTAGACACACGCACACACTTGTACATACATACAGCGAGGTCGACAGAACTAACAGCAAGCATCATGGTTTTCCATGGTTTCCCCAAATCACTCCAGGTGAATGCCGGGATGCTTCCTTCAAAAGGCCATGGCCGAATTCCTTCCCATTCCTTGCCCCCATCCTTGCCCGTCTCTAAAGACCACGTTGTTAAAAAGGGACGTTAAACTGTTACAAAAAAAAAACGTAATTGTTGCCATCCAGGTCAAACCTTTGTCGTTTGTCTATCCAGGCCAATCTATGTATCAGATTTACACGGGCGAGAACTTAATGTTTTCTTTTCGCCTAGCACACCCCCTCGGATCTCCCAATGACATCCAGTCCAGTTCCTTTATTAAGGCACTTGTTGAATATTTTCCACTAATAAATCTAGCTGCCATATTTTGCACCTTGCATTTGATGTACTAAAAATTTGGACTCCATACTACACTCTTTACAAACAATGGTCTGATTGTGGGTTTGTATCCAAGTCCTTCGCTTCTCTGGTACATTCCCTCATCACCCTCTCTGTTAAATGATTTTTATGTAGTGAAAAACGTGAGAAACACAATTCGTATGCCAACACAACCGGCAGTAAACTGTAAAGAGTACAGTCAAATGGGAGATTGCCTAAGCCCTGAAGCAATGGTTAGAAGCACACGTTGATGGTGAGCATAATTCTATAACCATATAACCGAGCGTGGTGGTGTAACGGATAGCGTTCTGGCCTCGCATTCGGGAGGACGGCGGTTCGAATCCCTGTCCGGGCATCCAGATTTCGGTTTTCCATGGTTTCCCCAAATCACTCCAGGTGAATGCCGGGATGCTTCCTTCAAAAGGCCATGGCCGAATTCCTTCCCATTCCTTGCCCCCATCCTTGCCCGTCTCTAAAGACCACGTTGTTAAAAAGGGACGTTAAACTGTTACAAAAAAAAATATAACCATATATTTTAGACTCAAATTAACAGAGGAAGTAGACACACGCACACACTTGTACATACATACAGCGAGGTCGACAGAACTAACAGCAAGCATCATGGTTTTCCATGGTTTCCCCAAATCACTCCAGGTGAATGCCGGGATGCTTCCTTCAAAAGGCCATGGCCGAATTCCTTCCCATTCCTTGCCCCCATCCTTGCCCGTCTCTAAAGACCACGTTGTTAAAAATGGACGTTAAACTGTTACAAAAAAAAAAAAAATATATATAACCATATATTTTAGACTCAAATTAACAGAGGAAGTAGACACACGCACACACTTGTACATACATACAGCGAGGTCGACAGAACTAACAGCAAGCATCATGGTTTTCCATGGTTTCCCCAAATCACTCTAGGTGAATGCCGGGATGCTTCCTTCAAAAGGCCATGGCCGAATTCCTTCCCATTCCTTGCCCCCATCCTTGCCCGTCTCTAAAGACCACGTTGTTAAAAAGGGACGTTAAACTGTTACAAAAAAATATCGTAATTGTTGCCATCCAGGTCAAACCTTTGTCGTTTGTCTATCCAGGCCAATCTATGTATCAGATTTACACGGGCGAGAACTTAATGTTTTCTTTTCGCCTAGCACACCCCCTCGGATCTCCCAATGACATCCAGTCCAGTTCCTTTATTAAGGCACTTGTTGAATATTTTCCACTAATAAATCTAGCTGCCATATTTTGCACCTTGCATTTGATGTACTAAAAATTTGGACTCCATACTACACTCTTTACAAACAATGGTCTGATTGTGGGTTGTATCCAAGTCCTTCGCTTCTCTGGTACATTCCCTCATCACCCTCTCTGTTAAATGATTTTTATGTAGTGAAAAACGTGAGAAACACAATTCGTATGCCAACACAACCGGCAGTAAACTGTAAAGAGTACAGTCAAATGGGAGATTGCCTAAGCCCTGAAGCAATGGTTAGAAGCACACGTTGATGGTGAGCATAATTCTATAACCATATAACCGAGCGTGGTGGTGTAACGGATAGCGTTCTGGCCTCGCATTCGGGAGGACGGCGGTTCGAATCCCTGTCCGGGCATCCAGATTTCGGTACTCTAACCCCTACGCTACCGATGTCTGTTCACGTAATATCCGTTGATGTGGACTTAAGTATTTTTCACGATACAAAATATTTTACTGTGTGTCGATAGTAGCCAAGATGTTCAGTGCTTGCTTAACAGGACGCTAGGAATACATATTTCGTCACGCTTAGTAAACAGAGATAGCAGTCGTTGAAACAGTGTACACATTTCGCAAAGCGCGCCGGAAATAATGCCACCGAACGCCATCTAGCCACCACCAAATGAACTAGAAATTAAGCCCTTGGGAGATGCCGCCATCTGTGCGGGCGGTTGAGGAACTAACGGCGGCCATCTTGGTCACACCAAACGGGGGCGGCAATCTTGACCGGGCGGTGCGCTCGGCGGCCATCTTGGTCACACCAAACGGGGGCCGGCAATGTTGTGACGTCACGGGTTTTCCCGGTTTCTTTCTTGAATCGGCTACTACCTCCTACTTTGGAGAAATGAAGAAAAGAGGTATGAACATTAAAGCTGCCGATGGGAAACCTCTTTAAGCTCAGAAGATAGAGCTAACCGATGGAAAGAATACATTGAGAAACTTTATGATGGGGACGACTTGAACAATAGTGTAATGGAAAAGGAAGATGATGTTGACATTGATGACTTAGGGGATCCTGTTTTGAGGACAGAATTTAATAAAGCTCTGAATGACTTAAAAGCAAATAAAGCAGTTGGAATTGATGAAATCCCTGCAGAACTTCTTAAATCCTTAGGAGAGGAAGGAATCGAAAGATTATTCAAGCTGATATCCAAAAGTTATGAAACAGGAGAAATTCCAACTGATTTTAATAAAAATATCATGTTCACACTTCCAAAGAAAGCACAAGCCGACAAATGTGAGAATTATCGCACCATTAGTCTAACATCACATGCTTCAAAATTACTGACCAGAATAATATACAGAAGGATGGAAAGGGTAGTAGAAGAGATAGTAGGTGAAGATCAGTTTGGGTTTAGGAAAAATCGCGGTACAAGGGAAGCAATTCTGTCTTTAAGATTAATACTTGAAGGGCGGCTCAAGAAAAACAAAGATACTTTTATGGCATTTGTTGATTTAGAAAAAGCTTTTGATAATGTTAGGTGGGACAAGATGTTCAAAATTTTAAAGAAGTCAGGTCTAAAGTATCGAGATAGAACAATATAAACTATATAAGAATCAAGTGGCGGTAATAAAAGTAGAGAATCACGAGAGACATGCATCAGTTAAAAAGGGTGTGAGACAAGGTTGTAGTCTATCCCCGTTAATATTCAACTTGTATGTAGAGGCAGCAATGAAGAAAGTCAAAGAAAAATTTCCATGTGGCATAAGTTTTCTGGGAGAAAAAATCAGTATGCTACGTTTTGCTGATGACATTGTCTTGTTAGCAGAGAGGGCTGAGGATATTGAGAAGTTGCTTAATGGCATGAACGAAATACTGAAGGAAGATTTTGGACTGAATATAAATCAAAGCAAGACAAAAGTGATGAAATGTAGCAGAAATGATACCAATACTAGATTAAATATAAAAATAGGATCGGATGCAATAGGAGAAGTAAGCGAATTCTGTTACTTGGGAAGTAAAATTACAACCGATGGCCGAAGCAAGAATGATGTCAAAAGCAGAATAGCACTAGCAAAAAGAGCTTTCATGAAAAAGAGAAACCTTTTAGTTTCAAATATTGATCTAGGAATTAGAAAGAACTTTTTGAAACTCTTTGTGTGGAGCACAGCTCTTTATGGTAGCGAAACGTGGACTTTAGGAATACCGGAAAGAAAGAAAATTGAAGCATTTGAAATGTGGTGTTACAGAAGAATGCTGAAAATTAAGTGGACAGACAAAGTAAGAAATGAACGAGTTTTGGAAATAATGGGTGAGAAAAGAAGTTTATGGAAGAAGCTTACAGAAAGAAGAGACAGGCTGGTAGGTCATATTTTGAGACATGCTGGATTGGTTAACCTGTTAGTGGAGGGAACATTCGAAGGTAAGAACTGTAGAGGAAGACAGAGATTAGAATATATGAAACAGATAATTGATGACGTGGGCTGTAAGGGGTATGTAGAAATGAAGAGGTTAGCACAGGATAGGAAAGGATGGAGGATTGCATCAAACCAGTCGAAAGACTGACGACAGAAAAAAAAAAAAATGTGGCACTTGGTGACCTGAATCTGTTTAATAGTCTATTCCCCACTTTGAAAGCTGGGTGAAAAGGAGTAACTAAAGGTATTGCATTTCCTCCGACATTTCCTTTTCTATCCTTATGTCGGGTGCAACTATTTCGTAGAAGTAATAAAGAATGGAGATCACTTATTAAACAGAAAGTTTGTCAGTGAAAATCTACTTCGACTGCAGCATTTAATTATGAGCTGAAGCTGCTATTCATCAAACGTGCAGTTATTAATTTGTTTCTGATATACCCCAAACCAATCATTATAATAGGGGGGTCTACTATTAAAAGATCTCACGTGCGCTGCCTTAATTGCTGGTCTAATATTACGCAGAGACGTTACTACAAAATCAAGATTATGAGCATTATTCACTACTAGCTCGTACCCGCGACTTCGTACGCGTGGATTAAGAATTTTTTTGCCAGAATTAAATATAGAAAGTTGTTGGTAACGAAGGATTGGTCCCAAACAATATCGAGCCTGACTCTTACGATGAAAAACAATTTTTAAAAATCTTAGCCCTTCACGGACATTTGAATCGGAGACCACGACGTTCGCTAGCAAGCACTTTAACCACTGAGCTGCCAGTCCACTACACGGAAACACGGTACGGAGACGTCCATATCCAACGTGTCTGCCTATCACCGTATTTCGAAGTTATGAGACAACATGTGTTATTTATACAGATAATTTTTCAACCAAATGTAGACAGTATTTTTCTCCTTGTTTCAAAGGATAGGAAGTGTGCAAAGTTTCATGGAGATCGGATGAAAACTGTGGATTTGTATGATTAACAAACAAACTAACAAACAAACAAACATACATTCATCTTTATATATAAAGATTTAGCTAACTAATTGCGAATAAATGAATTGCCAGAATATGAAAGAAAATTATTTGTATTTCAATTAAATTAAGATATTAATCCGTAGTACTCTTTTGTTTATTTATGTTTTAGTTATATTCGGTGACGTAAATATGAAAATTAAACGCTTTCATTTTCAAACAGAAATATTTATTGAGGTTTTGAGTAGATTGAAATTTACCCTAGGCCAGAATCACAACTAGCATTCGTGTTACAGAGGGTATGAGTAATTTAAGTTTTTAAAATAATTTGCTGTCATGAGCACCATGTTACTCAAATCATTACTTCATTCGGACGAAAGTAGTTCCAAAACTATCGTGATCTAATCGGCTTGGACCAGTATTAAAAATTAGATTTACGTGATATAAGTTGCTAATATTTACTTTTAAATTGCTTTGCTTTTTCTGACCCAATATTACTAATCTCATACTTCAGCTGCATTTAAGTAGTTCAGACTTTATTATATGAATCTAAATCATAAGTACTGAAAAAATGTAATAATCTGTGAAAATTTTAATTTTCTTTGCTTTCACTGAGACCATTTTAATATATTATTTTAGACACATGTAAGTAGTTCCATCTGTATCGCCTACAATCGAAAATGTACTGTTGTTTTAGGCCATTTTTCCCGGATATGTGAAAACTGCGACCAGTGAAATTTGCGGCCAACCTAAAATCTGCGAAATCTGCGGCCAATACCTCTTCTCTTTGTGTCATGCCGCGCCGTCCTAATCACTCTAGACTAGAGGTGGGCAAAAGAATCGTGAATCGATTCAAAGAGTCGACTCGTCTAAAAGAATCGTTTGCGGAATCGACTCACTTGGAAGAGTCACGGTTTCACTCAAGAGTTGTTAAGAGGGAGCTCAGGAGCTGAGCCGTTGTTGCGGAATCGCTCACCGACTCGTCCAGGTTCTGAGTCGACTCCGAGTCGTTAACTCGATAATGTTTACGACTCTCGGCTCACTCGCTCTCGGCTCACTTCTGTCTTAATGACTCTTCCATGGATTCGGCTCTTTTTAACTCTTGATATCTGCGTAACTCGTGATTCCTTTCGATTCACAATCTTAGTTCCCACGGCGTGTTTCTTGGTTTGGCAACTTATTTGTAAGGAAATAAAGAATATTTATCTTTGGAATAGGAAAATTAAAAATATATTACAGAAATAAAAGTATTTTTAAATTTAGGAATTTACTTTCTTAAATACACATTTTTCTAGTGTTTTTGGAACTAGTTATAAGTTTTTGGTTTCCTTCCAGACTGTTATAGATGCTACCACAACACAGATTTAGATTTACAAATAAATTATCAATGAATTATACGTCCTATAACTTTTATATTTTACCACAAATAAAGTATTTCCCGATTATTTGAGGACAGGGAAAAGTATACCGATTTCAGAGCCATCTGCTATTCCCATGTTGCGTGGGTTTTTCAAATTGCGAATGCATCGAGTACTGAATTTAATTGTGATGGAGCGCGTCCGGTTATTATCATACGAACTTCATCAGTGTTTTAGTTGTTCTTCAGTTCTTAATTTTGTGGATTATGCAAACATTTTGCAATAGAAATGAACGAAGTTTATGAATTGGACTATTACAAAAATTAGCAGGTGCTGAAGCGGCATATATACTGTTCCAGCTGGTGAGGTTTCTACGAGGAAAAAGGTTAAACGAAAAGACGTTGGGGAACAGTGCCGTCGATGAATATAGGGGAGCGTCCAGAAATTACGTGAGACTTTTTAGGGGGGGGGGGAAGGGGTCCGGAAAATCTCACGAAATCTCACCAACGGGGAGGGGGGGGGGGTCGACGGATATCTCACGTGAAATTTTGAACTTGAACGAGTGTAGAACTAAAAAAAGCGTAAAAAATACCAGTTTACAGGGCCAAAACCGGCTTTTGAGGGGGTATCATTCTTTCGGGGAGCACGACAGCTTAAAAAAGTCTCGAAACTTCTCCTGATCGAACAACTGGGGGGAGGGGGTTCCGTGAAAATCTCATGAAATCTCACCAACGGGGAGGGGGGGGGCGGCAAAATCTCACCAAGTCTCGCGGAGGGTGGGAGGGGGTCTAGATTTCCGGAAAATAGCCTCACGTAATTTCTGGACGACCCCCAAAATACTAATACTGAAACCAAGAAAATAAATATAAAATTTTAATTATGCCATTTAAACAAACACTGATTTATTGGTTTGTAGGTAAAATGCTAGTGATACGCTGTTTAACTTAAGAAAAGCACCATCCGGCAAATTCAAAAAAATTGCCAAATTAATGGAGTAAAATTGGAGCATATGTCAGGGGCGTCCATAAACCATGTAGCTCCATTTTGGCTTCTTGTGAACCCTCCCTCCCCCCAAGTAACTCGACGTGGCGTATGTCTCTAACCCCCCCTCTCCCCACGTAGTTTTTTCCATGACGGAAATAAATATTTACATGGTGTTGAGTGTTCTGTATCTCATTTTAAGTGTGACAAATAATATGAATGAAAAGCTATTTGGCCTGGCTCGGAATCCCACCTTCCAACCCCCTCCACCCATCTCTCAAGACCGATCTACGTGGTTTATGGACGCCCTCTAGCGAGACGTGTAACAAACATGCCACCTACAAAATCAACAATCTAAATCAACAATCTCAATCGACAATTACAATCTGCAACAAGGCTTAGAATCAGTAATGAGGTTTGACAACAATTAGCTGGAAGCCTTGAAAATTTCACAGTGTGGCAATCTCACATTTTGTTGACCCGGTTTCGGAAAATTCCCAGATCCACCACTGGTTGTAGTTAGACAGAGGGCGGCGTAATCGGTATTGCGCAAGGGCGCTCAAATAGTTAGTAAGTAAATTGAATCATTTTTATTGTAAAATTAGTGTTTTCATTTGTTTAAATAATAAAATAAATTGTTTTTGCAATAAATAACTTACAATTTACCTATCAAAAACAAATATTATTATTTTAGTTAGAATTTGTTAATCATTTCCTTCTTGTTGGTTAATAACTCGTTATCTATTTTCGTCATTCAAAATATCATGTGAAAAGAATCGAAGAGGTCGTTTAAAAGAATCGATTCCTCAGCGAGGAGTGAATCGATTCCAAACGATTCATCAAAAAGAATCGGTTTGCCCATCACTACTCTAGACGCCCCTTTAGACGACCCGACCTGGTCTCACTGGATATGTGAAAACTGCGACCAGTGAAATTTGCGGCCAACCTAAAATCTGCGAAATCTGCGGCCAATACCTCTTCTCTTTGTGTCATGCCGCGCCGTCCTAATCACTCTAAACGCCCCTTTAGACGACCCGACCTGGTCTCACTAAATCGTGGCCTGGAAGTTATTACGTGAACAAATCATTTTACATTACACACCCCAAACAGCCAAGTTAATTTCTATTTTTTTTTTTTTTAAATAGACACGCAAATGTTTCACAGGTTTCTTAGACTTAGCCTTTTTTCACACTCGTTACTGAAAGCTGAATTTTTTGCTGATCTGCAACACTGTTCGGAAAATCCAGTGCGGTACCAACTAGATCGGAGTGGCCGAGGTCGTCTAGAGGCGGCCATACACGATCGCTCCATCCGTCCAAATGGAGCGATGTCACTCCATTATCGTGTCGTCTGTGGCGAAATTTGATGTGGATGACGTTAACCCACAACTGCTGATGGTAGAATATTTTTTCCTGCACTAGTTTCTTATCTGCTTAACGTCTCTTAACAGCGAGGTCTTTAGAGACGGGAAAGGATGGGGGGGGGGGACAAGGAATGGGAAGGAATTCCGCCATGGCCTTTTGAATGAAGCATCCCGGAATTTGCCTGCAGTGATTTGGGAAACCATGGAAAACCCAAATCTGGATGCCCGGACAGGGATTCGAACCACCGTCCTCCCGAATGCGAAGCCTCCTGCACTAGTAATGTGAGGCAAAGGGAGATTTTGCATGAAATCTACTACGATTCTGTAAATATCTGCCTCGTTATTACAAACTTGTATTTTAATAACAGTTATAAACTATAAAACATTTGGACTGTCAACCGGCTGTTTAGAAACATTGGCTACAAACGCAGCAATCCGCTCAGAGCGCCGGTGGGGCGGCTTTTAACAATACAACCAGTTTGATCCTATTCTATAATAAACATGCCGCTACAGCATTGTTGAGAATTCTGGCCGCAGATTTCACTGGCCGCAAATTTCACTGGCCGCAGTTTTCGCGACACCGGTCTCACTAAATCGTGGCCTGGAAGTTTTTACGTGAACAAATCATTTTACATTACACGCCAGAAACAGCCAAGTTAATTTTTTTAAAGACACGTAAATGTTTCACAGGTTAAGTATTCTTTCTTAGACTTTTTTCGCACTCGTTACTGAAAGCTGAATTTTTTGCTGATCTGCAACACTGTTCGGAAAATCCAGTGCGGTACTAACTAGATCGGAGTGGCCGAAGTCGTCTAGAGGCGGCCATACACGATCGCTCCATCCGTCCAAATGGAGCGATGTCACTCCATTATCGTGTCGTCTGTGGGGAAATTTGATGTGGATGACGTTAACCCACAACTGCTGATGGTAGAATATTTTTTCCTACACTAGTTTCTTATCTGCTTAACGTCTCTCTAACAGCGAGGTCTTTAGAGACGGGAAACGATGTGGGGCAAGGAATGGGAAGGAATTTGGCCATGGCCTTTTGAAGGAAGCATCCCGGAATTTGCCTGGAGTGATTTGGGAAACCATGGAAAACCCAAATCTGGATGCCCGGACGGGGATTCGAATCGCCGTCCTCCCGAATGGGAGGCCTCCTACACTAGTAATGTGAGGCAAAGGGAGATTTTGCATGAAATCTTCTACGATTCTGTAAGTATCTGCCTCGTTATTACAATTCTTTTCTACGTCTTTTAAGCAAGAATAAAACTTGTATTTTAATAACAGTTATAAACTATAAAACATATTATTCTGTAGTGCCAACCTGCTGTTTAGAAACATTGGCTACAAACGTAGCAATCCGCTCAGAGCGCCGGCGGGGCGGCTTTTAACAATACAACCAGTTTGATCCTATTCTATAATAAACATACCGCTACAGCATTGTTGAGAATTCTGGCCGCAGATTTCACTGGCCGCAAATTTCACTGGGCGCAGTTTTCGCGACACCATTTTTCCCTGTTGCTCAATAAATAAAATGATAAAAATACGCCAATGAAACTGTTATTGTATTGCATTGTCGTTATTTTTATCATTTAATTTACAACAGAAAACTTTACAACACTGCAAAATCAGGGCTATTAACGTTATTTAATAACACTTTTACTTAGTTACGCAACTACAAAGAACTGACTTGCCAGAACAGTTCGTTCAATCCGGATTTTTTTAATGGGCTTGGAAGCTAGTAGTAAAAGAACCTACCTAAATCACTTTAAATGATATTCACTGTATTTTGTCAAAATTCGTCGCATGTAATGAAGCAAGTTTTGTTCTCTACTATTTTGATGTTTGTTGATCAGATTTATTTTTTTCTTTTTCGATGTCAATAGAGGAAGGAAAGATTTGTTGACAAAGAACGGAAAAAAATTCCTCCATGTTCCTTTGAAGGAACCATACCTTCATTTGGATGTAGGGATTTTGGGAAACGATGGAAAACCGAAATCTGGATGGCCAGACAGGGATCTGAACCCGAGTCCTCCCACATGTGAGGTCAGAATGTTACCCACCAGACTCGGCAGGGCTGCTCTGCATTATTATGCCTAAACATTTCACTCAACTTACTACTTGAAGAAGAAGTACGTAGTTTTTTTAATCGCTACAAGCCTAATTACATGCAGCTTTACATCTTCCTTCAGTGACTGCACTGCTGGAAATATTACCGTTTTACCAACTTTTACTTCTGTGAATATATCTTCGCAATCTGTCATATACTCCTCAATCGTTTGAAAAATTGGAAAAATCAACAGTTACATTTCTCTTTTCTGGAATCCTGGTGTAATATATATATATATATATATATATATATATATATATATACACACATGAAGTTAGGCTTTGCTGTTCGTATTTAGTATCGAAACGGTTTCCACTTTCAATAATTAGACGTTTCTCACAAACAAATTGACACTAATCATGCATAAACGGCTTACACGGTTTCCAGTTAAATGGGAGCACTTAACATGTCCCCATTAGGATAGCACCACTACAAAGGCGAAAAGCACTCGGCCATCCGGGATCACTAGGCAGTGAATGTCATACTGATTTTTTTCTAAAATAATAATAATAATAATAAAATAAAATAAAAATTCTTCATGTGAATCTATGTAAGATTTTTCTAGAAAACAACAAAATATTTACATAAGAAAAGGCTATATTCGAAATTGAATTTAATAGACGCACACTGAGAACCTGTAACTGAGATTTGATTGAAATTTCTTAGACGTCAATTAATTTTTAAGAGCCTTTACTATCCCATTTTAGTCAATAAATTCTAGAGGGAACTATGTCTGTCGTCAGTCCAGTTAATTTCGTATGTCTATGACACTCTCGTAAAGAAACCTTTCAGAAAATGTGGTTCCCCTTTCTTCGCATGGTTTATATTATTAATAAATCGCTTGTGACTTGGATCCCACCCCATAAAAACACACTAGACCTCTCCGTATCAGAGTTTTGTGAGGTACTTATCTCTTTTAAGTTTACATCATAGATTTTCATAATTTGTGAAGCAAAAATTTTACCCCCGCATTCGGAAGGATGCGGGTTAGAATCCCCATCCGGGCATCCAGATTTGAGTTTTCCATGGTTTCCCCAAAAAATTCCAGGCGAATGCCGGAATGCTTCCACAAAAAGACCAGTATTAAGCTACAAAACGGTTTATTTTTCTTCGTGAGCACCTTCTTTATGTTAGTCGTCATCTTGCAGGTTGCACAAATTAACTTTTTCTCACAATGTTCAAATAAAATCGAAGTTTCATTAAACCACTAAATTAAAATTTATTTGATTCAAGAGAAACAGGAAAGAACCTAATACAACTCGGATATTGCGACTGTGGAGTGGTCCACGTCCGAATGCCAAAAACGAAGAGTTGATTGAAACTAATGACAGTGAAACATCACTGGCAGTATTTTATTTATCCTTAGGGTAGGTGGGGGTAAGTGTACGCACTGGGGTAAGTGTACGCAGTGTAAAATTTCGGCTCCACACAGCTAGGTTGGCAGCTATGTAGCATCATTAACTCGACAACAATGCCAAACGGGGAAGCACGGACTCTGAGCGCCATTCAGCAAGTGTTCTTGGCAAGATGAGGTAAGTTCTGTTTTCAACATTCTCACTGTAGTTTCTGAGTAACTTCGTTCCCGTTTTTCTGTGTGTTTATTAAATTTCTTGCTCGGTGTTAATCTAATGTTAAGACCCTATGAAGTTATTGTTTAGTAGCAAGTGTGAATACCCCACTCTGAATACTCGTAACTTTGTAGAAATTAAACATCTAGGAAATCGTAAAATGGGGCAAGTGTATGCTGCTCTCAAGGGGCAACTGTACGCATTCAAGTAAGTGCGTACACTTGCCCCTTGGCGAGCAGAAAAATACTGCCATTCTTTACTCTCCACTACTCCAAGGCCCTTCATGGCTTGTAACGAAATTGCTTTACTCGTATTTGACTTTAATTGCAAGTAGAGTTATCTCCCTAATGTTTTTACCATTTTCTTTTTTCCCAATAGGAATTACATAAGGAAAACCGAAAAGAAACCCCTGACGGATGAAATTCTACAAACTGTACGACAGCTACTGAGCAAAAATTATTCTATTAGAAAAGCAGCAAGAACAGTTGGTTTTCATGAATCGACTTTGCGGAAAACAGCTTAAAATGGGTAAAGGTTCTCAAACATTGGGGAGGTTTACGAAAGTTTTCACCCCTGAGCAGGAAAGAGAAATTGTGGAACACTGCAAAGAATTGGATCGTCGTTTTTATGGGCTAACTTTGAAATCTCTTCGCCATTTATTGTTCAATTATGCAGAGTTGAACCAAATCAAGCACCCCTTTCCACAAGAAAAGAAGATGGCCGGCAGGGATATGACAAGGGATTTTATGAAGAGACAGAAACTTTCTTTGAGAGTGCCTCGCAACACAAGTATAGCAAGGACTATGGTTTTAACAGAATCCAAATAAATCATTTCTTTGATAATTTGGAAAAATTGTACCAAAAATACAAATTCACACCAGATTGCATATTTAACATGGATGAAACTGGCATCCAGACTGTTCCACATAAGTTGCCCCTATCAGTAGCTCCTGTTGGGAGGAAAGATGTTGCAAAAGTGGTGACTGCTGAACAAGGGAAATCCATCACTGTTATCTGTTGTATGAGTGCATCAGACAACCACATCCCACCTTTTTTTTATTTTTGGACGCAAGAGAATGAACCGCCTTCTTATCAAAGATGGACCACCAGGCTGTGATCTAGCTCTTACTGATAGTGGATACATAAATGTTCCCACTTTTATCAAGTGGCTTTCCCACTTTCAAAAATTTACAAAACCATCTGAACAACAACCAGTTCTTCTCATCCTGGATAATCATGTCTCTCACATTAGTCTTGAAGCAATAAACTTTGCCAAAGGCAATCATATTCACCTTCTTACTCTTCCACCTCACAGTAGCCACAAGGCACAGCCACTCGATAAAGTTTTTTTCAAGCCTCTTAAAACAAGATTTGCTGCTGTTGCTGATGATTGGGTAACATCTCATCCTGGGGAATCCATCACAGTTTTTCATCTCGCTGGGCTTTTCAATACTGCTTTCTCCAGAACAGCCAATGTTGAAGTAGCTGTTACAGGATTCAAGTCTACTGGCATCTTCCCACTGAACAGACACATTTTCACCGATGAACATTTCATGCCAGCAGAAGTAACTGACCAACAGTTTGAGGGCGAAGGAGACCTAGAGAGTGAGGACATGATGTTGATTCAATTTGATGAAGGTACCATCGAGGAAATGCCATCGGAAGCTCAGAGAAACCAGTCTGCACTGTCTAACACTGTATTGGAACAACCTGCTTCTTCCTCACAGACAACACCAGACCTACCAGAGAGTCCTCAACCCGGACCATCATTTTCTGCTGGTAGGCCTTGTCACACATCACCATCTGATATAATTCCAATTCCTCGGATCCAAAAAGCAAGGAAACGATCAAGGAAAAGTTTGAAATCAACCCATCTGACATCAACTCCACACAAAGAAAAGTTACAGCATCTAGTTCAAAAGAAGGAGGATGCAGCTAATGAAAAGAAACAAAAAACAGATGAATCGTCCAAGGCTAAAGAGCAAAAATCTAAAACTGCAGGGAAAAGAAGACTAGTTTTTTCTGTTAGTTCTTCCAGTGAGTCTGATACAATTTCCCTTCATAATAGTGAAGACTCAAGCAACTGGGAATTTTCTTCAGAGTCTGAGATTGATGAAAGGGACCTATCCACATACACAAGACCAATACAAAAAGGTGATTTTTGTTATTTCTAAAGTGTTTGGGAAGCCTTCTTCATACAGAATTTATGTGGTCAAAATTACAGAAGTTAATAATACTGGTTTTGAAGGAATCTTTTATAAGAGGATTCCACAAACATTTAAATTTACTGAGACAGGAGAACAAGCATTTTTACAAAAGGATGACATTGTGAAGAAACTATCACACGCTGTGCAATCTAGCTCTATTAGATTCAAAGATGCAGTTGGATTTCAGGATGACCTGAGCAGCTACAGTGCCTTATTAGACTGATGATGATCTGTATCATTTGTTCAAGTTTTGCAACCAAAGTTTCAATTTTTCCTGGTGTGTTATTTCATATTTGGTTATAAATGGTGTAATTTGATTGCTTGTTATGTAATAAAAGATGATATCTGTCAAAAATATATTACAGCATCAATTTTACAAAATTAGACATATTTTTCATACTTTTCCTCTCACAGGGGCAAGTGTACTCACACACGTACACTTGCCCCACTCAATGGGGCAAGTGTACTCACTGACATTTCCTTGAAAACTCTCAATTTATTGATAAACTAAAAACATAAAATCACTTTGAGAAATGCATATAGTTACCAAGAGCATGCTTTACCTACAGTAAAATTTTCATATCTCTGGCTTCCTTCAGATTCTGTCCACACACCCTAATGCAAAATTTGCGTACACTTACCCCCACCTACCCTAAGTGGTGCTGTGAATATTAGGCACCGTGCCAAACTATAATCACTTGTTATGAAGCGTGTAGACATTTATACTGTACTCTGTTAGTTGTATTGCTCTCAAGCGATACGTGAACTGACTGCCTTCAGGAGAGCTAGTAACAAAATACGCGTATTACGAGACAAGTGGATAAAGGTCTGACACCAAAATATAATTAAGTCCATAACCAAAAAGATTGATAGCAGAACGATGGTTGGACATTACAGTTTTACACAGCGTGAGAAAATGATGGCTATACAGAAAACAAAATGTCAAAGAAAGATGCAAATAAACACTGACAAATACACATTCCTTCCAAGGTAGTCAAAACTTAAATTAGGTACCCCACAAACTAGCGTTTTAAATTGTGAATTACAGATCTAACACTATAACCAAAATTTCTTTTTACTAATGTTTAAGGGATAATATTAAACGTGTGGCAATATAACTCTTCGATGAGCTTCACCTCATCACGGATTTTTTATACAGGATTAGCCTAAATGATTCATCGGTTTTCAAAATACTATTTATTGAAAAGTATACGACCTACAAAGACAAGTTCTGGTACATACTATAAATGTTCAATGTGTGCGTCCTTAATTACTCGGCACTCATCCAGTTCCGTCCATATGTTTGATAGCATGTTTCTATCAATGTCCATCACAGCAGCAGTGATCCTGTAATTCTTGCAGTGTTGTTGGCATTGGCGGTACATGAACTTTGTCCTTCACATAACTCCACAAGAAGAAATCACATGGGGTCAGATCGGCCGAGCCATGACAACAGAAGAACATCATTCTGACAAGCGCGGCCTATCCAGCGATGTATCAGTTTTATGTTGAGAAAGTCGCAGACATTTGTAGTCTAGTTAGGTGGAGCCCCCTCCTGTTGTAGGATGAAAGTGGAGGAGTCAGTAATCCGAAGAAAAAGGGCCCATACGGCTTTTTCTTTTATACGGCACAGAAGACATTCACTTTTGGCGAATTTATTTCCAGCTCCATAAAGGTATGAGGCAATTCAGTCTCATATTGTGACGATTCACCTTTCCAGACAGATGTAAAGTCGACTCGTCGCTGAATACTAATTTCCCGGCCAAGTCCTCGTCACTGATCATAGCTTCCAGCATTCGGGTACAAAAATCAAAACGGCTGTAATACTCATCGGGAGTCAGGTGTTGTACCAATTGCGCACGGTAGGGTATGAAATGCAAACATCGCCGCAAAATATTTCACACTGTTTTCTGCGGAATGTCTAGTTGACGGCTGGCACGACGCCGACGGTTGGTTTTGTGGACTCCACACGTAGCTCTGTCTCACACGCTCCACGGTTTCTTTTGAGACACGTGGTCACCCCGTGCTGTTCCGTTTACACAGACAACCATTGTCATGAAACTGGCGAAACCAGCATAAAGTGCTCTGGTGACTTGGTGCAACTTTTCCGTATTTTCGTAAGAATGCACCCTGCACACTCGTAACCGAAGAACACTCTGCATGTTCTATCACATGCCTGCTTTTACTTCGTTCTAGCGTGCACTTCCGACACCAAGTGGGCGTTTAAACTTGGTGACTTTATGTATCTTTTCATGTATCACCCGTCTTTGTAGGTCGTATACTTTTCAATAGTGTTTTGAAACCCTATCCAGGATAACCCTGTATAATCAGCTCTAATGTTAGCACTTTTTTACTTAGTTCTTTAAAATGGAATCCTCAGTACTAAACTGTCGACGAACTAATGCCCTAAACCAGTGCTGCCATTTCTACGGATTTATCCGTAGATCTACGGATTTATCCGTAGATCTACGGATTTTTAAGAAAAGTTAGGATTTTCGGATTTTTTAAAATATCTACGGATTTTTGATAGTTTTTATCATTTATTGATTTTACCTTATATTGGTGTTTTATTAAACTTTGAGTGTATAGTGTTAATCCAATACGGAATTGTGAATAAATGTGAATTTTTTCCTTGCAACAGCTCATGTGAACCAACGATTGAAATAAATATCAAATTTTGTTTGGCTACAATTTTTATAGATCTTAAAAGACCGTAATACAAAACTATCGGCTCACTCTTTATGCACGGTGACACACTCGTTGGCACGGCTTACAAAGCATTGCCTTCCGAGAAGGCCTAAATATCCGAGAATCAAAGGGGTCACAGTTTTTAACATTTCCTGTTATAGAAGATATGCTAAATTAAATGGCAACAAAGAATATGTAAGGTCACTAGGGAAATATTTTTAAAAAACCACTAGTTATAGCAGCAGCAGTGATGAAAGTAGCGATGTATAAAATATGTTCAGAAAATTTTTTTACTTTCAATGCAGAATATTATTTTTTGTAATTTTAAATAATAATTTTGACTCTCTCTTCAATAAAATTATTGTTTCAGTCTTCAGTTAGCGAGTCTGCGGATTTTTGTAGCAAATCTACGGAAATTTTAGCGGCGATCAACGGATATTCAAAGCCAACAGGCTGGCAGCACTGCCCTAAACTGATATATAAATTTATATATCAGCTAATATCTTATTATTTCATACTCCACGTTCACTTCTACACATGTCTAAAGCATACGTTACCATACTTATATAAGTCAGTGTTTATAAGAATTTTAAATTCTTGCCGCAAAACCATGGAGTCACGTCACTCGTTAGAGCCTTCCTAAGGCATCTCTTTCTCTGCTGGTCAAATAGTGACCTTTCTTAGACGTCTCGTTTCTTGGAACTTCTTTTTCTTCGATTTGACGTTTTCGTAAAGTTTTTGGTGCAAATGTAAACAATGAGTAACTAGTGTTAACGAGGAAAATAAATGCAGACTCACAAAGAGTGAAAAAAATAGCATACATCGCCTTGTAAACACGTGTCTCAGTTCTGTTTATAGCCTTAACACAGGTCTGATTCCCATTAGGTCATAAATCATAGTTGCTTATCTCAATTGCAAACTTCTATTCCGAATAAATGTTATTCGGAGACTAAAGTTCTTCTGGTGCTTAATATATCCCGACAGTAAATTTAGCTGACAAAACTCGAATCAATAAAATATGTAACGACGCCTTGGGAGTTAAAAAAAAGTGTTCCTAACAGTAATGCAGTGACGGATCCACGAATTTTCCGAGCCGGAGCAAAAACTTGAAATTGCCAAATTTCCGCTCCTGAGCCGCATCATCAAACATGTTTTTGCAGAAAAAAAACGCCATTTGCCGCCCCTTCAGACACGATTTTGTAGCCTTCTGAGGTTGCCGCTTGAAGCAAGTGTCCTATATAAGGCACTGCAGTAATGTACTATACATGTACTTCAAGTAAAGCAGTAATTATTAAAAGTGAATGATGATTAGCATTTTACCGCCTCTCAGAGTAACCCAAGTTTTAGGAATAGATTAAACTTTTGAAATAGGTTTGAACGATATTGTTTTCCACTGTTAAAAATCAAATTGTTCAGTAGTGTAATAAATTTTCCTCTTGGGTGAAAATCTTGCAAAGATTTTAAAAAACGATATTTTAATTGCTAGAGCTTAGTTATCATTTAAATATATTTACAAAAATAATAATAATAATAAAACAAATACAACGTAACGTTGTTGCAGGCCTTATTTTCCTGCAGTTGCTTAGTTAATTCACTGTTGAAAAGATAACGCCGTTGCAACTATTTTTATTTTGTCGTACGCTGTTTATAGTAACTAGCGTGCAAAAATCGTTACAACAATGCTTGAGAAAAAAGCTGAACTGTGCAGTTACAAACCTTAGCTAATCAATGTAAACAATCCGTCGCTGATGACTCCTAGATGAGGGGTGAAAAAAAAGATCAGTTGCGTTTTCAACAAGTAATAAAACAGATAAGTTTCTTACAATTCGACTGGGAAGTGATACATCTTCCTATCACTTTTTAGTGGTAGTAGAAATACCGGTGTTAGCAAGATGCCAGCAAATCCAAATTTCAGAACCTAAGGTGATGGTCAGCAAGACAGATACCACACAAGTAAAATTGTAAAATTCCACATTATAACCGCTGCGTCTTAAACATCCGCCAACCAGTGGCAACGCAGGGCAAGAATATATATATATATAACGAAATCGTGTTAGTCGGATGGGGTTTCCAACCTGCGACCTCTCGAAATCGAGACCAGAGCGTAATTGAAATGGAAAACATAGGTGAGTCGAGAATTTGACACCGGAACGTACGCTCCATCACAATTAAATGAAAATAAAATTAACGCCATGCTCGGAAGTATAAGTGTTAGAATACTTGATATGAAAACAATATACATTCCCGACATATTAAAGCACCGGGTGAATAAAATGATTAAACGAATTTGCTTGATGTAATATAGCATAATAAAGTAAAACTATTGACTGCAGCAAAAATTTATAGCACAACAATATATTAATTGGGCGAAAAAAATACACTCCGTGAACAGGAGCGCGTGAAATGTCCATCAGCGAAGGTACTGAATTAAGCTCCAGGGAAAGTAGGAACAAAATCTACAAAATCAAGTGTTCTGCTTTCAGACTTTTCTGAATATGGGTCTCGATGATTCTGCAGCTCTCAAATGATGCTGAGAGAGAAACAAAAAGTGTAAAGTGCTATCAATGACATATCTTTATATCAGAAAATAAAATTTAAAAATTCCTCTTAGATATTTCAGGGGATTTTGTGACAATAGTTAAATAATATATTTCAGGAGCTTCCTCCTACCATGTTATCAGGTAAAACTTAGAGGAGGAAGAGATGGCTCCAAATTCATTGCGGCTCGTGCCTGGATGATCTATGACGCTACTTAGATTAATATACGAGTAATATGCAAACTTTTCGTCAATTTTTAAATTTTAAATGTAACAGCTAATATTGCACTCTAGCGTCAGCCTTGTTTATCAGCTACATTAGGCACGTGTTCGATTCTGTTAAGTTTCCATATATGGTACAGTGATTTAGATGGAGAAATGACCGAGATGAGTGGAAAAAATGTCTAACCTTGAAGTTCTTGAAATTTTGGCATAGAAATGTTACAACTGGGAGCGTTCCCTGTAGTTTTTACTCAACACAGGACTTTATGTTATGTTGAGCTACGAGTCACTTTTCATGTTGATAATGAAGTGATTGTAAAAATTACCGAGTCTGGTGACTGATGAGCGATATTAGGGAACACGAGAGTTTGACGCCGGTCCTGCTATCCAGATTTCGATCTCCAATGGTTTCCAGAAAGCAATACCGATATGGTTTTTTCAAAAGACCATTGCCCAATTCCTTTCCTTGCCTTCCTTTGTCCTCTCTACTTTTTCATATGTAATGACAATGAAGTCGATGAATCGTTAAGCCCGAAGTAATTCCTGAACCAACACATTGTCTATCATCACATACATTTCTTGATTTCGGAGACGGAGATGAAATTTTTTATTTTACTCACTGGTTTCGTATATGCTGTATTGTTTATATGTTACGGATAAAGAGGAAGGCCAACACTCACCACAGCAGAGGTCGCATTATATATATAAAGGATCTCACAGGTGTCACCGCTCTCACCACCCTTGCCAACAAAAACTTCACTGGTGTTAGCATTATATACCAGCCTGAATAACACGGCGGTTTTTGACATAAGGTCGTCCTAGATGACCATAGCCATGTTTTGCCTCAAAGCGCAAATAAAAACAGTCCCCAAAACCAACCCATTCAAAACAAGTGACACTACAGTAAAGCTACCAAGGTAGCGGGACATTCACAAACATAGACTTTGTGGCCGCGACACACACGCCCAAAAAAAAAAAAAAAAAAAGCTCGCCCGACCAGTTAGTTCAGTTGGTTGCAGTACCGTGGTGGTGTCTGGCGCTAACGCGGGGTTAGCTGGTTGGAACATTTTCACCATCACGACTGGGCCGTCAAGACAGCGGAGACGGTGGAGCACAATTCAAAACTATTAAATTGTACACCAAGTTCCTGGAGTAAATCCCAAACCGCTCCGCAGTGCGTAATGATTGAGGGTATACGACATGGTTGATGGTGACGCTATGCCTTGCGGCTTCCTCTTGTCTTTAGGAAGAATAGCTCTGAATGGTCCGGCATCGGGTTTCAACCTGTCGTAATGCACCAGCGGGTGTACAGGCGGCGTTGCATGCAGACTTATCGAGCCTTTGCAGAGCCATCGCAACACGACTACTGCAGGAAGTGACGGATATCAGAACATGGGCAATCATTCTGACCCGATACTGTGGTCGCCTTGAGCAGCAGCTGACCGTGGCGCGATAGAAGCTGGGAGGTGCAAACATTCTCTGAGGTCCCACGACTCTCTACGTCGATGTTACTCGCGATAGCAATTTTTCTTGGCGAGCGAACATCGAAAACATCAGGCAGAGTCAGTGCTCGTGTGTATGCTCTTCACGCGATTCTCGGACGGGAAAGTTCATTGGAACTTATCTATCTACTAGACACTGATCAGTAGGGTTCGGATCTTTATGACCAAAATAAAAAACATCGAGAAATATGCAGGCAAATATGACCTAAAAATGGGTAAACATGACCTAAAAGAGACAAAATATGACAAAACATTAAATTTATTATACATTAAAACATGCTCAATTGTTCATCATTTATTTTTTATAGTAGTGTCGGTTTCATGTAGACAGCATAATTTACTTCCGTGCATTCGCTGTACCATTGGGAAATTAAATTTTTTCGAAAATTATTTTCTTGTTCCTTTAAAAGAATTGATTACTGAAATTTACTTTTATAACTGGGAATTTATTAAAAACTAGTGTAAGCCCGTGACCTTTTTTTTTTGCGCATCGTCACGCGTCTAGAATAGTTCTGGTTTCTAGGATGGAAGATTATGACAGGTTGACCTGATTTGACCAAATGTATAATAAAGGTGAATAAAATCTGTTGAGCTTGAAGAATTCAGAAGCATTAATAGAGGTAGCTATTAAACACGAACAGGAACGATAGCGCAATGGTATAATTGCTTAAATAGAAACTTACTTGTATTTGACCCTTAAAGTTCACTCAGCAAAATTTAAAAAAATCCTATTTGCTTTGAAAGCATTACGTTGTTTTTTTTTTTTTTTTTATTGAGACTGGTCAAACACTCATAATGTAATAATTAGTCATAGTACCTGTAAAGGCCAGAGAACTTAATACACATTCCAGATTATTAATCAGTTGAGCATCTCTGAAGAAATTAATTTCCATAATACTCGATTCGGTAACATATTTGGTTTCATGTTCACTTAAAATGACGTAATAACTCACGTACAGTGAACATGAACAAAAGCCACTAACGAAAGTGTTCAGTAAAACCCCGAAAAAGCAAATAAACTTTGGTCAAGCAACAACATTAGTGAAAATTTTAATTTGATTGAAATTTTTCCAAGCCGAAATAACAATTTTCATTCGTGGTTACAGCACAGACCATGAGTAATTTTTTAAAAGTTTTTTTAAGTTCCTTTCATTAGCAACATATTACTGAGAAACAGATACACTTTTTTCAGCCGCAAAATTTATCAATATTTTTTTAACTATGAAACGCTACGAGAAGCAAACTTAATGATTGTTTTATGGCTATTAATTTGGTAGTCGTTGCTTAGCTATTAAATTGTGGACATAACCACGAATTTCTTATAATGGTATCTCTGGTGGCTGTTTTGCGAGCGAAGGCTGGCCCATGACGTCATCATTTTTCAGCCAATAGCTATCGAGGTGAGTGGGTGACCTTACGAAATTATATAGTAGATTTGTTGCGAATTAGTGTACATACTATTTTTTATTCTTGTTTGATCCAGCATTGCAGTATGTCACCATATGCATCTTCAATTTCTCGAAGAGAAATTTTCTCCGGTTGTCACTTAAAATTATCTTATATTGTGATAAGCTTCGTTCGACATCGCAAAATGTCAAGGAAGCGTACTTAGAGTCAGGTCACTGCAATTTAATTGTGGGTCTTCTTCAGTCAAAACAGATTCGCCACCATGCAAAATTCCACTAATTTTACAAATTGTTTTACATCCCGTATTCCCACGCAACACTTTATCAACTTTATTTTTCAGCAAACTAGCCACACTGCCCCCGATTGGCCTATCTTGGGTTCCACACTTTTAACGACCCCCAAACTTTCATGTTCTAGAGCAGTTTCTTAAAGACGCGAAATTGCAGTTGTGATGCTTGAAAAACTTGACTTAATGTACACCAAATTTCTGAACGTTTCTGTGTGTATGATATCGCAGGAATTGAGGCGAGTAGTCTTGTTTGTTATGTCGGGAAAGTCTGTCGCGAATGTACGCACGGAAAGTAAATTGTAATCCGCGAGCGTCGTCCCGTAATGACAGGGACGTTTTAAGAAAAACAGTGTAAACAGAGAAGATATGATATGGAAACAGCTATGATTGAATCACGAGTGAATTTAACTTTCGTTTGGCGGTGTTATTAGATAACTCAAAGTGCGTAACAGAACTTTGTTTTTGATGACAGTTTATATGAATGTTTACTGGGGCTACGACTCACTTTCGTCAATCCTTTTCAAGAACCCAGCAACGTCGGTGAAGAAGTTTCAAAAAATTGTCTGGTGGGTGACCAGCGCTGATTAATGTATGTCGAGCTTAATAAAACTTTTATGTTCTGTGATTAACTACATGTGTGTGCTGACTTTCGTTTGTATCTTGTAGTAGCCCCTAAATATGACTTATTCAGCCTTTCATTAAGCATAGACTACATGACTGTCGTCCGGGTCAATAGAATCAGCAAATGTGTAAAATCTGGGACAGCTATACTAGTGGTAGCACCAGCCCATAACCCAAATTATGATAAAGTGAGTAAGCAAGTTTCCAGACATTAGGGGTATGAAAACCTCCTGGTGTTAAAGATAATATGCAACTGTTTGCTGCAACATTCGTGGATGGATGGATGATAGTGGTAGCACGTAACAGCATATAAAACATTAACATTAAATCAAGCACCACAACCTCATAATTGTGTTAAAAGTTCATGGGCAAATTTTATGGAAGATGCTTCTCTGCCGTCAAAATTAGAAACTATTTTCTTTAGGTTTTCATAATATTCACAGTAATAGCTAGCTGCACCGAGCATGTGCCCCAACGAGTAGATTTGGTAGAGGTGGAAGAGGGACGAAAGTTGCGTCTTCTTTAAATTTTGCCTCTCTCATTGGAGCTTTAAAAAAATCTGTTTTACACTTGATATTAACCTATCAAATTTTGTCTTACTTCCTCGGCAACCCAATGTAATCCATGAGCGAGACAATTTAATGCACCATCGAAGGATACAACATCTTAAGACCTTTTCTACTAGCCTTTATCTTTATTTGCACTGCGTCAGTCACAAATAGTTCTCGCTTCATTTCATCGTTCCATAACAGTTTCATAGCGTTGTCGAAACGGACTGGAATTGTTGAATGGTTTATTGATTCATGAACCTCACAGTCCAGTAAAAATATATTACACTGTCTGTCAGCAAGTAGCGTTCCAACGATAACGTTTACAACTAGTGTTGCCAGGTCTGATTTGTTAAAAATCGGGACGGAAGGTCAAAAAAATCGGGATTCATGGTTACAAATCGGGACAGACATAATAATTGACGTGAATTATATAAAAACCTATTTTATTTGTAATTTAGGGTGGACAGGGTAGTTTCTAAAGGTATCCATTAAACCATAGGTTCCCAACCTTTTTTTTACCTACCGCCCCCTTTTCGAATAAAAATTACTGACCGCCCCCCTGTTTGAAAAATACAGCACTGACGTCTTTTGTTGTTGTAATCAACGTTGTGTAATCCATAGCGCTTCAATTTAATTGGCTTGTTGCCCACTTCTTCAAACACTTAGGTGAATTGGGCTATATTAATACTGAAAAACAAGGACCGATTTTTAAAATTATTAAAGAATATTAACAATATTGGTGCCTTGTACAAAATTTTACTAAAAAAAATATTTAAAATTGTTGTAAAATTATCAGTGAGATGTCTGAGCCTGATGTAATGATACTAATTTTTCTGGATTTGGTGCTATATTTGACAGCAGGAGTCTTAAATCGCCGCGTTCTTTGTTGGTAAATTGCTTACTATACTAAATCCCCTTCCGGCTAAATATGACGATGGGAATGCAATAAAAAACTTTTTTGTTGCAACCCACAAAGGCGGATATAAGTCTGCAATTTGCCTCTGTAGCCAAAATTCTTGATATCCATTTTTAAATTTCAATGTTAATTCTTCATTTGTTGACAGATCTATCAACTCTTCCTGTAGCGATAAATCTGCTGTATGTAGGTTTGAGAAATGTTCTAATACCCAATCTGGAATGTTCATGTTAAGAATATCCTGAAATCTGTTTTTAAAATCTTCTTTAAGTGCTTCAAATATTGGCAAAATACTAAAATGTCTTAATTATTTGTTTCCACAGAGGAAAGATTTGGAAACTGATAGAATTGTCTTCGACCCACATTTTGTTTGTACAATGCAAGTTTTGAAATGAACGCACAAATAACTGACTTTGCTTTGATCAAATTCAAATTATCTCGTTGCAGCTGTTGGTTTGATTCATTAAATTTATGATATAGATCAGTTAAATAAGCTATATCATTCTTATATTTCAATAAATTCTCTCTTAATGAATAATCTTTATTTTCAAAAAAAAGTTATAATGGAGTCAAAACCGTTATAAAATCTTGTTAGATAGGTACCCTTTTACTGACAACGAACTTCTGTGTGCAATAGCAAATTATTGAAATCCTCGTCATTTTCATCACAAAGATTCCAAATAATCTACTAGTGAGAGCATTGCTTCTGATCTTGTTAACTATGGTAATTGCATACTGTAGTGAGTAGTGAAGGCGATCACTTAGGGATTTTGCAACCAAATGGTGTCTGTGAATTACACAATGCACGGCGACTACATTTGGTTCTGTTTTTTTCAAATATGAAATCAGCCCTCGGTATCGTCCAACCATTGCCGGAGTACCATCAGTATTAAAGGACGCGATATTATTCACAGGAATACTTTTTTCTTCAAAATAGTGTTGAAATATAGATTTTATTTAGTATCAGTTTCTAATTTTTTTGCGAACAGTAATTCTTAAAAAAAATTTCCTCATTTAATGAAGCGAACGTGCAAAAGAAGTAATGATGAATCATTGTTTGATAAGGTAGATTCATCAAGCTGTAAAGAAAATTCGGCAGTTTTCAAAAAATCAGTTACAGAACTCTCCACGTCCTCAGACATTTCGTCGATTCGCATCTATACTGTGTTATTGCTAAGTGGGATTTTCTTAATAATATCAGACGCTGGCAGTACAGTACACAGAACCTCATTCACAGATGGCAGTATCAATTCTTCCCCAATCGTGTGCGGTTTTCCCGATTTAGCAATAAGCAAGGAAATGTTGTAAGAGGCACGAAGCCCATCTGCGTCTTGTTTGCGTCAACGCCCCCCAAATTTGCCTTTGTTCACAAACGCCCCCTTCGAACTCTCTAACGCCCCCTTCGAACTCTCTAACGCCCACCGGGGGGCGGTACGGCCCACGTTGGGAACCACTGCATTAAACGATGCGATCTTATGAATCCTATTTTTAACCGACTTCAAAAAAGGAGGAGATTCTCAATTCGTCTGTATTTTTTTTTTTTTTTGTATGTTCAGCGATATCTTCGCCAATTTTGAACCGATTTAAATGAAATTTTTTTAGTGGATAGGGTATATCTCCAAAGTGGTTCCATTAGAATTTCATTGAGAAATCACCCCTTCTACCCCCTTCCACCCCTTAATTTATATACAAATCCACATTTTTTATTCGATCTCCAAGAAACTTTAGACATATATAGCCAAAAATAAAGAGAAAAAAAATACTGTCAGCTTTTGGTTTAAAAAAACTGAACCCCACTCCCCCTATTCACCCCCTTAATTTTGGTCAATTTTTCTTTATTCAAAGCTACAGTCGACAACATTTAACTGGTCTCCATTAAAGTTGGCAATTACATGTAATTTTTCATGGAAAAGGTTTCTGACAAAAATAAAAAATAAAAAAATAAATAAATAAAAAATAAATAAATAAATAAACCACCCATGCCTCCCTTTACACCCTTTAATTTTATAGAAATCTACATTTCTTATCTGATTTTTGTTGAACTTTGCCCATGTATCCTTTAATACAAAGAGAAAAATCCTGTCAACATTTGGTTAGATAATACTCAACCCCTTTCCCTCCTTCAACCCCATTAATTTTGTCAGTGTTCTTTATAAAAGCTACAGTCGCGATCGTTTAACCGAAAGTTGGTGCTTATATGTATTTTTTCACGAAGAAGGTGTCTGACCAAAAGATCTAAAAACCACCCCATCTCCCCATTAAACCGCTTGATTTTTATACACAACCATAGTTTTTATCCCGTTTTGACAGAACTTAGCAAATTTTTTACTATGAAACAATGATAAAAATAATGCCAACTATTGGTTTGCAAAAACTGAACCCTCTCCCCACTTCCACCCCTTTGATTATTGTCAATTCCTTTTTAGAAAGCTACAGTCGACACCATTTGACCAATCTTTATGAAAGTTGGCACATGCATATGTAATCTTTTATGAATTAGATTTCTGACCAAAAAATCAAAAAAAACTACCCTAACTCGCCTTCCCTTAATATTTGTACAAAACCAACAATTTAATTCAATTCGGTGGAACTTCGCATGCGTATACTTTAAAACAAATAGAAAAAGAAAAATACTGTCCACATAACTTTCACAAAAATGTAAACCCTATCCACCTTTCTAACCCTTTAATTACTGTAAATGTTCTTTATACAAAGCTACCGTTTCTTTCTGATTTTGAAGGAAGTATGCACATGTATACTGCAAAACAAACAGAAAAATACTGTCTACATTTGGTTTCGAGAGTCCAAACTCCGCTCCTTCCTTTCCACCCTTTAATCTACAATTTCTATCCGATTCTGAAGGAAATTTGCACACGTATACTTTAAAACATACAAAACAATTGTGTTTAAATTAGGTTGCAGTATCCCAACCCCTCTTCCCTTCTACCCCCACCCCACCTAATTTCCGATGATCTTTATAGATACCCACAGTTTTATCAGATTTCCATGGAACACTGCACATGTATACTTAAAAACAAAGACAAACATAGTGTCTACATTCTGTTTACAAAACCCTACCACTCACTCCCTTTCCCCATTTAATTTTTGCAAATTTTCTTTACACAAAGCCACAGTTTTTATCTGGTTTAGATGGAAATTTGCACTTGTATACTTTAAATTAAAGAGAAAAACACTGCCCACACTAGCTTTACAAAAACCAAACTACTCTTCGTCTCCACACCCCTTAATTGTTTTTTATACATACCTACAGTTTTATCTGATATCAATGGAAATTTACACACGTATACTTTAAATCAATCAGAAAAGGCAGTCTACATTTGGTATACAAAAGCTCAATCCCTCTTCCCCTTTACCCTCATCCCTTTTACTTTCCAATGTGCTTTACAAAAATCCACAGTTTTAAATCCCGTCAACATCAATGAAGCTATTTTTAAGTCATGGCACAATATTTATAAAATAAATGTCATAATGTCACCACATGTACTTCATATTTCCACTTGGATCCCAAGCTTTCACATTGTGAAAACCAATTAAAAATCTATATTTTCTGTGTGATGCCGGAGCAAACAGATGTTACATGTTTCAGTTATCGACCAGCAGCTTTAATAGTTGTTCTGATAAGATCGAAACATAGCCTGGACCAAAATGTAAACTGACATTCCTTAACACAACATTCAATTCACCCCGTTCTAGAAATTGTTGTGGTATATAAAGACAGATTTTTTTGAAAGCAAGCGCTTTAATCTCTGAGCTACCAGGAAGTTCGCAAAATGGGAACTGCTACGGCATATTTAAAATTCAAAACAAACTTTAATACCACTAAAAATTAAAAAATAAAATAATTGTTTAAAAAACATAAAAACCGCCTTCAAAAAAAAAGCACTAAAAACTTTATACCTTGCTTAGGAAAAAGTAAATATACTTTACATTATTATCATTGAAATTTTTACATTAATTAGTTATTTTTGTAGTCGGTGCCAGCTGTCACATCGCGAGGATCGAATTATTGAACTTCTTATGGTGTTAGAGGCGAAACGGGGAGTACTAACAAAAATTCCAAATATTTTACAGCATGTCGTGTGGCAGAAAGTGTTATTACGGGAGACAGCTTAAGGATACAAATAAACAGTATTTTAATCTGTGGCTCGGCCTTATTGGTCATCCAGGCAAATCTGTGGAGCTACATTGTCAGTTGGTAGGTTGCATCATGCAGTAAACGGTTTACAGTTAGTATAATATCGGCGTATCATCGGTATGTTTTTGTTTTGTTGAAACATGTTCTAGCATTAATTGTGGGTAAGCAGTAACATGATTTTTTTATGTATTATTGTTATTCCTTATTGTTTTTATCTTTTTGTTTTTCTTGCTTTCGCTGGAACCGACTCCAAAAATAACTAATTAATGTAAAAATTTCAATGACAATAATGTAAAGTATTGGCCATTTAGATTTACTTTTTCCTAAGCAAGGTATAAAGTTATTTTAAAATTTTTTTGAAGGCGGTTTTTATGTTTTTTAAACAATTATTTTACTAAGCTTTAAAATAATATCTAGACTTGTATCAGACAAGTAACAAAATATAATTGGAAAAAAATTATTTCGAAGTTGAATTTCAAGTACTATTTATGCTGTAATAAGCATATAGTATTTACATTTTATTAAAATTGGTACTTGTGTTAGATTTACTGCGATTGGCATAGCTTTGATTTTATAACCTAGTTATAAAATTCGCCACAAGATAAATTGAAGTTGGTGTAAATTTGTATCTCGTTTTTGACATGTTCAAGTGATAATCAGTTTCGCCTCTCAGACCAAATGATATTAGCCCGGGAAAATATCCTTTCAGCTGTTGTTGCCATGAAGGCAAATATGTTTTTTGTAGATCTTCATTTGAAATACTTTATGCAAGTTCTGTAGAGGCGCTAAGTCTTTTTTCTGCACTTCTGCCTTCATTCACCGCGTCTTAAACGTTACAAATTTCCTCATATCTAAAAAACGTGTCAACTTTTAGTTTTTCAATTATACTAACCATTGACGCGTAATTGAAAAAAGTTATCTTTCAGTGAAAGTAGGTTGAATAAGTCGAATATGCTTTCACTGAATTCGTACTTGGTCTCTATGCAATTAAAACATTTCCTTAAAACAATTTTTATTTTTAAATCTTCTTTAATAAGTTGACGTCCATGAAGCTTACAAACTCTAAAAATTCATCTTCAATACAGTTACTTCTGTTTGTCTGTAAATCTGACCATTCCATCGCAACATTCGAAACCAGCAATATCTCGCTATCAAGGATTAATACGTCATCTTGTAGGACTTTTAGTGCATAAAAAAAAAAAAAAAAAAAAAAAAACGCTAGGTAAGGTTCTTTTCCTTCAGAATTAAAGAATATCCAGAGCGCAGTGAGTCATTCATTTTCTCCCACAGATATAAAGTAATCTTTTAGAATGTGGAATGATTTCGTGGGACGTTCAACAGTGGGGAGAAGTGACAACCATCGCGCTTTTACATGTCACAGGACTGGAGCAAATTCGGATTCATGTTACTCAAAATTGTCTTTTAATGCTTGAACACATTTCGTATAGTATGAGAAACGATTATGTAGCTTCAGAAAAAATTCCCCAACTCGAATTTCCTCAAACTCGGAGCAGGTTTTACACTGTTCTGCAAAATGTCTGCAGGACATTCCGCTGATATAATATTGTCATTATCATCATGCAGTAACTGTAAAACTGAATAACGTCACTCAAAATACACATTTGCGTTGTTTTAAAAGTAACTTAGTTTGATCTTTTGTATCAGTAGTGCGCTCAGTCGTGTCACTAATTTGTATACACTGCTGATGTGGTTTGATTCGCATCGTAAAATCCATGTATGTTGGTTTTTAAATTTGTAGTTGGGCCTTTAAAATTCTACCATCAGTGGAAAAAATTTGTAGGCGTCTGTTGCAACACTATGAAATGTATCATTCACACTGGAATTTTTTCTTGCAAGATACAATTTCTCAGGAATTTTAGAATAGATATACAAAGTAGATCGAATTTGATTCACAATCGAGCGAATTGAATGACAAGGCGTGCTTGACCTTTGTGACTTCAGCAGCTATCACTTTCTCTTCTTGGGGTGTTCATTGACCGTTTTTCAAAGTATTTTCAGCGATATTGTTAAATTGGCACTTCTTTTTTGTGTTAATTACATTCCGGTGTTTTTCTACAGGGTGTCCCAGAACTATCTTTACAACTTTAACATTGAATAAATTATGTTTGGAACGAGATATCACAATGCAGTTTTTGCATGTTACAGAGTATCTCTCTAAGTTTTTTTTCTGTTTTACTTCAGGTGCGGTTTGGTGACAAAGTAGGTAGTTCCATCACATTTATTGAAAATGTACACCCCACAGGAAAAAGCTAGTGTGTTTCCTGGTTTATAGAGAGACGATCGGGTACACAAGTGTAACTCAATTTCCGGACACATATCAGGAAACAACCACCAACAATACCATCAATTCGTCAGTGGCATTGGCAGTTCATGGAAACTGGTAGTATTCTCATCAGAAAGGTGCTGGTCGACCATGCATAAGTGACGAGAATGTTGAACGGGTTCGTGAGGCATTCACTCGTAGTCCCAAATAATCTCTCCGCTCCGCTGCCAAAGAGTTGCAGTTACCACGTTCAACTATACACATAGCATGTTGGTGATTTTTTCGGCCCAAGCAACAGTTATACACATAGTGTTACACAGACGGTTACACTTGTTCGCATACAAAATGCAGCAGTTGCAAGCCATCAAGCCAGGAGATAAACAGAGACGTGCTGCGTTTGCTGCAAACATGTTGGAGAGAATGGACACTGTGGATGGTTTCCTTAGTCGTGTTCTCTTCTCAGATGAGGCCACCTTTCACGTGTCTGGTTTATTTAACAGGCACAACGTTCGAATTTGGGGTTCAGAACCTCCGCATGCATTTAGAGAGTTAGAGCGCGACAACCCAAAGGTTAATGTGTGGTGCGGTGTTATGCACAACCAAGTCATTGGCCCCTTCTTCTTTTCTGAGAAGACAATCACAGGCTCAGTTTACTTGGATGTGCTAACAGAATTTGTTGTTCCCCAACTGGAAGTCCTTCAACCGACAGCCATCTTCCAGCAGGATGGTGCACCTCCGCATTGGGCTCATGATGTCCGTGATTTTCTAGATAAACAATTTCCTGGTCGGTGGATAGGAAGAGGGGGTCCAATTGACTGGCCGCCTCGTTCATCTGACATAACCCCCTCGGAATTCTTTCTTTGGGGATATGTGAAAGACATCGAGTATGAAACCCCGGTTAGAAATTTGGCAGATCTCAGGCAGAGGATTTCTACAGCAATTACAATTGCTCAAAGGATGCTACAAAGAATTGAATATCGCTTTGATATTACACGTTGTAGTGTTCTAGAGACAGAAACAAAACTTTGAGAGATACTTTTCAAAATGCAAAAAAAAAAAAAAAAAAAAAAAAAAAAAAAAAAACTGCATTGTGATATCTCGTTCCAAACATAATTTATTCAATGTTAAAGTTGTAAAGATTTTCTGGTACACCCTGTATATCATTTTTTCCAGCATCAGATTTGGAAAACTGTTTTTGCCTTATGTTTATTATTTTGGAGCGGGTTTTGATAAACGAAATTTTTTTCCGAACATTAAGAAAGAACAAATTTTTCGTTGTTTTTTTTTTTTTCTCTTGGGTTACTCGTAGAAGCATCGTTTTTAGCTTCGGAATTGCTGTCCGAGTCCCTCATTTTGATGGAATCGCAGAAAAAGAAAATTATCTTTCAAGCAACACATATCAAATTAGCATACAAGACAAAGATTCACGCTCTCTACCTTTTTTCCTTCCATTCATTAGGTTACGGGTAGTAAAACAAATACTCTTCGTCGGAAAACCATAAAATGTATTCAATCTAGAATTACAGTAAGCACGTACACACATTCATATTAGTAAACCAAAGAGAATAAAGTATCTAGCCAAATACTAAACATAACCACATATTCCCAAGACCGAGGTGAATTATAAAATCACAAGTATCAAACTTAGTACATGTGGAGGAATTTACTGTATAAATAGATCTAACACTTACCTGTACAGAAACATTTATATCTCCTGGCTTGACTAATTAAAACCCCACTACGTACAAAACTCAAGTGAATTTAGCCTGTGAATGGACGAACGATGAAAGACATAAAGTGCGATCGCGTCTCCAGGAAAAGCGAGAGCTTCAACAATGCACATGCCCGGCAAGAGGTTACAAGAGGTTATGGATTAGCACGAGCGCTGCAGCCACTATACAACAGTGGAAAGAAAGAGCGTACTAGCGTTGGAAAGGATATCAGCTTTGACACCTATCACAACTTTAGCGCTCCAGGAATCAGTGAGGTACTACCTCGCTCAAAGTTAATAGGGTCTGTTCTACCATCAGCCGTGAATAGCACTGCTGGTTGGGTGCGATGCATCTCGACGTGTGATACGCTATTTCATTTTTTTTTTTTTTTTTTTTTTTCCTATGACTTATGGCTTTTTATCATTTGGTTAAAAAAATCGGGACATTTGGCGTCCCGATCAAGGGTAAATCGGGACGCGTCCCCAGACCCCCGAAAATCGGGACGTCCCGCGCAAATCGGGACACCTGGCAACGCTATTTACAACGTACCTCCACAAGCATCAATACCTTCATCCATTGATACCCAGATCTTATTGATGCCTATCTTAGTTCTGATTGTCTGCAATACATTTTCATAACAAAACGGTAAATAGTTCTTCCTCAATGTTGATTCGGTTGGAATCGTCTGTGTTGTGTATTTCTCCAAGAATGATTTGAAATGTTCATTGTTCACTTTATTAAGTGGGATGTTGGCTGATACCATCATTCCACAGAGTTCGTTAAAAAAAATGATAATTTGGAAGATGACGAAGCTGTAGATGTATCCAAAAAGAAGTCGCTGTTTGCTTTATTGAGCTGAATGCCGTGATACGTTATTCTTGTGTCTTGCTGTATTTCAATGCTGCTGCACATGAAACGCTTTGTTGCAATCACTTTAGTTTCGTATAATTTACAGAAAAGAAGTCTTTCATCTGTACTAAAATATTCCTCTCCAAATTCCTTTACGTAACTCCGTAATTTCGCACTTTCAGCAAATTTTGTTTTCGGCATGGTGGTACTCACTGATCCACTGCAGATCTATCACTGGCTGAGGATTGTTTTCAAAAACATTGGTGACAGTGACTGTGTGAGTGACCGAAGGCTTTGTGCTTGTTTGGATTGGTAGAGTCTGGTATGCAGGGAATGCACAACCTTGGTAGGGAGGGGTTTCCCGTTAAGCAGCGGTTTGTCCGTACTGAAGACCATAGAAAGGCAATTGGTTCCTCTCAACTCATCGGTGGGTACCTGCAATGGTCTCAACTCCCGCGTAACCTTTGCAAGTTAGACAATGGCGCGGCTTGACACAGGCATGCTGCTGCTGCATTGTCGAAATGAAAAGGCGAACGGAACCAAAGATGTATCCAGGATCAGAAATAGGAGGGGGGGCTAGATTTCAATGGTTTCGAAGAAGTGGCGTGGGGGCTTGAAACATGACGATTTATTACAAAATAAACTCAAACCTATTAAGGAAACTATTTTTACTATAGATTAACATAGTAATCCTACCACTTAATCTAATAACCTACTATGTAGTTAATTAAGATCGTAACTCAGTTACTGTTTTTTATGTAAACATTAATCGTCTCGGATTATCAGAAAATTTTTCAATTACTTTTTTCGTCGCGCGGTGTTCTTTCACGAAATTTCGGTGCACACTCATTAGGCATAATGCAGTCAATCTTTCCTCTCCCATAGTGCTCCTGAGCCAGTTCGCCACCCGCCGCAGAGTACTGGAGGCAACTTGATTTTTCTTCTAGGAGGGGGGCAGCAGCTCCAATGTATAACAGGAGTACATTTCTGTGAATAATTATCTTGATTTCTTCTCATCTGTAACTTTCATTAAAAATTACCAGATTTTTCCTTAAAATATAACAATACGACCATAAATATTATTGTAATATGACCAAAATTAGGAAAATGGCCTGAATATGCATTTAAATGCCATATAAAATACATTTAAATACAATCAGAAACATTGAATCAGTGTTTCATTCAGCATTTGAGGTTAAAAAGAAAGCAGGAAACAAATATGACTTGTCCTAAAGATCCGAACCCTACTGATCAGGTCGATGGGATACGCGGCCCATTTAAGAGGACTGCTGTAGATCGGAGTACTGGATTGGTCCTTGACCACTTGCTTCCTCACTGTATGTTGCACAGGGAACTACGCGGATTTGGCTCAGAAGCTGCACTACTCTCAGCCAAACCGGCGGCCGACTCAAAAGGCCAGTGATGTTAATGGAGTCTTTTTTGCTTAGTGCTCTACGACTCGTTGACGTCGAGTTCATTAGAGGCGGGAAAGGACTGGGGGGCAAGGAACGGGAAGGAATTCGGCCATTGCCTTTTAAAGGAACTATCCCGACATTCGCCTGGAATGGTCTGGGAGAACCGTGGAAAACCCAAATTTGAATCGCTGTACGGGGATACGGACCGGCTACCTTCCGAATGTGAGGCCTGAGTATTACCGTCACTCCCCACACTCGGTTTGATGGAGTCCTAAGAATAACTAAAGCCCACGACAAGAAGACGGTAAAGTAAACGTGAAGTTATGCCACTCCAAATTTATTGACTGGTCAAGGACAAAATACTCCAACCCGATCTGCTTCATAACATATTTGAAGAGTTACATCGTTTCCAACGAATCTTAATTCAGAAATTGTAAACAAATCGGAACGTTGTTATCTTCCCGATTTTTTTTATTAAAGCGTCTTTTTTTTTTTATAAGCGTTTTAGTTTCTCTCTGTTAAAAACAAATTTATCCTACAGTAGGATGTCATTGACTAGCGGATCTAAGAATTTTCCGAGCCGGGACAAAAACTGAGATTTCCGCCTCCATTGTGGCCGCCCCGAGTGTCGCTGCTGCCACTGATGTCATTATTATATTAGTGATATAATATCTTCATGTAAGAAATAAATGCTTAATATATACTCCAACATGTCTTCGAATGAAATCTAGCACTACGAAGCAATTCAGTTCTAATAAAATGCCAGTTTGGTCACAATGTCTGTCACGTTGTGATGACATGCGTCCGGCCTTTGTTGGCGGGCGTGTAACGGTACAGGGCCAGCTTAAGGAATTTCAGGGCCCCCTGCGAAGTTTGATTTCGGGGCCCCCTACTTCTTTTCTAGATGTACTTTTGCCTAAACTTTTGTGACTTTATACACACACACAAATATATATATATATATATAATCTGTGTGTAGAGCTCAAACAATGATTAAAGAGATTGACTGAGGTTTCTCTAAATCTGTGTACAAACGGGCCAGCAGTTTATTGAGTATTAGCTGAACAGGACCAACTTCGCCCAGTCTTTGGTGTTTTATCAATGCATCTCATACGGATCTCCCAACTACTGTCACTATCATTTCTGGCTAAGCCCTGGTGCCCATTGTGTCAAATGACATTGTTTTTGTATTCAATTTTATAGCTATTAGAAACACAGGTTTTGTATACGACATTTATTTTCTTGCCTTTCTTTGCTAGTGCATATAGTACATATAGGTTTTTGGGACTGGAGACATGTGAGCAAGCATACACAATTTAAATCAATAACTTTTTTTATGAAACATCAAAAGATGAATGAGTTTATTCGAACGAAATTATATAAATTGCTGAGCAATACACGCCTTTAAATATATAGGCCTATTTTAATTACATCAGATACGACTTTCTCAAAACTGAATCTCATGAAAGACTTCTCGTGGAACGCCACGGAAACGGCTATTGTGAGCGCAGCTTATTAACATTCTAAATTTGTAGATTATTTATTTTAAGGGGAAAATTGTTCGTTAAGTAAGGACAAATTTTGAAGGGGATCGTAGCGGAGCCCCCTCAAGCTTGGGGCCCCCAGCGACTGCGGTTCTTGCGGTAGCCTTAAACCGGCCCTGTAACGGTATAAGAGGGGTCGCAATTGTACAAAGCTGTTATATTTCCGTAATGGTTTAATATGATTCAAATTACAAATTAAGGCATAAAGAAAAGTATATATTTCTTATTAATTATTGGATGATTTTTTTGTTTTTTTCTTTTCTTATACCCTCTGTCCTCTGTTGCTAGAAATATCTACAACATTACAATATTTTTAAGGTTAAGAGCGTAACTTAATAACAGTTATATTTAATTAAGTAACTTCGAAGAAATGAATTGCCAAATAACTCATTTCAATCCGTCAATTTAGACGCGTGTAAAAGCTAGTATAAAATATAAAAGTCATATCACTAACATTTCTCCTTATAGCCTACTTAATTATTTCTCTACAGAAACAGAGAATAAAGATGAAAAGCTAATAGAAATAACATTCAACCCTGAGTAAAAGAATATGAGAAAGCGTCTTGGTATTTGAAGGACATGAATGGTGATAGAATCGATAGTAAAGTGTTGAGACTAACAAAGGCTGTGTACGATTCTGGAAATGTGCCAGGGAACATTAAAGTGTATAATGGTCTAATTCCTAAGGAGTTAGTGGCCATCAAACGTGAACTGTTCAGGACTCAAAGCATCATTTTACAGGCATCTTAAATCGCCACCAGAACCATAAAAACGTGGATGGAAAGCAAGTTAAAGTCTTGCTCTCAGAAAACCAACATTGATTTAGAAGACACCCAAGAACAAGTAAGGCCTTTAAGGTTAATCATTAACAGACGCTGAGGAAGGACAAGGCAATAATTTTAGTTTTTGTGGATCTGGATAAGGTTTTTGATAGAGGTGAGGTTTCAAGTACTAAACAAGCAGATTTAAAGTATAGAAGAACTTAAATGAATAGGGAAAAGTGGTTATTAGAAATGTAGCAAACGGAGGGAAAGTTTATGTAAAGAAATACCGAAGATAGTGATGCTTTATGTACCCTATTATATTCAATGCATATGCCGGGATGGTACCTTCGAAAGGCAATAGATGAATGACTTCTCTTTCCTTATCCAAAATTCTCTTCCTCCTTCAAAGACATATGCGTCGAAGACGAGTTAAGCACGTAATTAGTTCCGTAGGAAACTTAGCTATTTCTGAGGGATACTTTCATCTTTGCTACGTGCAGTGTAGAAAGTCGATACAGCTTCTACAGTGATCGGTAACATCATGAAAATTTGTGAAAAAGATTGGTGCTGTTTTCGTGACCGTCGATACTGAAGCTGCGTATCACGTGGTAAGACTCAAATCCACGTCAAAAACAATATAAAATGGGCAAGTTGATGGGACTAGGTTTCTAAGAAAATTTATTGGAAAACGTGTACAAAGAAATAGTAATTAAAAAATACTATCAGACAGAGCTATGAAATTGCGCAAAATCGATAGGAAAGAAAGAATGGACAAATGTAGATTGAGTGGACACCAGTAAGATATGTTAGTTGTACAGTGCCACCAGACTACCCCATACGAAAAGAAGAGAAGATAGAACGAGAAAAATGTATGAAAATTATTTTCGGTGAGAGAAAAAGGAATTACTGTGTTGCAAAAAACGAGTTTTTTTTTTTTTTTTTTTTTTTTTTTTTTTTTACCAATGATTTATCTTCGTAGATGTTGTAGCTTCCAAGGCGTATTCTGCCATTATTTTCACAATAAATTGATATTTACATTTCCTTATGGTTTAACCACGAGTGAATGGTGATAAGATTTCTTTAGATTTAATTTATTCCTTTCGTTGTCGATTAAGTATTCATTCAAAAGCTGAAAACATTGATTTTCTATTTTACAGGAGTTCTGTTCCTGTAATTATTGCCAATGTGGGTGAATGGAAGCAAGACAGTCAGTAGTTTTATGTCAACGCTCGGGACTGACATTCGGGAGGACACGGTTTCAAATCCCTGTCGGGAAATCTTGATTTAGGTTTGCCCTGGTTTTTCGAACCAGCTGGTTCCATCAAAATTCCGTTGCCGAATTCCTTCCGGATCCTTGCCTCCTGTCCTTTACTGCCTATAAAAAACTGTTATGGTTTACACAAGCACGGAGAAGGAATTATTGTCTTTCAGTATCTGAAACTGTAAAATCTACACCTACCGAATGGCTACTTGCAGTTTTTAAGGTCCCCTACTAAATCTGCGAGGAATATTAAGAAACCTATAATACATCAGGACTGCACACGTCAAACGCAAAATAGATTAAAATCAAGGTATTGAACATGGAAGTTTGGTGAGATGCGGCTCCAAAATCACTTCAACATGGCGCACTGAGTGGACCAATTCCAATCCTGACAAACTAACACTAATTCTAGATCCTACAGGATAACCTCCTGAATTCAATCTACCTAGGAATCGTGTGAGAACAGGTCACGGTAGATGCAACTACTGGTGGAACAAGCGGGGAATAATAGAGAATCCTTCATGTGACTATGATAACCAACAGCAAACTATCCACCGCATCATCATGGAAATGACCTCTTAGGAGGTTCACTGGGACGATTCAACAGCTTCGTGAAGCAACAATAGTCACAATTAAATGGATTCACTCTCTCGACATCAATATGTCGAAACTTGATTCCATCTATTGTAGTTCAATATAATTACTATCTTTGTATCCTTGTGCAATAAGAAATAAATAAATAAATAATATTCCCGATCTCTAATAAGCAGTAATGAATTAGACACACCACAACGAATTTTAACAGATCGGATCACAACGATCGACACTTCCGCGTAGCAACCAACAAGGGAACGGAAATGAGAAATTCTAATCACAAATGTAAGTATTTGTACAGTTGGAGACGAGACGGATATTTAGTGTGCGCCTGTGGAGCTGCTGCAGTAGCGCAGCCCGTGGCGCAGCCGTGAAGGTGAGTGCTACTGGCAGCAGGCGCTGGGAGCCAGTCAGTGGGCCGCCTGCAGTGGTCGCAGCAAGCCGACCTAGGTCACCGCAGCGCACAGTAGCCAGCCACCCAGGCAAGTAACCACGCTGCAGCTGCCGCGCAGGCGGCACCCACGACGCGTGCCTCGCGTTACATGCTTTTTCCCTTCTTATGTATGTAATGAACCCAGTTTAGTTGCATCGCAGCTTTTCGTTTTGATCCTGCAATCAGTCACAAAACCAATGTTTTCTTGTGCTGCATCTGCTGCATCTGCTGCATAATTCGTGAAATTATGATTATAAAACCAAGGCCCATGATTCAGTGCCAACCAGAATTTTTAAAACATGAGAATACGTAAAATCGTTTTATGATTTCAGGTGATGACTTTTAAGCACATTAGCACATTATTGAAGGGGACGGTGTGTTTTGTGTATATGTATTCAGGCGACAGTAGGTTCTTTATTAGTTTATTACTATGTTTAGTTACGTCACATGTGATATTAGAACTTTGTCGCAACTTCAAAAATAAAAGGTCAGAAGATTCTGTTTACAGAGTAGCGATGTTCATCCAAACCAAAATGCGTTAGTAAATGTCGTACAGTCTTCCAAATACTGCTGGATCAGCACTCAGTTGGATGAGATGATCAGTGAAAAGATACCAAGAAAGTTATATGTAGAGATAAAAGATCTGAGGAACAGATGGAAGCTGAGACACTAAATTTCGTTAAAACTGAATGATGCTGGGTGCAAAACTTTCAAATTGTAAACGATTATTTGGCACTGATTTATTTTATTTTAATATTTTACCATTAATTACTATCTATCTGTTTATTCTTAACCGTTTTTTTTTCTCGTAGGTTATTCATTTTTCATTGAAATGCTGTCGACTGAAAAACCACCAGTGTTATCAGAAGCATTACTAATTACTAGCAGTTCTCTACTCCTTACGTGATAGACAATGAATATGTGAACTGATCTTAAGTATGTAACTATTTCACACAAAACTGGATTTTATAAATAAACCAAAAAATGTAGACTCACGCATGAGTAACATGTAACTCCCATGAATAAGCGAAATATTTACTGTCCTCAGTTGGTAAATTAAACTAACATGTTTGGCCGATCGTATCTAAGTAATTATTCCTTGTCTATCTGTATTAAGTCCCTTATTTTGTTTCACACCAAAATTTTGTACTACTTTAAATCAATTTTCTAGAAGTTATAAGGTAGTAATTTTCAGTGAGTTTTCATTTCGCCAAATATTTCTTTCTCTGCACTCATGTATTCATTACACTATGTTCCTTGGTACCCTGTTGCACATCTCCCTTGACACAGCTTTCACATATATTGCCCTAATTTTTTTAACGTAACACTGTTCGGTGTAATTAGCTATAATTACCCTGCCACCCGTTAATACCTTTACGTTGCGTAATGATCAAGCGGTGATATCTGTAGGAGGTTGGGAATGTCGAGGAACAATTCTATGGAGAGCAGGAACGCATCACATTCATTCATGTCGGAGATGTTAGGATCAAAGAACGAAAACGCTCTTTGAAAGACCGAGAATAAAAACGACCTCAACGAATTGTGGTTTCTTTAAAGCGGCCACAAGACGTTATTCGCGTTATAGCACTTACAAAAACAGCCAGTACTCGTTGTGTTTAACCCAAAAAGGTCACAACACGCAATTCGCGTCGTGGCTCTCAGGATGTTTGACCACAACGAGTTGTGGATATTAAGAGAAGCCACAACACGTTCTTAACGCTAGCAGATGCAACTACGGTGCGACGGACAGGTAGCTCTAGCTACATCTACTGAATGTTAATTAAAAATCAGGTGATGTTAAGAAAATGAAACTATCTTTTTCAGTATCGTTTCTTTATCTTTAATCATTGTCTGATACAAGGTGATGACAAAATTACTTAAACAAGGAAAGTTTGTAACAAAATAATCAAGAATATTCATTTTCAATTAAATTTTATGTTCTGTGAGCAACATCTGATTTTTTATTATTATTATTATTATTATTTATCAATACAGTATATTTTACAGTGACACATTGAAAGCCCTGCTGAATTCCAGATGATAATATAGTTGCTAAGCGAAACCGAACGTGGTGGGTGAGCGGTTAACGTTCTGTCCTCTCATTCGGGAGGACGCGGGTTCGAATCCCCGTCCGGAAATCCAGATTGGGTTTTCCATGGTTTCCCCAAATCACTCCTGACGAATGCCGGGATGCTTCCCTCAAAAATGCCATGGTTGAATTTCTTCCCGTTCCTTGTTCCCAGTTTCCTCCCGCCTCTAATGACCTGTAATATATTACGAGCATAAAGACGATAGAGAAGACCTTTCTTGTTCATAATTGACAGATACCTGATGAATTAATGCTCAAACCAATATCTAAAACATTTTTGGGAGATGCTCGTCCTCATCAATTTCTGATACTACTGCTAAAACTCTAGGAAATTTTGAGTTATATAGTGAAATCATTTTACGTGCATGTTTCTCTTGGCCGGATTTGCCACTTACTCTCTCAACGCTGATGCTGTTCTTACTTAAACAGAGCTTACAAGTAACATTTGCACCAAATCCCTCATTCTTGTTGCTTTCTATACAGATAACGTGAACATATCCATGACACTCTGAACACAAATATCACAGGTTTTATTAAATTTTCAGCTTCTAAAATAATGTGCCATTGTAAAAGTTTCATTATCAGTCTAAGAAAATGACACGGGAACGTCGAGGTCATTAGAGGCGGGAAAAGACTGAATGAATTCGGCCATGGCCATTCTAAATGAACCATCCCGGCATTCACCTTGATTGGTTTGGGGAAACCTTGGAAAACCCAAATCTGGATGGCCGGACGGGGATTCGAACCCGAGTCCTCCCGAAAGCGAGGCCAGAGCTTTACTTCTCACCCACCACGCTTGGTAAAATGCCACGGTAACTTTTTTTTTGTAAAAATAAATAACTCTGCAACATTTCAATAATTTTTTACCAACTTTCTTTGTTTTAATAATTTTACTGTCTCCTTACATCAGACTGATACTTAAAAAGAAAGTTTTATTTTCTTAACATCACCTGATTATTTATTAACATTCAGAAGATGTAGTTACAACCTGTCCGTCATGTCTTGTTTGCATCAGCTAGCGTTCAGAACGCGTTGTGGCTTTTCTTAGTAACCACAACGCGCAGTGGTCAAATATCATGAGAGCCACGACGCGAATTTCGTGTTGAGGACTTTTTGAGCTAGTCACGTTCTGACTATTTTTGTAAGTGTCATAACGCGAACAACGTGTTATGGCCGTTTTTCTTTCTTTTTTAAAAAATTACCACACCGCGTTGTGGTCGTTTTTTTCACTCAGTGAGCGTTTCCGTTCTTTGAGCCTAACAGAGAAATTAAATTTGTGAAAACTAAGGCTTACTGACGTAGTTACAGGAGATAATAAATCAAATCTGTGTTTGATATAGAAGATATTAATTGTATTTAACTTGTTTTAGTAAAATGTCTCATTGCATATAGGTCTCAAGAGAAAATGTATAACCAGTATTTCTTTTAATAATGTAGACGCAACACATTTAGTCAAATACAATCTCTACACTTATGATACTACAGGTAAAGTATTGTATTCGTACAAAATTTTTAAATCGACGTTTTAACAGCCCCCAAGTATCTCAGATCTCCTGAACTTGTTGAACATTTATAGGAACTTGTGAACTTGATTTAGATGTTATTATTTTAATATGGACTCTCTTTCAATAACTTTTCAGAAACTTAACCAATTTATATTTAATTTGACATTAGAATATGTTTACTATACGTGTCAAATGTCTGAAAGTGGTATACCATGTTCATTAACGCTGAATTTCCTATAACCGCCTAGCTCCAACAATAATGTAACAATTTTTGTATAGATTTGATTATACGCGAATTCGTTGCTATCCTAAAATCAACTATTTAACAGTTCCTGTTAGAGTTATTGCGGTAGTTTCATCTTTCTTCTCGAAGCGACAACTGAAATGAGTGATTGAAATGCTAACATCTGAGAGTAAATCTCAAGGGATGCGACGTATAATGCTATCAGGCACGGTCTTATGTTATACACAATAATCTCCTGGGAATACAAATATTTATGGTCAACGAGTGTAATCCGTTACATAAAGAGCTTGCTTAAGACGAAAGAGTTTACACCGCAGTTTCTGCATCTATCTCTACATAATTATGTATTCAACAATTTTCAAAATTGTTGGTAGCATAGGGTGCATTGCACCAAATTTTAAAGTTTACTTCTATTTGAGCGATAAACTTGTATTTTTATGCAATGAAAAAGATAAAAGTGAGTGATATTTGATGAAGAAAGGTACTTAGTGATCAATTTACTGTTGGTTCATCGTGAACTCGTTTGAAAGCGTGTGTTCAGCATTCTGCTGCTTAAAGCAAATGAAACTCCACTTCCTTAATTAATCTGCGTGCGGACTCCTACGTGAAGCATTGTACTAGGCAGCGTCTTGTGCCCTAGATTATTTTCAAGAATCTTAACGATGTTCTTAATCACTGATACAAAATTTTTAAGAGATGATTCATAGTCCTTTAAACAAATCTGTTTCAGCTTGATCTTGAACTTTTCTGTTTGTAGTATAATATGATTTTCTTCATTTCAAGACAGTAAGATGGTTTTTGTTTTCATACCTATAATGTTTTCTTTTGTATTTTAACTGATAAAGCCCTGTCTATCAGGATGGGAAAGAAATCATATAAACAATTCGTTCCTTTAACTGTTGAGTGTTAAATGTTGCGTAATTATTTTTTCCCTTTCTGTTGTAATTTTTAATTCAGTCATTTTGAACGAAGCTGCGGCGGAATTTTGTGTCAATTTGTATTGTTTACCACTGACGGATTGGAAATATTTCTGATCGATACTTGAAAGACACTTTGGGCATAGATCATGATGGGTGATTGGTTAACGTGTGGGCATGGCGTCTGGAAGAACAGAGGTTCCAATCCTCAGCCTCCAGGTGAATGCTCAGACGACTCCTTGGAAGAAAGAGGGGGGGGGGGGAGAATAGTGTAAGGTACTGTAGATTTAACGTTTTAAAGCAGCATTTTATACGCTGTGAATAACTAAATTAGAGTATAAACAGTCAGATAAAATTATTAGGTGTACGAGTCGTAAGGTACGTTTCAAAATACAATGGAAATTGATGAGTAACTGGTGAATATGATACTTTGTAACAACCGGACCATAGTTTTCACGTTAACATATTCGCAAGTAGTTAGCATTAGTGGTCAGTTAGTAAATAGCTACCTCGTACGATCATTATGATATAGACAGTGATCCTAACGATGATGTAAATGTGTTTCAAAATCTACGCTAAGTAAAAGAAGAGTCTAAAAATGGATTGAAAACACATATGTGCATATCGAAGTATACTACTGAGTAGCTAAGGGGAAACTATATATGACAATCTCGCTGTTAGTATTGCAGTTATCAGCTTCATAAAACCGTATTAATCGCAGACGTCATTTGGACAGAAGTAAAACGTCTCCAGTGGACTAAACCAACAGAGTTTCAAAAAATCTTCGAAATCTAAACATTTCACTGTATGTGGAGATAATGAACAATACTTATTAAGACTATTGATAACAAGCTCAATATCAATGAGCAGAGTGTTAATTACTTTGCACAGTGAGACACAATTCCCCCAAACGGGTAATGTTTTTTTCTAACATTGCCTCTTCGTTTTCATTTTCTTCTGTCGTAATGCCTAGTCGACGTTGAGGTCATTAAATGCGGGAAGGAACTTGGCCATAACCTTTTGAAGTAACCACCCCGTGATTCGCCTGGAATGATGTGAAGAAACCAAGAAAAACTCAAATCTGGATGGCCGAACGGGGATTCGTAGCCGCTTCGTCCCGAATGCGAGGCCAGGACATTACCGCTCAACCACCACGCTCGGTTCTAACATTGCGCCTTGATAGTAACAAGTAGTGTGTGTTAGGGGTGAAGAGGAAAGAAAAGTTGTTTATTACTTCTCTACAGGTATCTACTAACACCTTCCACGCAGATACCAGCACGCAACAACCTTTGGCTTGAAACGCCGCGTACTGCGCAGATCCTGGCAGTGTAGGAGTAAGTCGCGCTGTGGGGATTGGCTGTTTTAGTCCGACCATGGCCATGGATGGTTTTAATTAAATGTTGTGTCCGTCCTGTGTTGTTTATCCATAGTATAGGCAACTTGCTGCAGAAATCCAATCAACCGAAAAATCTCAATAATATTAGAGCCCGAAAGCCAAATACCAAATTTTTAAAGAACAATAAACCCTTACGTTTGGCTCTGACTAACCATGAAATTTATCGCCGCCACGTGCCATGTAAATGATAAAATAAAAACAGAGCAAATTATTTCTGACACATGACCCATAGGACAAGATGTGTGCTGGATATTTCTATGCAGAAATCTCTTCACTCAAGATGAAATAGTTGGTCTGATAGCTTCTATTGGCGAGACCGAAAAGTTGTAGAATTCAATGAGTAGAATACACTTTCCTCTTCTCGCTTCGTGCAGCTTCGCGGTTGCTGTAAGTTCAAACTAGATTGTTCGTCTGACATAATGTTATTGGTACTACACTTTATCTTTCAGGCGAGGAACGTCTCTGACTAATTTTCTTAAACATTCTGCGGCTTTTCCCTTTTTACCGTTTTTTCCATTGCTCAGACCACCTGATACTTTTTCGATTGTTTATAAATCTTCTTGCTTATCTCTCATTATATCTGAACTGTTCGTGCAATGATATTAAAATTCACAACATTTCTCTTACTCAAGTCTTCTTCCACGATTCCTCTTTCTATAAGATCTTCCTCCATTTCCTTTCTCCATCATAGCTTGAATCCATTTTTCTTTTCTCCAGGAATTCAGTCCTATATTATTTTAATTTTAAGAACATTTAATTCTGTCGTGTTATTTTTATTTACCATCTCCCACTTTTACAACTAGATATTTTAATTTTCCATGTGCTGATCTATGGTAGGCACTGCTGTTGTCATATTGAAATGTCCTGAATTTGTCCTTATCTATTGCGCCTAAAATACGATAATCATCCCCGGTTCGAATCCCGACTCGGCTGAAATTGAACATTCACCTCTGGCAAAGCTTTGCTTTGTACATGTGAAGTACGTTAGGACGCTCCGTGGTTCGGATTCCACGTAAAAATGTAGGTCCCCTATACCTGGTAGGATTACCAGTTCATGTTTGATGGTAGTCACGACAAGCCGCATGCGAGGCAAATCGACACTCTGTCCGACGGCGACGGAACTGACCTTCGGCGTCTCCCGGCCAACAATGCCATACGCCCTTTTTTAATTTCCTGTGAATATACTCATGTTGCTAGATTCGCTTTTATCTATCCTTAAAGTCTGATCAATGCAACATTTAAATAACGTAGATCAGTAAAACCGCAATTTCAGGGTTACTGGAAATTTACAGATGATGTATAATTCAAACAACTCTCCAATTAATTTAATTATAGGTTTTGTACATACAATTATTTTACGGCATAGTTTAGTTTATTCAAGGTCTCCGTCTAAAAGATTCGTGCAAATCGGCGAAGAATAATGAAACAAGTAATGGTTTGCGTATTACAGTTTTCAAAAACGAAAATTATATTGATGCTTAAGCTTCAGTATCTGAATCCATTCTGTTCGGTATATTATCATTGAGAGATCCTTCTAATTTGTTATCTGCGTATTGTAACATGCTCCTTATCACGCTTCTTCCAGACGGCCCTCTGTCTGCGTCGAGCGTATAACCAGTGCGTTACCTTCTCTCCTCTTCTCTCCCAAATCACTATCAATTATTTATTATTCTTTTCTCTTTCCCAGACTTTAATGACGGGTACTATTAATGTTACTAATAATAATACGATGAACAATTAATTCCATTTATTGCGTAACTTGTCGCAGAACAAGCCAAAACACAAACTTCACATAGTCCTTTAACTACAATGAATTCAAATGCCCATCTTTCATAACTCTTATACGTACTACTCAGTGGAGGCTTGTGCCTCAGTACCCTACACGCCTATGCTATGTCGCTATTGTACAGTAACCTCCCGCGGACTCCTACACTTTGCTGTAGCTATGTCAAGACTGTAGTGTTTAGCAAGCGAGCCTTTCCTGCGCCGTAACAACAATGATTTCCCTAACACCAGAACAAGACTTCATTATTACTACTTGAATCTGTAATACAAGAAAATCAAAATTTGTAATTAACTTTAAAACAAAACATTAGCAGTTTGAAATATTAAGGATCGGGAGGGGTGGTTACATGTATGTCACAGTGCGCATTTACGTTTTAATAAGGTTACATAGCAGTTTTTTATCCTTCTTCATAAAGTTTTAAAGTCAATTTGTTTTAATATCTTGAAATAATATTTAATTTGAGTCTTGATACTTGCTGCTTACCAGAGGAATGGAAAAGTGCGAAGTGCAAGTGCCGGTACATAAAGGAGGGGTGAGAAATAGAGTCGTAAATTATAGGCCAATTAGCTTGACGTCAGGTAAATTAATGGAGAGATTGATATGCAACCATATCAGAAATATGTGTGAAGAGCGTAGGTAGTTTTCAAGTTCGCAACATGGCTTTAGGCAAGGATATTCATGTAAATCTCAGTTAGTGGGATATATGCAAGATATTTCCGATGAAATGGACAAGAGAGATCAAATTGATAGTGTAGCACTAGATCTTTCAAAAGCTTTTGACACAATGAGCCATAAAATTGTATAAATAAAGTAAAATCCATTGGAGTGGATCAGAAAGTGATTTGCTGGATAGAAGGATTTTTGAAACGTAGAAAACAGAAAGTTAGGGTAGGAAATGCGGTATCAAAAGAAGTGGCCGTAAAAATGGGAGTGCCACAGGGTAGCGTATTGGGACCATTGTTATTTATTATTCCAATGAATAATTAATATTGATTGTTTACTATCTGAAATTGGATTGTTTGAAGATGACATAATGCTATATAAAAGGATAAAAACGGTTGAGGATTGTAAACAGTTGCAGGGTGATCTGGACAGGACATCTAGTTGGGTTGGTAAACATGGGATGAAGATAAATGCAAAGAAGAGGCAGCTTATTAGATACACAAATAAAAAACTAAAGGTTTATTATGATTATAAGATGGGGAATGAATTGCTTACTGAAAACTTGAAATGTAAATATCTTGGCATTACATTTTATAACAAGCTTAACTGGGCAGATCACATTGGACAGGTGGTAGGAAAAGGTTGCAAAACACTGCATTTGTTGGAGAGGGTGTGAGAGGATGTACGAGAGAAGTAAAGGAGTTAGGTAACAAAACTTTGGTCAGACCGTTGCTTGAATACGGTAGTGCAGTATGGAACCCACATTTTGAGTATCAAATACAGGAGTTGGAAAAGGTGCAAAGAATGGCTGCTAGATTTGTTTCTGCAATTATCGCGGAACGTAATCAGTAACAGATATGATAAAAGAGCTGGAATGGGACTCATTGGAAGACGGAAGGAGGGTGAAGAAGGTCATGGGAGTTTTTTTTTATCTGTTTAACGTCTCTCTAACAGCGAGGTTTTTTAGATACGGGAAAGGATGGGGGGCAAGGAATGGGAAGGAATTCGGCCATGGCCTTTTGAAGGAAGCATCCCGGCATTTGCCTGGAGTGAATTGGGAAACCATGGAAAACCCAAATCTGGATGCCCGGACGGGGATACGAACCGCCGTCCTCCCGAATGCGAGGCCAGAACGCTAGCCGTTACACCACCACGCTCGGTAATGGGAGTGTACAAGGCGTGATGAGGCATGGAAGGATATTTGGTGTAAGAATTGAAAGTAATGCTTGAAAGAGAAAAGATGACCATGACCACAAGCTGGCATTCGATTTCAGGCACAAGGGTGTAGGAAGGGTGTCAGGGATTGGAATAAGTTACCAAGAGAAATGATGAATAATTTGCCATAAACGTTGAAAGAATTTAAAGTTACAATCTGTAAAGGGTAATTGTAGGTGGATGCAGAAAAGGAGGAAGATGGGTGTTTAGGGAAATTGCCACCGGAACATGCGCTCCATTGCAATTTAATTTAATTTAGTTTAACCTGGAATAGCGTAGGTTTTTCTTAAGAAATGCGGATTTCGAATAAACTAGCGGAAACATAGCAAGAAGCATATTTTTTTGTTTTGATTGATAACCTCTCTATTAACCAATTTTTTGGTCAATGAGTAGTTTAATGTTCAGTCCTGCAATTATGAAGGATGCAGGTTTTTTACTCCAGGCGAGTGGTTCCTTCACAAGTCATGACAAAATTCCTTCCCGTTTCTTGCTGTCATCCTCTCCCGGCTCTTATGACGACATTCTGTAAAGCCTTAACTAACAAAACAGTAACAGGAAACCGCTTGGAATCAGCTTGTGACGGCACATCAGTTGAAGAAGGGTATTCGCTCATCCTGAATTTATTAACACCATTCAGTCTGCCTCAAGGCGTGTCTCTCAGGGGACATCATTAGCAGCAACGCATTGCTTTTATTCAGTCAAACGGTGAAACAGCTTTCACTCCCACTATTAGTCTGCTGCTCAACTGTAAATAGTTTTCCAAAGTACCTCTTGCAACTTTCACCAATTATAAAAGCTATTTAGTGCGAAACATTTCATAAATTTGTGTTCAGGTGGTGTTCGCGTCTCAGCTGAATCTGAATATTTGAAGCAATAAATGTATTTACAACTAAATGAAAGTTCTGTCATAAATGACACAGACAGCTCTCTAATGATTTATTCTTCCAACCTCCAATCACCCGCCAGTGTGGCCGTGGTAGCTAAAGCGCCACTATACGAGATAGTACACGGGGGGGTATAACGTGGCAGGACTCAAAACCTCTAGTATCACGATTCGGTGGTTTTCTGTAATCCGATTCACAAATATTGAGACTGTTCGCAAGTTCCAGTAGTCACAGACAGATGATAACCCATATTTTCCTCCGTTTATTGATAAAAAATTAGAGCAGGCAAAGTGAAGACCATTCTGGCATTAACTTATCAGAGTTTGGAGATTACCTCTCAAACTGGATGCCAACGTCGATTCAGATGAATCTAATTCTCGACATAAAAAGTCCTTTTCCGAGTGGAAAATTTTAGTAATGAACAGATAAAAAAATGCATTTTGTTATAAGATGTAATGTTAAAGTGAAATCATAATGTAACTAAAATCTGAAAAAACTGCCAAATATAAAAATGAATTAACTGCAAATTGTTATCCGAGAAAAGTGAACATCAGCTGTCGGGAACCAGTAACACAAGTTTTCCTTAGACTCTGTAGGAGGCTGGACCATGAAGAAGACCCGACACCATGATCAAAAGGTCTACTGAAAGTAGACGCAAAAGTCACACCGCATAACTCATGGAGCCTTAAGTACAACAAAGGACCGTAAGACCCATGCAGGTAGGCTTTGCGCTGTTATTTATTATTATCAGACATTACCCCTGATACCTGTTGTCAATTTAGCGAAACTGTTTAACCTTATGGTGTAGAGGACAGCCCACAACTACCATTGTTTGAAAGAAAAAATATAAGCCAGTGGTTACCAACGGATCATAGGGCAAATTTTGGGGTGGCTGAGGACTAACCATTGTCCCTTTATTTCCGGTATTATATCCGGCTTTAGGGGATGCTCAATAGAAGTTTTTAATTGCAAAAACAGAATTAAACGTATTGAGAAATTTGTTAGCTAACAAATGAAATAGATTATTGATAGATTACTGATGACAAATAAAGCACCAAATATCGAAAAATTAGAGTCATCACACCAAGGTCAGCCCTCTAAATGTTAATGCTTTTCCATAATGTGTATTCGTTATTCAAGCCTTGAACAATAAACTAATTGTTAACATCTTTCAATAAAGTATTTTCAGAAATTTGTTCTTGTTTCTCCATATATGACGGTTGTACACTTCACCTAATGATGTGTATCATCGAATCACTGTTTCAAAAGGGTGCTAAGAGCCAGGAAAGTTGGAGCGCTAGTGTGTTGCATTATTTATTACAAGACGGGGAATCGAAGGTTTTTTTTGTTTTTTCTGAAAAGCTGAGTAATCTTTCTTCGAAAAGGTGGTGCCGAAGTATTTTTTCCGGAAAGATGGGTGGTAGGCCAAATAAGGTTGGGAATCCTATGATACAAACCATAACTGCGCGAGTAAATACCGACTTTGATGTAAGGTTCAGAAAGCTAAGACTCGTTCTCAACTATTTGAAAGAAGAGCACACACACTGACCTCAAAAATGGCAATATATGTGCACTGATGTTTTTTTAGGTAGGATTTTCTCCTAGTGCTTGTATCACACAAAAAGTAATTACTACACAAATGGTATTGTAAGCTGTAGTTGAAGGATAAATCGCACCTGCAACGTCTATGTTCGCAAGCCTTTTTTTATTTGAGAAATCAATCTGTACTTAAAAAATTGTATCACGGTAACAAGCTATGTAAAAAGTCAATCAATATGTTTTTCCCAACCATCTCTGATATCTACTGATTGAAAATTGCAACAACGATTAACTTTTTAAAAATAAAACTGAAATAAAAAGTTGTGGCCAGGAACGAACGATTACATATATTTCTCTAACCACACAAAATGCATTGTGGCCGTTACTTTCTGCTATAAAGCACATATACGAAATAAACTTTCACCACGCCAAGATCACGGCAGAAGCTGAAATACACAAAAAAGAAAGCTTCTTTTTCAGGCACTTAGAGCATATTAATGCTATCGTAAAACACCAATAACCTTTAGAATAGTCTCTCAATGGTTTTAGTACCATTATTTTTGTTAAACTGACCATGCACCGGCTACCAGTGAAACTCTTTGATAAGGAATGAAATATCTAAAAGTCTAAATAATGACACCAGATTTTCAGCAACAAATAATAGTTACTAGATGTTTTACTTGTGGTGGTTAAAAAAAAGTTGTGAGTAAGGCATTATCGAGAAATGTCTGTTCATTTTTACTGTGTACAAAAAGTGAAGCAATAGCAAGAACAATTGAACAGACACATCACATCGTAGAATCACTTAATTAAAGTGTAAAATCGGTGTTTTCTTGCTTATGGCTTTATGCTTCGTCGTCATCGAGGTCATTATTGGATCCTTGACAAGGAACGGACAGGAGTTCAGCCATCGTCTTTTCAAGGAACATCCTTAGCGTAGAATGATTTTGGAAAAAAACGGGGAAAGTCGAAATCTGGATGGCTGGGTGGGGATTTGAATCTATGTCCTCCCGAATTCCAGACCCGCTTACCCATCGTGCCTGTTGAAAGAATGTTCTGTTACCACATATTTTTAATTAAATAGTGATCCTGAATAAATTTTGGCACAGTATAATTGCCTCGCTTGCTAACAGCAAAACGGAAAAAGATTTGTAACAATATTTTTGATAACTGAATCATTACAAGTGGGACAAAACTATTTTCGACTTCATAACTTACTGTGAATGAGGCATCGATTCATCACTACCCATCCGAATCTAAAATAAATAAAAGGTGGCAGTATGGTATCAACAGACAAAATCATGCCATCAATAAGAAAGATAATCGCGTTGCTTCTTTTTATAGTTTACTTATAGATTATCTTCAAAAGAGCAAAAGAATGACCGGAGTATATCATACTGATTTTAAAAGACAAATTCTGCCTAGGAAACCATAGGTTAATGGTTAATACTCAAACCTAGCATTCGTGGAAGGCAGGTTTAATTCTTGGTCCGACCATTCTGATATATGATTCCCATAGATCCCGAAATCACTCCAGGCGAATGCTCGGTCTGATTCAAAAGCCTCAAAAAGTCTAACAGTTCCTTGTATCTCATCCTCACCTCAAGGCTGACGAACCACAACGCCCTAAAACATTTATTTATAAGAACATTTAATTTCTTATCAAGATAAAAAAAATTTGTTTTGCTTTGTGAAAGTTGTTGGTATTTCATGTTTTTTTTTTCCTACAACTTTGTTTTCAAATAACTAGAACAGCAATTTTAATCAACTTAAGAGATGCAACGGTATTTTGTAGATTATTATTTTAATTGCGATGGAGCTAACTTCTCCGGTGCAATTACCCCGTCATCCATTTACCCCTTTTTATATACATATTTTTTTTAAATTTTCTTTTACAACTGGAATGTTAAATTCCTCCCCCATTTACTATTCTGTTTTACAAATTTTAATTTTAAATCCCTTAAGCGTTTTTGGAAAATTATTCATATCTACACTTGGTAATTTGTTCCAATCCCTGACACCCTTACCAACATAAGAAAATTTTCCACTCCCTTATGCATGAAATCAAGTACTTGCTTGAGGTCATGGTTGCCTTTCCCCTTCCATGCTCTACTCCCAATATCTTTGACCAATATCTCTCCAAGCTCCATCACAAACATATGCCCTATACGTTCCCAGCACTCTCTTCACCCTCCTCCTTTCCTCCAATGAGTCCCAATCCAGCTCTTCAGATATTACGAAAAATCACTCCAAGTAGTGGTTAGAACATCAGTGGAGGTATGCTATGATGAAAGTAAAAGTAACTTTAAATCGTATTTTGCTTCAGTCATTACTAGAGCTAAACGTTTACTATCCACCCTTGTGCTAAGTAGAAATCGGATTCTCTTGCGAAACAACTGCTGTGTGACTGATATTTTTAAAATTTATTTATCAATCTTGTTTCATGGATCCCTGCTGAGGAAGGACCTCTGGGATGTGATCTGAGCGCATCCTTCAGTACTTTGATGTATCTGCACTTGTAATGAGTTGTGTGTTATGCATGCCGTCTGTAAAATAGAACAAGTGATGGGCTCAAACTCTGTGCCTGTTCTCATGACCGAAACTTGTCAAAAGATATCAAAGTATCCTCAAGGTTTACAACTTCTACAAGGTCGCGCAACACAGTAGTGCGCCATCACTCCATGCTCACCCCACACAGGTTGGCAATTTCACCCTCAACTTTCTTACTCAATGTGGTGATTACAAATTAAACATATTCAGATCCTTTCATCCGGAACACTTGCATCATTTCACACTGTAGCTACGGATGTAACGCAAACACAGTGCAGTGCGATCGTAACCAAGACACTGGTAATTCGTAAAATGAAGGTATGATTTGGTAAGGTGATAAAAGCAAGACCCCGGAACAGCAATAAATAAACGATGAAGAAAAGTTTGGTTAGTACATACATTTTGTTGCTATATGTGTATTTAAATCGAAGTGTACTAAAATAACATTTATTGATCCCTTTTTCTATTATGTCCAACACATTATGTGTATATCTACACTGACTTGCCAAAGATCATGAAATACCTCTTTAATAACTTGTGAGGCTATTTTAGCTCAGCGATGTACTGCAGTTTGAATTGCCATTGACTCATCGGGGTAAGTCACTAGGAGAAAACTACAGCCAAGCTGTGCTTTCCAACCCCGAATAGCACCACAGAAGAAAGAATATGTACAAGCATCAGTACGGTGTCTTATTTCTCTAATCTTATCTCTCCTGCGTCGCAAGTAGGTTGGTGGACTAAGTTTTTCACCGCATACGCAAATGAAAGGTGATGTTCACATATTTTCCAATAAATTCAAACGGAACCTAAGTTGTCTGTCTGCAGGCCATCCTGGCTAAATCTGTGTATCAATTCTGCGACGCTTTCGTAAGAGCTGTGGCAAGCACTCACAAAATCGAGCAGCTCTTCTCTATACTTTCTGTTTCGAGTCAATCAATCCCTTGCGATACGGATCCCAACCTCCTTAACTGTAAAATGTCCCATGGGGTTCATGTCAGATAAACTAGTTGATCGGATCAATGCTGAAATTCTCCAAAGTGCTCCTCAAACCAGTATTACACAATCTGGTCTAAGTAATGTGGCGCCTAATTATCCTGGAATTTTCCATTGTTATCGAGATAAGTGAAAGGCATCTAGGCCATACGGCCAGCTCGATAGTAATTTTTTCCAGCTAATTAGACACACCATAGGACGGACATGACATTCACAGACACAACATTTATACACCCGTGCCCGCGGCCGGACTCGAAGCGGCAATAACTGAAGTTACTAAAGATTTGCAAATACTCGTCGAGCACCTGAATACAACTATGTTCTGTCACCATCAGCGGTTCATTTTGACTAGAGGACGCAATCCACCCGAAATAAACACTCTCTACAATAGGAACACCGGTTTGCAGAGAACCTTGCTGATAAGTTAAATCCATGGTCTCGTGGTATTTGCGCAATAATCGAATCCGACCATGTCGGACGACATCTGGAATCGAAGCGCATCGGATCAAGCTATCTTCTTCCTGTAATCTAACGTCTAATATTCAGTATGTTTTGGCCAGCCTGGGTGAGCTGCTGGGTGAGCGCACCAGAGTCGGTCTTCATCTCAGCAGCGCCAATTGCCCGAGGCTCATCCAAAAAGTAAAGACCGTTTTGTTGTGACGAGCTGCGTACTTGTTCCACCATCGCCGCGCCGTGTCATTCGTTTGCGCCTCTCTCACGTTAACAGCAAGCCTCTTCGGTCTTTTACTGTTTATTTGTGCGCATTTGAAACGTGTTACAAAATTAACGAACTCGCCAAGTGTGAGGTTGATAGAAGTAATACGATTTTTGAAGAGGAACGAAGTCCGTTCTATCGATTTTTAAGGACAGATAACCGAGGTTTATTGTAAAATGATAAATGAAGTTTCAGTTCGAATATGGTGCATCATCCTTAATGACGGACGAGTGAATGCACGTGTTGAACAACGCTAGTGCCGTACGTCAGTTGTGACTGACAAACTCAAATCAAAGTTGAATGAAATAATTCAACATGTTAGATGTTTCATAATGGGTGAACTGTCTTCGTACTTTCCAGAAACAATTGTGTATAAAACTATTAGTGGTGATGGCTGCAGAAAAGTGTGTGTCACGTGTGTGTTCCTCGAGTTTTCACGGCTGAACAAAATCGAACGTGAGCTGCGATGACTTTTTCTTAGTCGGTACAAATTAGAGTAACGAGGAGTTTTCTAACCTCATTGTTATTGGTTATGACACCTGATTTTCCCTTAAAACTCCAGAAAGAAAGTGCCAGTCAATGGAAAGGCATCATTCCCTATCCCCCCACCCTCCAAAAAAAAAAAAATCCAAATTAATTCTGAGCATCAAAAAGGATTTGGGTACAGTGTTTAGGGATCAAAAGGTCGATCTACTCATCGATAAATGCTTCGAGGAGAGACCATAAAATATGCAGTGGCCTACTGCTAGAGCTTCTGCGAATATGCCGTGCCATTCAAAACAAACGACGTTAACGGTTATAAATGAATGTAATTTTATTTATAAACGTTTCTCGGGAAACAAACCGAGTAATATTGTTATTAATGCACAATATTTCTGCGACTTTATCCTCCGTCGCCATCTTCAGGTGCAGTTAACGGTTGTCCAGCGCCGCTGTGCACGACAGCATGCTGCTGCATTTAGCAGCTTAAGTGGGAAGTTTCTGAACATTTGCCGCATAGCCTGAACTTTGCTCCCAGTTATTATCATCTTTTCCCAAAAATGAAGGATTCCTTGGACGAAAACCACTATGGAAATGATGAGGTATACCTGCCCGGATAATATAGACTCGCCTCCAGCGCATCACTTATTGCCTGTGGCTATTATTTCATGCAGTGTCGTTCATTCGCCGGCACAAACGCAGATCTCAATCATTTAGCGGACGTGGGACGGCCACTGCTATATCCCGTGTGGTAGGTAATCCCGACCATGATGTTAATCTCTCGGAACGTCCTTCACACTGTGGAGCGCGGAATTATAAATTTCCCAACACCTCCGGAATGCTATGCCCTTCGCTTCAGGTTCTAACAATCATTATGTCCAAGGATTAACCCACATACAATATTTCATTCTGGTGACAATTGTTCATAACTTTTAATGTTAATAAAGGATGTAAAATCCAATCACTGATTAACCATATATGACAATACTAATGTGTGGCTTAGATCTTATCCTCCAGAGTATTACAAATGCCCCTGTCTTGTTATTACAGACGCAAGCCGCAACCTTGCTAAATCCAATTCTCCGTTTCCTAATTACAGCGGCTGCACATAAGATGAAGACGTTCCAAGTAACAATTCGTACGTTGCTGTTAATATACTGTGATCCCTTCAACATTATTTCCAAGTTGTAGAGCATTAACCTCCTCCAGCTCAATTCCAAATTGGGTGAACAGAAACTCCGTATACTTGTACACTGTATGAATCCGTGTTGTATGAATAAATAGAGAAATCCTCAAGTATCCTTAAGGCGGTTGTCTGCGTTTGTCTTCTCCACTCTAACGCCGTTGACGTGGTTTCGCTTTAGGATCAGTTTCTTACTCCAAACGCAATGTAGTTATATCTATGGTTACTCGTTCATTCTTGTTAAGGCTATTAGCACTGACAGGTGAACTTCTTATAAATTTGCAGTATAGCTTGTATTCAAACGTTGCCACTCTCCACTACGGGAAGGTGAATGTCAGGATTTCACCTCTGTCGGATAGGATGCATTTTTTAATTTGAATATTCATAACTATTATAAAGATAACTCTTTAAAATATTTTGATTTTTTTCATAGCATTCATGTTAACAAAAAAATAGTGACCTTTGGCTTCCATTTTACTATTTGCTTTACATTTTTACGACGTTTCGATAGCAGGGTGTATGGCGGGCCAATATAGCCAGTCAGAGCTTACAGATTTATCAAATCACAGTGAGTGATTACTAGGTTATTAAAATATATATTGTACAAGTTTAAGTCAGTTTACGCAGGATTAATTGTTGGCCTTGAAACTGTTTTGGCACCTTTGAAAGAAAAAAAAAATTTTTGAAGAGAATAATTAATTAAGGTTTGAGTAGGGCATCGGTGCTTTCGTTCTCTTAGAGAAAATAGCAGAGGCGTTCCAGGTTTGGACGGTGCACGAGGAGTTTAAGTCGTCTTTATTATAATTTGTACGAAGTAAATATTTTCACAGTCAGAAAATACGTTAGACACTGAACCGGCATTGCTGGGAACAATATTCCTTTCTTTATAAGCTTTGAATAAGTGATGCACTCATTGTGTGAAACTATGGTATGAAAATACTAGATTGACTAAGCATGTTCTGTCGAATTATATGGCGTATAAATCTACATTCTTTGTAAGAGTCAATTTCATTTGTAAATTACATTGACATCTCCCTTAGCACAGACGGGAAGATTCATCATCTGATAAATGTTAAATAATCCGGAAGTACCATTTCATCAGTATTTGAACACAGTTGATGTATGAAAGAATGTAGGCTTTCTCGGTGAGTCAGTTGCGTAAAATCTTCTCGAGTTTTCCACCGGGATAGCGCGTCAATAGAAATACAAAGCGTTGTTTCGCCGGAAGATGGAGCCAGTGGCAGGCTCCGAAACGTTGCTTTGCATTTCTACTGTCACGTTATCCCGGTGGAAAGCTCGAGAACATTTTACACAGTTGATGTTCTTCCGCAGAAAATTAACCGTCCTAACATTCTTTTCCATGTAACGTCACTTCTTATATATGGGGTGACAGCATAAGAAATTTTTTCTCATGGGAGACTACCTACTAAAGGTAAACAGTTGAACCTTTAACATGTTTTTCTTATTTATCGTATTAGGAAGCAAAATTATTTGTTCGAAATGATTGCATTATATAGGTGTCCCACCTTACTTGGAGATGGTGGACCAGTGCGGTTTTCAGCCACATCTGAGAGGCAAAGAACATTTTTTTTTTCACACGATAGTTATCATTCTTTTGCGTTTTGCGCGCTAATATACATTTTTCAAAAGATGATAATGTTGTTGACGTAGCAGTTTTTAATGATTAATCATGCATTGTAAGGAGATAACAAAAAACTAAATTATTTTTATAAAAGATAAAGATTAGTATTATTTTTAGAAAATAAATTCGGCAAAATCAAGCATTCACTCACGTGAACGCGTACGCAAATGAGAAAGTATTACGTCACACCTCGCGAGACGTCAAAGTTGTTATTGCCATTTTCGTGCAACAGAACAGGTTACTTGGTAAATTATTCGTTTGTAGGAACTTTTGTCACGTTAATACAGTTATTCTCAGTTATACGCTGAAAGAAAAGTTTCATTCGCTATGGAACCAGGATTTAGCAAAGCAACAGTAGCAATTAGCACTAAATTGACGCCGTTGCACTTCGCAGATTTTTCGCATCAAACATCGACTTTTGCTCATCGGAATTCCGCAATGTTAAAACTTCGATGTAAGTATACACAAGTGTCAATTATACATTATAAGCTTAAATAGAATTATTTCAGTTTTGTAAGCAATACATACGTTTTATAAATTAATTGATACTGGTATGACATTTTTGAAGTATAAGTAAGTGATAAGTACCTAAACCAGAAGGAAGACCTGAGCGAAATACTACACACATTCCTAAAGACATATTATTTCATACAACGTTATATGTAAAATTATAGACCACGTACTGTAGAATTAATTCGGCACTGAATTTATCATTACAGATATAGCTTACCTTTCAGTAGCAGGTATGTTGCTATATCTCAGACGTCAAAATCGGCCAGAAATTTTGTTAGAAAAGTTTCTCGGCATTCATAACCAAATAAAATATTGCCAGGGAAAAAGAGAAACACAGATTTGTAGAAATAATGTAAGTTATAAATAATCCTGCAAAACAGCTTCAGTGACGTTGTTATATGCCGCAACCAACAATTGAACATTGCAGCGATTGTAACATACGTTGTTCATCTGAGAATACGATTGCCAACGCAATCTAACAAAACAACTTAAATAACTGGCTTTATTTTCGTACGAATCGAAAATACATATTCACCACTACCATGAATGCATAATGTGTGTAGTAAATTTCAGACCGACAGCACATTTCCTTATTCGGACCCTGTAGTTGCGTCCGAGCCTTTCTTTTTTGCTTTTATATACACCTTTCTAGAAAAGTATATCCTCAAAAAACAGGTGCGGCAAATTTAAAGCTATGGCACTGCCAATTTTCCGTCTGCTCTAAGCTTTGTATCAGCCTAACAACATTACCTATCAACTATGGTATCTCGAGAACCATGAGAGATATTTTTTGGTATTTAAAAAAAAAAATCTTTATTTTCGATTTGTTTCATCGAGCTGCATAAGAATATATCATCAGATTGTGGCACCACGGTAATGATAGTGCTGCCAGAGTGTGTTTATTATATTAAACGTAACAATAAAGAAGGATTTTAAATTATAAAACCAAAACAACGACAACTCATAACTTATTATGTTATCAATAAAAGTAGTGGTTCTGCAAAATTCATCAGATTTGCTTTAGATTTAGAAATATATAGTGCACAAACACTTACATCAAAATGATCTTCACAAAAATAGATACTTGAATCTGCAGATAACCTATGAGCATTCTCCCTCCTTGCAAGTTTTAACCACTTTTTCCGTATTTGTTCATTGTTTGAAACATATATAAATAACTTGTTAGGCGTTTTTATTGTTGTACTTTTACACTGGGGCACTGCACAGTACTTATAAAACGAGGAATTCACCTGCCATACAGTGGCGTAGCTAGGTCAACAAGGGCCCCAAATTTATTTTTGGCTCTCAGGCCAGATGGGCGACTTTATATGCTTTGTGTTACTGGTAAGGGCCCTCTGAGCAGTGGTTGGGGGCCTCCCTGAGCAGTGAGAGGGCCCTTAGTGTGGGGCTCCCTGTGTCTCAGGGGCCCCCTTAGACGAATGTAGAGCTAAAAAAAAAGGTCGCCAGTTTTCCATGAAGTCTCGTGGACCTCTGAACTGCGCTTGGGGGCCCCCAGAGGTGCGCTTTGGGGGCCCCAGAGGTATGTTTGGGCCCCCCTAAACGTAGGGGCCCCGGTGCACTGGACCGCCTAGCCCCATAGTAGCTACGCCCCTGCTGCCATATACGTACACGACTGCTTCGTTTACGTTAACGAGGTGTGACGTCATTCAAGACGCCATGACAGTATTGAGCGTTTTCGCGGTAAATTTAAATTGGTTTAAAAAAATTAAAATACGTAATGTAAATGTTCGATTTTTTAAAAAATAGTACTTTTTTGAGAAATAGAGATACTAAGGTGAAGTATTAACCTATTTTTCAAATTTAGTCAACTAGCCAATTGAAGCGGAATGCTCTGACTGTTAGTTTTGTTCCTTTAGTGTCAGATAAGTTTGGAACAAATTAACGAGAGAAAGCCTTAAACTAGATTATCGTCTTACAATAAAAACCATTTGCAGTACCATCAGGAAAGATTTTGTTACTGGAATCGCGTTCGTCCAAATTTAAAACTTTTGTGGTTGTCAGCTGAATACAGACATGCCGTGGTACGAAAGGAGGCCTACATTTAGATGCTCATTGGCCATGATGCAGGTATATCGCAAGACCACACTGAACTGTTTCCACTACTAAAGAGGATTTGCATCTCGTGTACAGATGAGTCGTGAAAAATAGTAATTCGAGATGCCTGTGTCTTACATCGCGATTATAATGGAAGTATCGAACCGAGCGTGGTGAGTGAGCGGTTAACGTTCTGGCCTCTCATTCTGGAGGACGCCGGTTCGAATCCCCCTCAGAGCATCCGGATTTGGGTTTCCCATGTTTTTTATAGATTACCCCAGGCGAACGCCGGGATGCTTCCTTTAAAAGGCCATGGTTGAATTCCTTCCCGTTCCTAGTCCCCAGTCCCATTCCGCCTCTAATGACCTCGACGTTGACGAGGTGTAAAGCCGTAAGTAAAAAAAAGCAAGTATCGACTTTCATGATTCTCGTATGTGTTATGATCACTGGAGCTGTTAGTTTATAATTTAGCTTCACCTATCGAGGATGGAAGAAAGTATATTCTATATCTCACTAGGAAACTGTAAACAATGGCTGTACGACTAACAAGGGACACCTTTGACCTCGAACGCTCGGAACCGCAATTAAAACATGCTTAGTATAACAGCCGATCATAAACAAAATTGTGGTGTGTGTCATTTCCATGCAAAACGTTGCATTCAACTTCAAGTAACATTTTAATAGAGAGAAACAAAGTAACAAGATATCGGGCTTTTGTTTTGCGACTCGTCGACGGCTAAGGTCATTAGAGGCGCAATGGGACTGCGGACAAGGAATGGTAAGGAATTCAGCCAAGGCCTTTATGAAGGAAGCATTCCGGCATTCGCCAGGAGTGATTTGTGGAAACCATGGAAACCCCAGATCAGGATGCCCGGACGGGGATTAGAACTGGCGTCCTCCCGAATAGCGAGGCTAGAGCGTTAACCACTCACCCACCACGCTCGGTAACAAGATATCAGTACCATATGAAGAAAATTAAACGTAATTCAATGACGTCAGTGTATCATTACATTTTCAATCAACAGTGCCAAAAACTCTCAGCTTAAAGTATTTAATATATCGCAATACACGCATATATAGCAGTACCACACACCTGATAGTGCTTATATTAGTTCTTAAAGTGCAGAAGCGGGATTTTGATGAAGTGCCTAAAACAAAATGGAAGAGAACAATGTGCACACCTTACTAAAGCCACGTTATCACATTCCAAATCACTTTCGCATTCACGCAGTCCAATATCAAAAGTCACACTGATTACAATTTCAAATGATGATGTATGTTGGTATGTCAATGTCAGTGTCATAACCTGGCTTTCGCCAAGCATGTGGCAACATAGGCTTATAAGAATGTGCAGCAAATTGATTGTAAATCACAGAGTGAAGTTTCATGATGAAATGACGATCATGTATCTTCACTTGTGGTTTTGCACATTGTAGTCTTACAAAATTAGTAATCCTTCTGATATAGAGTTTATATTCTGCATTGAAATAACACACACCACTGTTTTGATTATGATCGATTGTTATTCTAAACATGTTTTCGGGCGGTTCCGAGCGTTCGAGGTCAAAGTGAAACTGGGTAGGGCCCTTTATGGTAATGATTTCCACAGAAACTGGAGGGCTAGATATTGTTCAGAGAGAACAATTCCAGGAATAGCTCACTACATGACGTTTCGTGGAAACGCGCAATTTACAGGTGGCGCCGTAAACGATACGCCCCCAAAGGGAGGAGTGAGTAATGTGAGACTTATGCCACGAATTAACTAATGGACATGTCACCGGCTACTACCTGTGGCTGACACGGACCTGTCACACACTTAGCTGCGGCATCAGCACCAGCAGGCCCTCTTAAAGAGGACTCAATGGCTCAATAGCGAGCAGTGGCCAGCCATGGAGACGCTGCGCAGGTGGATCAGCTCTGCGCGTTACTCCGAGATCGAAGTGCCATCAAGGTATAGAATTCCTTGCCATATACATTATAAATGTTCGTTGACCTTCCTTTCAAGCTTTCATTGTTTTGGTATTAGTACAAGCGAATGAAGTGTTGGAAGAGAAATCTTCTAGTCATTACAAACATCGATACTATGAATATGCGTGTTTGAAAAGAATTCCTATAACATAGCAGTTCTTAATATTAGTAAATTAAAAGTTTAAGGGAAAAAGAAAAAGAATAGCAAGCTTAATAAAGATTGTTTGCTCCGATATGTTTAAAAATATAGGAAACCTGGAAAAAGAAGAGCGGAAGAGACTTGTTGGTAGGGCTGGTGAGTAAGACAGATTAATCTAGCAGCGGATTAAGTTTGGAAAGAATAATAGTTGCATAATGAGAAGTTCGAACATAATATTTGCGGACAGAAAATTTAATAGATCTTGAATTAAAAGAACCTGCAAATATTTCGGAACAAACTTAATTGAGGGATTATTACAGACATGGTCGTTGTTGCTATGAGAGGATTTTAGACAGAGGAACCAAAGGAAATAAATTGAAAATGATACAATCTTAATTCTGTCTATAAAATACATTTATTTAACATAACACTCGACATAATAATGTGACATTCCGTTGTCACAAAATTTTCCAGATTTCCCTACAGATTTTAAGTTACCATATATAAACGTGCAATGATCAAACGAACTATATCAGCATTGAGGAATATACGAGTTAAATTCTACGGCCATAGACCATAACGGTTAGCGTTCTAGCCTCGCATTCGGGAGGACGGCGGTTCGAATCCCCGTCCGGGCATCCAGATTTGGGTTTTCCATGGTTTCCCAAATCACTCCAGGCTGTTAAGAGACATTAAGCAGTTAAAAAAAAGAGGTTTTGGGAACAGAGGAAATACACATCTGCTAGATAAGTTCACTCGCGCTCCTGAGTTGGGCACAACTATGGAAGAAGAAGAAACGTGTAATGATTTATGGAGACAAATAATTTGAAAAATAATTACAAAATCTTTTAGAAGAGATCTGAATGAGATAGGAAACAGAAAATTCTTGCGAGGATCTTGGAGAAATGAAATAGTGAGATACTTATACACTCACGATAAGCTCAGACATTTATTAAATACCGTTCATTTTTGTTTTATCATATAATATTCATATATACTTTAGAGATATTTCTTCGAAGTATTATTCGACTGTCTTCACCAAATCCTAGGTAGATATAATGGCCTAACTCACAACCGTTGATTCAAATCAACTGTTTTAAGTTGAAACCGATATAGTAATACTAATACTTCTCAGTTCCTATTTGGATTGAGTATATTGACTGTATTACAAACTGTCGCGATCTAACTAATATTGGAAGTAAGTGCATTATGGGATGATTAACCGTGGCTGTACACAGAAATCTTTTTTATAAACTGACAATATCCCTTAATTCCACAGCAGCATGTGCAATAGTTACTAATACATTTACTGTCTCGCTCTTCAGAACGTAAAACCGGGAAATTAACATCTGTAGTGGCAGAAAAGACGCCACCTTAAACTTAATGACTGATATCAGCTTTTTTAAAAATGTTTTACTGTCTGTTCGGTATTTCACCAACTTGTGGGGACTATGTTCATGTTTAATCACCATGCGCTAACAATACATTCTAATTATTGCTCGAATGAAGCTTCTTCGACGAGTGTTGAGCTTTCATCAAGAAACTATTAGAAAATTAAATAGAATATGACAAACTTCTTCCATGTTCTTTACACAAGAAGCATATACCTTCAAAAACTGTCGTGGAAAAAAACATCGAATAGCCTTCTGTGAATATAATGGTAGGTATGACCCCGACGTGCAGTGGCACAACGGTAATTCGCTCAGCTGTATCAGGTGAGATCTAACGGTACTGGCGAAGAATTGACAACGTGTAGCCGTCGCGAGTTGTAGGAGCTTACAAACTTTTGCGAAAATTTAATATTTTTTTATTAATAGTGCCACAAGCGTACTGCAATACTTCATTAATCGTATTACTCTACATGGTGATCCTCGCTGAGCCGATTAATATAGAAAATTATTAGCGATTGACTAGAAAAAGTAACGAATGAGTTACACTAACAGAAATAAATTTCATTATTAATATCCTATGAGTAATTGCTTCATTGCTAAGCTGCATTTGGAATGAAATAAGGAGAACGACACTGGCCACACCACATCACCCTCGTTCGCGTCGATGCTATTTGGTTCCTACAGAAACAACTCATGACGTCATGAAGCATGTTTGTCAGTAAGACTCAGCGCACGCTGATGGTGTCTTCAAACTAACTGGGAATGATATCCTGCAGGCGAACTGAGGTTCACCAGACTGGATTTGTATTGCCCAGGAACCAATAAGTTAGAACACTTCGCTGCCATTCGCCACCTTTCATACATTTCATGTAACCAATTGGAAAACCGCGAACAACAAACACACAAGAAAGACACAGAAACCAAGAAAGGTAATTGGAGACAGTGAGTGGATAAAGCATCTTGAAGAGAGGGTCATAAATCTAATTTGATTTGCTGGACGAGCCGCAGAAGATAAAACAGCAAATGATGATGGTTAGAAACCAAAGTTACAGCAGCATCGGTCCATGCTGTACAGAACTGGTTTAGTCAGTATCTGGAGCGTTTAGTTCAATGGTGTGATAACTACCTTCGCCAGACATGAATTCAGTCGAACGAACATTATGACGTGGTGGAAACATTCATTACCTTCCAACATCCTGCGCGGCGCGTAGCTAATCAGAAGGATTCAGTAAACACATTTCCACAAGCATTACATTCGACAAAGCAGGCGATGAAACGTGGATTTACTCCACTGGGCGAGAGGCCAGTGTGCATATGACATATGGCATTTAAATACAAATTATTATTTTTTTTGTCAGTGCGCCAGTAGCTCATAGTGATGACCAAAAATAATTAAAAGAAGGTGGGGTAACACATTTTGCGTAGTCTTACAAATCTACTATATAATTTCGTAAGGTCACCCACTCACCTCGACAGCTATTGGCCGGAGAACGGTGTCACATGTCAGCCTTCGCTCACAAAACAGCGACCACAGATACCATTAGAAGGAATTCGTAGTTATGTCTACAATTTAATGACTAAGCAACTGCTATCAAATTATTGGCATAATACATTCATTAAGTTTCATAGTTAAAATTTTAATAAATTTTGCGGCTGAAAAAACTTGTATCTGCTTTTCAGTAACATGCTACTAATTAAAGCAACTTAAAAAAAAATACTCATAGGCTCTGCTGTAACCACGAATGGCAATTACCATTTCTGCTTAGGATAAATTTCAGTTGAATTACACATTTCACTAATGTTGTTGCTTGACCAAAATTTATGCATTACGGTTTATTTGCTTTTTAGGAATTTTACTGATAACTTTCGTTATTGGTCTTTATTCATGTTCTCTGTGTGAGTTATTAGGTTATTTTAAGTGGGCATCAGACCAAATGTGTCGCCGTATAGACTATAGTGACAACTTATTTCTGCGGAGTTGCTCAACTGTTTAATAATATGGAATGTGTATTAAGTTCTCTGGCCGTCACAGATACTATGACCAATGATTACATTATGAGGGTTTGCCCATTCTCAATACTAAATAACATGATGCTTTTGAGGCAAACCGGAATTTTTTATTATTATTATTTAAATTTGCAGAGTGATCTTTAAGGGTCAAATACAAGTCAAGTTAGTATTTAAGCATGTTCGAGTGTATGATCTTTGAAACAGTTACACGATAGCGCGATCGTTCCTATCCGTGTTTAATACCTACCTCTAATAATGCTCAAGAGATTTTATTCATCCTAAGGGTGAAACACAGGTCAAGCTGATATTTGGCCAGATCAGATCAACCTGTCATAATCATTCATCGTAAAAAAACTGGAACTATTTTAGACCCGTGATGATACGCAAAAAGCAGTCAAGGGCTTACACTAGTAATATAATAATTTATCTCTAACAATAGAACACTCGGAAGGGGAATTATTGACATCGGAGCTGTGGCTGCAGAAATCGGGAACTTGGTTCTCGAGCGGTGTCTTGGCCGGTCGAATTACCATGCTGGCAATAATAAGCTACCAGACTTACATTTCAAAGAATTGATATCAGAATCACTTTAGTTTTAAATTCTGATCCAGTGATTTTTCACTTGGTGCTGTGTGGGCGAGGAAGATTAATGAGTCGGCGACTTCGAGGCCTTCACACTATCTTACGGTAATAACATTTCCTCGAAATTTAAGGATGAGTGTTTGCACATGCATATTTTTCTCGAAGAGGCAACCCAAATGACGCCCTGAAAGGATAGCTCCACCCGATAGGAGTATCACTGCCGGATAATAAAAAGCTGAGCACAATTAATCGCGCGAATGTTATGCTTCAGATACAATTGCACTGATAATACATCAGATTAAATTGAACATTGAATTGAGGACCGTAATTGAGATCATTAGGCCCATATACTATTGCGTGTCCCTTTTTCAAAGATTTCATATTTTTTCTAAGTGGTATCTTTTTATAAAGTCAGTTATATTGTATTGTAATCTTCGTTTTAAATTTTTATGTTTTCAGTGTTATCAGAGTACAATAAATTTCATAGCATAACGACCATTTTTTGTAGGACGGGGTGTTGTTTTTATTATAAATTTTGAATGGTTTATTTCATTTTAAAAATAAATACACCTTCCTTCCGTTTGGTTATTTTGATGTTAAAATTAACTGTCCATTTATGACACATTTAGATTTATAAATGTGGCTATATCGAAGAATGATAATAATACCATGAACAGACCATACCACAAATGCTGAAGTGCTCCGCAAAATGAAAAAAGATATGTAAATATTGACCACTGTAAAAACACGAAAGCTTCAGTACCTTGGCCACATCATGAGGAATAATAGCCATTATGAACTCCTGCAATCTGTTCTCCAGGGGAAAATACCAGGAAAGAGAAGTGATGGTAGAAGAAGAACTTCTTGGTTAAAACATCTGAGAACATGGACCTCCGGAGTTAATCCGAGCATCAACCAACAGAGATAAGACAGCCAAGATCGTTACCGACATTGGAAACGGATAGGGACCAGAAGAAGAAAAATATTTACAAATGTTTATGAATTCATTTTGCACCTTTCTCGCAATTATTCAATAATCAATAAATAGCAAATAAATAATAATAATGATCGTAATAACCACAAAACCCCGTTCTAATACAAACTGAACCTACAACCATAATGGAAAATATTGTCAAACCTATAAAAACGGATCAAAAGAAGCAGAAAAACAAAAACTGTTCGGTATAGAAATTTGTAACTTGACTCGTGGTATTTGATGAACTATATCCTGTAGTAGTATAACGTAATAACATTCAACTTGTTAAACAATTTTTTTATTTAATTGGAGATGAGATTTTGTGGTTTCTTGGCAGATTTATGAGGATACTGTTAGGGGTGATCGCTTTGGAGCTTTTTAGTTAGTACCCCTCTACGTGAGTCATCAACAAACTCATCTTCCTTCACAGTATTACTCATATAAGAAGCACTGTGATTTCGTATTTGTCAGATCAAGTAGAGTATCACTCTATTTATATCTCTATAAATTTGCACACAAATTGTAGAGTAAATCAATATTTTCATTGGCAGTTAGATGCAATAGCATGTTTTTCAGTGGTATACCAAGTGGAGTAATGAACAAACGAACGCGTTCTCGAATTTTTGCTATTCTTTAGAGAACTTTCAGCATAAAACGTCAGTTAACACTCCTTTTTGGCATGCTGAATTAAATATTTATTTCTAGAAGAAAGATGATGGCACTGTTTGCAGAGCGGCTAACTGAAGAATCAATAATTATATTTTCAAAAAATCGTAGAAGATCCTTTTCACTGATTCAGTAAGATAATTACAGTTCGGAGGAAACGGTGAATTTTCTTGGAACAGATCAACAGGAACATTCGGGCCTAGTATACTGGAACATCCTCTACCTAATTTCGATGCTGAAATTAAGTTTTCCATGGTTTAAAAAATCACTCCTAGGAAATGATTGTATTGCTCGTCAGTATATATCATGGCCGACTGTCTTCCCGTTCCTTTCCAACAAATCTTTTAGGTCACTAACGATGACGCTGATGATGAATATGATAAAACTAATACATGTTATTGAAACTTGTAAGTGTGATGCATATCGATAATCGACAGTGAACACGTGTTAATGTAACAACTAGGTAACTTCCTCCAAGTTACCGAACCTCGTGTGGGTGACGAAGTCATTTGACGGAAATCCGGGTAGATTCCCGGCATAACAATACACACTTGGTTTCCAATGTTTTCTCGAAAATTCCAGTACCAATTGGTTGCTTCATTACGGTCGTGAACTAGATCCTGCCCATTTCTTGTCAACAGTCCCATTACGCCTCCAATTGCCTTACTGTTGACAACCATATAATAATAATTATATGGTTATATCGTTTCCTTTTCTCATTTACTAAAACTGATTTCAACTTACAATCGGTTAAAGTCAACACTGTTATTTAAATCGAAGGTAATAACTGATATAATTAATTTTCTGACCCTTTTTAATTTTGGCATTTGACATCGAGACTAAAAAATCAGAACAAGGTTGACACAATTGAATTTTTTTTTTTTAAATAGCACTGAATACACAGTAAAACCTAATATGACACAATAAAGAATAATCGTTGTTATAATTCTGCCTCTAAATATTTTTTTAGGGTGAAAAATATATATCAACACAAATTCTCAAGTTTTAATAATCAGTTACAATTTCTGTAATAGTTTCTGGCGTCTTGTTATGACAGAAGTAAAAACTGATGACTATGAAATTTCCGAAAAGTAGCCAGAAATAATTGTCAAACACAACACCAAATAGAATACATGAATAATTGTTATGAAATTTACTCCTGTTAATTACATCTATTAAATATACCCTATGATGAAATTTGTTCTTTCGAATGAAAGCTCTATAGCGAAAGTACCTACTTAATTTGTTTGAGCTATGAGCGTTGTTATGTGGGCGGCCGTATAGCTGGGGCGGTAGAGCGCCTGACCGCGGCCCGGACTACCGGGGTTCGATACCCGACGAAGCCGAGGATTTTTCTCGAAGCTGAACGTCCAGAACGGCTCCCCACACCTACTCAGACTGCTATCCAATGAGCACCGTGGAGGAAACTCCGCGGGAAGGTAAAGAACGGCCGCAGCGTGGCGCTGACCCTCACATCCATTCTGACGGGAATGTGGAGCTCTACCTCCGTGAATCCTACGGGAAACGGCAGGAGCCGTCGAACGCCGCGACCTTTACCTTACATCGTTATGCAATCAGCCAGAAACTATACTTAATACATACAGCACGATTCACAAAATTTACATGCTAAAATTTACATGCTGCTTATTAAAAAGAGTTTTTTTAAAAAATAAAAAACTGCAGTTAACACTATAATATACAAACAGCTTTAGATGTTTGCAACTTTGCAGGTGGTTTCAGACTCAATATTTTGTGACATATTGTTTTGGTCCGATGGTGAACACAGGAGACTTTTTTCACGCTACCGATGAGTTTATTGAATCTTTTTTGGTTTTATCTTGACAGTATCCTCAGAATGCGGCTCCAAACACAAAGCACTTATTAGAAGTGCGAATGGCATTATTGGCAGGGTGACTCCGGAAAAGTGTGCGGCCTCTTGGTGACAGAGCTTAAATTTGCTTCTGATATGGCTGCCGTCGTCTGATCCGGCAATCATAACGCTTAAATGTACCCTACAGTTTTACGTCGAATCAAAACCTCAAAGCGTCTAAGCGTGCTCCACACCAACAAAGCAAAGCACTGACAAAGCAGTGAAGGTGAGTTCAAGGGCCGTAAAATATGCGGTACAGACCGGGAGTAGAATCGGGGTCTTCCAATCCACCGCATGGCGCCTTAACCACCATAGCCATCAGACGGATCGGCTTTTTGTAAATCTAAGCTAAGCTTGGTACTAACCGGAAGATAGGTCTGACTCACGCAAAGGAGATGTAGGATACTTAGCCCGATATTGGGTGTAAGGTAGCTGTTTTCTTTCCTCCTCACATAATCTAAACAGGTAAACCTACCGTGTAAATAGTAACTGCAGTTTTACATGGAATCCGAATCACGGAAGCTTTCTGTCGTACTTCATATCACATAGCAAGCTGTGCCAAAGGCCTAGGTCGGGTTAAGTGTCTACGAAAATCCTACCGAGACAGGTAATCTTTTGATCTTCAGCCAGATGTCTTAACCACTGAGCCACCAGGATGCAGTGACTTAAAATAAGTGAGAGAGTGTTATATGGTTAAAATAAGCATTCAATTCTTTGCAAGTAAATGTACAAAGGAATTCTTTTAGAAGATCAAAAAATTCGTGCATTAGTCTCACATCTTTTACCACCTCTAACTATGTGATATTAGAAGTGTACTGGCTGTCCAGTTACACATTGAAATATGGTCTTTATGTAGGTGTTGAGTTTGTTGATGTACTGATTTGAATCTTATCTACTTTCAATTTTCACGGAATTTAATAATTGCGAATTTCTTACGCTTACAGTATTGTTTGACACCTTTTTTGATTTCGAAACAGAAAGCGGAAACAACTTTGGGAGCAGGAAAGTGCTAAAAATCATGTTCAGTATGGCCCAAATTTTCTGTCTATTTCCGCAGGACGCTTCCCTGAATAAGGGAAACAGGATATTTTAGCGTGCGTGGTGAGCTTGATCAAAGTTGGTAGATCAAAATGTCGATTTTTTTTAAAAAAAATCTTCATTAGGACATTTAATCAAATGAAATTTTATTGATTTCTCAATTTTAATAAGCATGAACAAATTATCTTGTACTGCTGATCTGTCTGTAATCGTAGATATTAACAAATGATCAATTTCCTACTCTTATCTGGCACATGCGCCAGAGAATTTGCATGGTTGTTCTTTGTGTAAAGTCTTCGTGATTCATGGTAAAGATCATTATCCATTATCAGAAGACGCCTCAGATTTGTCTCTGTTCTGGCACCTACCAAGCTAGCCGTGGCGCTCAGTCCTTTGAGGAGTGACGTACCTCAGATTTCGTCCAATGCGAGCTGGCCGCTCAGGTCGACGAACTGGTGTCGGGAACAGTGGGTTAGTGTGCCACGGGTTGCAGCCTGCAGCTGACTGCACTCGGCTGGGCATCAGTCCCCGTTCACACAAACAGAACATTTCTGAGTATCTTTCAAAGAGAACACGGTAATATGTTACCACAAAATTTCATTAAACTTCTCAAGCACAAAATCTTTTTTTTTTTTTTTTTCAGTTGCTTCCTTTTCAAACCGCAACAATATTTCGTAACAGAAAGATCTCGTAAATAAACTGAAATGAAAGGTCTTACAGGTAGCATCTGAAACCTGTATTACGGATTTGCCTTAAAACAATATTTATAGCAGACTTTTTTAAATAAGATACCTTTTGTTTTATTTGTTAAAATGAAGACTGAAGTACGAAGATTCTTGGTGAGGTTAATTAAATCTGTTCGTGCTAGTGAAGAATGTGAAGAAAATTTGATTTGTATCTGTTTCGCTGTTAGGACTGCCAGTCGTTAGCAGCGAAGTACGTGTCGGCATCGGGTCTCACTTTCACCTTTATGTGTCTTCTCACGTTGCTATTACAAACACAACGCTTAAAGTGAAATCTTTGATCAGGTCATTCTATCTTTCGAAAGTACAAACAACATCAAATTGATTTCATCCCTGTCCGAACAGTTGCTTTTCACTTTTGCGTATTATAATTCTTATTTTTTTTTTTTTTTATCTAACAACAGTTTTCTGTTTATATTTCGAAGTTGATGTCGACATTGATGACTTAGATGAAGACAATTTGATAGAGCATTGAGTGATTTGAAATCGAATAAGGCAGTTGCAATTGATGAGATTCCAGTGGAATTTCAGCAATCCCTGGGAGAAGATTGAATCAAAAGATTATTCAAGTTGATATCAAAAAGTTATGAAACAGGAGAGATTCCCACAGATTTTAATAAAAGTGTCATCTTCACACTTCCAAAGAAAGCACAAGCTGACAGATGGGAGAATTATCGCACTAGAAGTCTAACATCAAATGCTTCAAAATTACTGACCAGAATATTATACAGAAGAATGGAAAGTGTAGTACTACTTTATAGTAGCGAAACATACTGAAATCACGTAGTTATAATAAAAGAAGAGAATCATGAGAGAGACGTTTCAGTTAAAAAGGATGTAAGACAAGGTTGTAGTCTATCCCCATTAATATTCAACTTATACTTAGAAGAAGCAATAATCGAAGTGAATGAAAGATTTGAATGCGGCACAAGTTTTCAAGTAGACTAAAATCAGTATGCTACGATTTGCTGATGACATTGTCTTGTTAGCAGAACAGGCTGAGGATATTGAGAAGTTACTGAACGGCATGAAGAAAATACTGAAGGAAGATTTTGGACTTAATATAAATCAAAACAAAAGTGATGAAATGTTGCAGAAATGATACCATAATAGTAGATTAAATATAAAAATAGGGTAGGATGCGATAAAAGAAGTTAGTGAATTTTACTACTTAGGAAGTAAAATCTCAGCCGATTGTGGAAGCAAGAATGATGGTAAAAGCAGAATAGTAATAGCAAAAAGAGCTGACATGAAAAAGAAAAATCTTTTAGATTCAAATATTAATCCAGGATTCAGTAAGAACTATTTAAAACTCTATGTGTAGAGTGCAGAACTTTATTGCTCCCAAGCATAGACTTTATGAATACCAGAAAGAAAGAAAATTGATTCATTGGGAATATGTTGTTATAGAAGGATGCTGAAAATTAAGTGGACAGATAAAGTATGAAATGAACGAGTTTTGGTAATGATGGGTGAGGAAAGAAGTTTGTGGAAGAGTTCTACAGAATAAAAAAAGGCAGGATGGTAGGGCATATTTTTATACATCCAGTATTGGTTAGCATAAATTTCTGTCCCAGAAAACTTGGATTTTTTTTTTTACACTTCATTTATACAGCCTAATATCTTAGTGACTAAATTAGACCCCACATAATAATTTTTACATTGTTGATTACAAAGTGTTTTGAGATTTGTACAAAATATTTGCGTGCAAGGAATTTGGCATACAGTTCCATTACACTTTGATTTACTGTCTAATTGATTCAATAATATTACATTTGGTCTTGCTTACAGATATAACAGTTACAGCTGCTATTGCAACATTTAATATTATATTGAATCACAATTATCACTTATTGTTGTTATAGTGCTGGTGGTTTTTATTGAAATATTCCAGTTATTCTTAGAGTATCCCATTATTCACTTAGTTGCAGTTAACCCAGTTTGTACATATGTTTCTGTAATCTATCATGTAGTTATACCGGATTACTGAATAATAACAATTGCTTATAAGTAACATTCACTTAATTTTATGTTCTCAGCCACTACAGTCCTGAGCCAGTTCGCATTTGCAGCATCCCGGCCTACCATTAATATGGAGATTAACTACCAAATATTGTTATTATTCATTGTGTATTTGTGCAAAAGTCAATGACACATTCCCTCTACATTACAAACAAGATTGTTTTGGCCGTGGTAGAAGCGCTTTGTTTGCTGTAAGTGCTCATTCTGCCACGCCATCGTTCTGACTCAGGCCTGTTGTAGGCTCGGTTCCGTTTTAACAATGGTAGTATTACTTAATTTAATAGTTATACATTTAAATTGTTTTTGCAATTATCACCTCTGGTATTATAATCTACTTCTCCCCTATAAGGCCTTATCCGTTTTTATGTTACAAAAATTTATCTACAACGTCTATTCTAATCTAACTTTAAACGTATACTACTCTATCAATACTGATCTACCCACCGCCATCATCCCGGGATAGTCTGCCAGCCATGCCCTCCTGGATTTCCAGTAGGACATGATCGACCGACACATCGGGACAAAACTTCCGGCTCCCGGAAGTTTCAGTAGAATACTGTTTACTCTTATCCGGCAATGCAATAAACGACTTAAAACATCACAATGATGCATCTTTACAATTTAAGATATCTCATCTACATGACACATGCTGAAAATGTTGAATACATATCTTTCAGTTTCCCGAAGCCAGAGCCGTAACAATCTACAATATCTTCTATAAATCTAAAAATTCCGGAATGGTATCACTAAGTTTGTTGAAGTAATTGATTCCTACGCTACAGATCAAAGTGACGGTCTTCGTCACATACCCCAGCGTCTTCCAAGTACGATACCATGCCCAGTGAGATTGTATTTGACTCACATACGTTAAATAATGTACTCAGTTTGCTGTTTTAAGTACTGAAATGTTCGCTTCACAAATATAATACTTGCAGAGAAGTTACATTCCTTTTCAATAATGACAGATAAATTCTATGAGTTTTTTTGAGCACTATTTCTACAAATGATTTCTTTACACCGTGGTAAACTGAAATCTGGTGCGTTGAAATGGAATATTCCATCTTAGGTTCCAGAGATTATCACTTATAAGACAGACACATTACAACACAAAGTGAGATCAAACACCAGACGCACGGAATCATTTCAAAGGATTGTTAACGTCTTACTCCCTAGTAATATAATAACGTGAACACATAGTAATTATGAACCCAACAAGAACTGCATACATCCTGCCTAAACTCGTGATGTAATTGTAACGTGACATATTTTTACATGCTTTACTTTTCAGTCACTGTATAGTACACAGGGAGAAACTGTACTTAGAACAAAATTGAGAGAAATAATATACTTTCCTTATGTTAGTTAAGTGTCTGTTTCAAAATTTTATCCTATGATAGTTCAGGAAATACCTTCCAATATAAATCAAACTATTATGTTATAGTAAAACTAAGTGCGCGTAATATTATAAACGAAATGATAAATTTTGATAGGGCGCTAATGACCCCGTCGTCGACGCGCCCTAAAACCCGAATAACAACAACAACAACAACATAAATTTTGAAGTTGTCCCTATTTCTTCTTTGTCGTTGAAGAGATGTTCTACACATTCGCTTATTATAAATATTACAGTACCGGTAACCACGTCGCCTGACATTTTGTTCGTTGCTATGCTGGTGTTTAATACATTTACGAGGAACTTTCTCTTATAAATGTTAACGGTTCTATATTAGCGGTTCCAAATGTTAGCTGTGACATTAATCACCGAGTGCCAAATGATAGATAGGTAATGCAATCAGTGACTGGTGGTGACTGGGGACTGATCTTCCCTCAAACGATAACTTAAATAATAATTCACTAGACCAGTGCGTTTCAGTGGTTATGTATCACGTCTGATTTTGCTGGTTTCTTACTTTAAAGCTAATCATGGATGCTAAATATTTATTTTTAATAATAAATCCATCATTTTCGTGAGGGATGTCACAAATTAAAATTTGTCTTGGCGGCGTCCACTACTCGACTATGGATGGCTTAGCTGGTTCGACCTTCTGTGTGTGTCAGAAATCCCCAACTGTCGAGACTTGAGTATCAGTGTATGGGATGTGTCAGTAAACAATTTCAGAAATGTGAAACAAACGTGTGAGTTGAATTACAAACTTCTCAGAAGTGTCTGTGATTGCCTTGCTGTGGGTCATTCGGAAGAATAGACCTGAATGCACTAGAACCAGGTTCCATCCTATCCCTTCTTTCATCCATCATGCACAAGATGATTTAAGATACTACAGTACACTTAACACAGTCTCATCACAGTCATCTACACAAAAAATAACACTCATTAATTAAAATACATTTCTCGAGGCTGCCGCTCACAGTATGTCAGTGGCCTTAATACAGATTATCAGGTGCAGTGAAATAACTATCCACTGAACAAAACACCCTGCTGGCTAAAGTCTAATGAGAAAAATATCTGAGGAAGGGAGAAGTGGAGAAACCTTGTGATGGAACTGGTAATGAATCGATATAATCTTACAACCAGTAGACTTATTAGGAACCTAAGCGATGAATCAACTAGTCTCACTAAAACTTCCAGACCAAATAATCACTAGTTGCTCATTAATGAATAAACCGGAATGAGAGGATATAGTTATGCAAAGTTCTGAACCCATGAGAATGTATAACCCCATATAACAACAGTTCATCTCAAACCGCGTAAATGGGTTACTGATGTAAGGAAATATTTGTATACCATCTTTGCCATTTACATATGCTACAGGACCGAATAGCACTAGCAGCATATCACAAACTGGTTTCGAAACAAACAAGCTTTAGATTTTTTTTAAATCTTTTGGTGGGTCAAATTTTCAGTTTCACCCAGCACATAGATAACGGATGAGAGAAAAAGATTTCTGTGAATCCAACTGATGCGTATGACACGGTAAATCACAATAAACCTACAGTTAGACTTATTCAGTTAGCGCAAGATTCAGTTTTCTTCAGTCCTCACAAGCAACTGTTACGTTACTCTTTAAGGAAACAGAAATACCTTTGGAGAAATCGGAGGACCTAACTACTCCAAGTCACTATTTTGTCACTGATATCATTCGATATATACAGTAACACCTGCCGGAAGATTCAAACGTGGCGCCCAAGAAACTGAAGAAAACTGTCAAGAGCATCAGAAAACGTTAAAGCCTAATCCAGACGAGAATGAAATGAGCGCCTTCTACTTGCACAACAGTGAACTCTTGATTGAATATACGATGGAGTTCCACCTGACCTCTGCGATCACTTAGGAAATAAACTTGATCGTGCTCTTATCTTCAAAATGAGATTATCGCAAGAAATGGTATCCTTCGTGTGTTAATTAGTTCAGTATGGGCAGCTCAGAGAAAGATTCTGAGGTGATCTGCTCTTGCTCTCTGTTTTTGAGGTGGAGAACATGAAGCATCGGGATGGAAAAGATCTTTACATTGGTAGTGATGTAGACATGGTGCTAAATCAATCAGTACATGTTATTAATAGTTGTTTGAGAACAGTCCTCGAGCTGGGATAGCACAGCAGTGCAACGAAAGGCAGAAAAGAATGACAGACATCCGCTATATGGGCACTACATCATAGCCTCAAGGTTGGAGTTACTCAAGAGCTCCTAGCACTTCCAATCCAAAAACAGGCAAGGAGAGTATTCCCTTAAAACGTAGCAGATCCTGACGATCCACTGTCTACGGAGAAGCCGGTAAGTGCTCATCAACGATCATACGAAGTGTGGAAAGCTTTGAACCGACTACTGATTGGTATGGCAAAGTGCAAGAATAAAATGTGGAGAAATTCAGACAGTAGACCATTTATTGATGTGCCCAGTATATGTGTGTTATGGGCACGCAAGAAGATTTAAATTTAGCTTATGGCTGGGTAATAATTGCAGTAAACTTTTGAAAGCGGAAGAATTAAGGTAAGTTCGTCCCGACATGAAAATAAGAAGTCCTGAAAAGCCCGGCAATCAACGATAATGTTTTAAACTATTTTTACACAGAAAATCTCCAGAATTTTTAATATTGTAGTTTCAACGAAAACGTTTTAAGAGCGTTGAATGACATTTATGTTTTGATAATCATTTTTGAATCAGAATTTAATATAATCGGAAAGACGTACAGTTATGTTAAACATATATTTCACTGTGTAATGCGGTTGCGTCATGTCATTCCTTGCCAGGCTTTAAAGTTAGGAATCTGAATACAGATTCAGGTAACATCACTCAATATTATATCAGTAACTATTTAAAGGTGTCCAATAATGTTAGAATTTCAATATATAATTAGTTACAAGAAATTTTGCTGCAACTATAGATGTTTCTGGGATGAACTACAGTAATCATTTTTGGGATGTAGTTTTAGTTCGTTCAGTCACTGTCTCGTGATGTCATATATACTTCCATTAATAATCACAGTGTCAATTAATATTTAGCGCCCAAAAAACGTGCATAACACTTGGGAACATGATATTGATTTTTAAAAAAGAAAACTACTTTCCACTGCAAGAACTAATAACTCATAACATGAAATCCAATATTGGTAATTCCACAGATCAACTAATATCATAGATGAAAAGAAAATCTGAAAAAATTTGATCTGCAATTCAGATTTTGATTGAACCCTCAGATTTTCGTGTGTTTTCCTTTAGTGAAAGAACTGATCTTTTACCCAAAAAAAAAAAAAAAAAAAAAAACAAATTTGGCATTATATAGTTTTCTCTGGTCCTGGCTGCTGCTTAAGTACAACCGCCTTCAATTATTATACTAAAAAGTTACATAAATTTCATTTCTTAATGCCTGCTTCTGATTCAATATTGTTGTGATATAATTAGTGTGTTACTGGTAAAACCATATTTAAAAGTTCGCAAAATTGTTCAAGTAGGAATCTTTCTCTCATTAATAGCGGTATCGTGTGCTTGAGTAAACCCAAAGCATGAGACAGTGTTGACAGAGCTTGGCCAAAGAGCTTCATTAGGTCTTACACTGTGGTTAACAGAAGGCAACTAGTATCCACCAAGCAGTGCACCTCTGGAATTATTTCGAAATTTGTGCTTTCGTCGCATGGAAAGAACCAGCACAGCGGAGAGCATAAGACTTTAATGTCCTAGATTATTAGAAATGTTCTAAAGCCAAGTTCAAGACCAACTGCCTGAACGAGAGGAAAAGCGTATTTGCACACCTGCTGAGGTGAACCTTTGGCTGGTCATTCGATTTACCAGCCAACATACCGTCAGGTCACTTTTACCACAGTCAAACCTGAGGATCCTTTTTTAGCCAACTTCACCCGTCAAGAACACGTGTTGTTTGAATCTCTTCTGTTTTGCCATGACGACGTTCCTCGCGGTGTGAAAGCCTTGAGGAAGTGACGGAATTCGAGTAGCAATTAGCACGCTCGGCAGGCGCGTCGACGTCTCATGCGAAATGGACAAATCACTCAATACCCCGCTATAAAACAACTGCAAATTTCCTACTTCGACAATCTGCATTAAATTAACTACTAGGCGTTGCATTACTAAGGTCAGTGTCTCCTCATGAACTTTTACGAAGATCAATTGAATTAAGCAATCAGTAATTAAATTTACCAAAACTATACTTTCATCGTAAATAATTGTATTTAAATAAATCAGGTTTGAACAGCCCTGCTTTGATTTTTTCAGGTACAATTCTATGAAATTAAGGACTCATCTAAAAGTGAAATTTGTAGCTTTGCTAACAACTCGTTGAATTGTGATGTTGTAAATTCACTAATATAATTTGTTAATTAAACATAAATATATAACTAATTTAATAAAACTATTTCACTATCTTCTTACTGGTATTTTTTTTTTGGCGAAAATAACATCGCTGTTTTATCTGTGGTAAAATCTCACAAGATAACTGGATGGGGATTACATTCTTAGAGTTCGATTCTTGGTCCCACTGCTATATGTAGTGGGAATTATCGTGTTTATCAGATGTTTTAATTGCCTATGTCACATTATATCTAATTAATTTATGAACACAGTTATTGATTTTCTACTAATTTCTTGACTGCTATCATGCAATACTCCATCTCTTCCTATCTTGATCAATCCTATTAGGATTATAATTTAGGTTCTCAATTAGCTGTTTCATATTTGTCTCCCTCTTCTCATCCGTCACCCCTTCACTAGAATATTTACCAACATTTCATATCTTAAAATGTAATCAATCAACCTCTTTCTACCTTCTGTTAGTATCCTCCTCAAACATCTTTCCTCGCCCATCATTTCGAGAATAAAATAAATGTGGCAGATATAAAACGCAGTTTAGTAAATAAGTACGAGATAATCAGGTCATCGTTTAGTCTTTCCATTTCTCATTCTATACCGTATTTTTTATAAGGTGTTTAACATTCTGTTAAGGGAAGTGATCATTAAGGATGATTCATCATGAGAGACAGTAGTGAATGTTGTTAATTGTGACTAGTACAATCTTTTTTGCTAATGCAATGTTGTGTTATCGTTTATCAGAAACGTGTATCTTGATGGCAGAAAGTGAGCCCCTTTATCAGAATTCCCTTTAAAGTTCCCAGAATTCAGAATGGCCGGTGCGAAGTGGACAGTGGGGGAAGAACAATTTTTGAATAGGTGTTTACACAATATCTACGTTTCACAGAAGACAGTGGCAAGCTCAAAAACTGGTGGAAAACCAAAGTTGGTGCCATTCTCGCTCTTAACTTATACATGATATACACACCACAGCTGGTAGATTAACGAGAAAACTCTGGCTGCAATGATTTCTCGCTGTCTCACCTGTTAAGTGTTGATAGATGCGTAAATTTCTGTGCCAAATATTTGCAAAATATAGCAGATTCTTCTTGATATTTGATAGAAAGTAAAGGATGAAGTTTTCTACTGACCCATTCAGTCCCACTCCTCTGAAAACACCTACGATATCGCAGGTGTAACGTCCCCATGCGCCATTGTAATTCCTTCAATCTACATTTTAATTAGTTGAGAACAGGTTCTTCCATCCATTATTGCCTTCCACTGAAAAAATATTGCCATTTAATATCCGAAACACCACCTGCTGTTTTACTATTTCTCGTTGAGCGTTCAATTCCTTCTTTTCAAATGGTATTGCAGCCATTATTTCACTAAGCTAGAAATGTAATACAGCGGAAAAAGTAGTAAGTTTTAATTTGTGCCTACAGTTTCGATTTAAAAAGATACAAAAAACTTACCTAATTTACCAAATTGTTTGAGATACCATATTTCTTGACTTCGGGTATGTCAGATGTATCTTATAGGTATGGACGCAAGGTCCATGAAACCTCTTCACAGCTCGTTTCTGCAGTAATTGAAAAACATATTTCACTGCAAGATAATGCATCCATCCACAGAGAACCTATCCTAAGTTGAATCAATACAAAAAAGAATCATCTTTAACCAGCATAAGCAGTTTGAAAGTAACATTTGCTGTTGTATGAATTATTCATCCGTACCGTATTTAAAATTCCTGTAACACAATTTCTTATAACAAGAAATTCCATATTAAAGAGTACACTTGCAAGCATCGAGAAATCTCTGTTTTTATGTTTTCGCGTATTAAACGATCCGAGAAAATTTCAGAGATAAAGGATCAAAGACCATAAAAAATACTGATTTGACAATGGGAGTTTGATTCCTGCTTAGAATGAAATCTCATTTCTGAACTTTACAGCCTGAAACGATACGATCATCTGGGTTCCAGAATCGATGCGAAATAGTCACTACTTCGACACCGATCTGACATCTAACTTCTGACCGCAGATGTATAGTTCATGTTGCTAACATTTCTGTTTAGCTGTAGTTTAATTTCAGCAGTAATTTCTTTTAACTCCAATTCAGCTTCTAGCAATTGACGATACTGAATAAAAGACCAACACAAGACAGCTAACAGTGTGTTTTGCATGTTCCTCCAAGTCAACTGCCCCTAGTTACGCATTTTCATTCTTCTGACATAATCGAATTCAAAAAACTATTTTATTCTGATCATTAGCATTAATACAAGTTAGTATACAGTTTAATTTAACATAACAAGAGTTATTGCAAAAAGAAGATTTTCTCGGCGTATGATTACAGTCGAAATTTTGTCCACTGTTCAACCGGATTGTGTTGTGTTTTTACAAAACAATCCGGCGTTATACATGTGAAGATTTAATCGCATATCAAGATTTATTTCTGAGATTAAATCGATTCGTAAAATGCTAATTTATTTAAATAAGAATACGTGTTTATAAGGAAAGAAAAAAAAATGCTTACCACAGTTAA
>JARYHS010008075.1:58786783-59004627 GCA_031002005.1 Vandiemenella viatica | reverse complement strand
TTGATAGTTCACTTCGTTTCACAACTGTGTTTCCGTAGGGATTCAAAATATGTTTTAGATATATTACGCTATAATAGTAGGCTAAAATATGTCCCAAATGCTAATAATATACACATAAGTAAAAAATTAGGCCCATAGTGGTTCCCAGTATCATTTTTGACAATTTACTGGTCCTTGGATTGGAAAAGGTTAAGAAACGTTGCTGTACCCTATTTCAGTTGTGAGTGCTGAAATGGATAAAAGCCACGTAGCCTCGCTCGGGACCCCCCCCCCCCTCCCCCCCAGTAGCGCAGCGTAGCATTCTGCCCAACCCCCCCCCCCCCAACCGGACCACGTAGTTTGTGCACGCTCCCTAAGAGACATTAAGCAGTTAAAAAAAAAAAAAGAGGTTTTGGGAACAGAGGAAAAACACATCTGCTAGATAAGTTCACTCGCGCTCCTGAGTTGGGCACAACTATGGAATAAGAAGAAACGTGCAATGATTTATGGAGACAAATAATTTGAAAAATATTACAAATTTTTTAGAAAAATCTGAATGAGATAGGAAACAGAAAATTCTTGCGAGGATCTTGGAGAAATGAAATAGTGAGATACTTATACACTCACGATAAGCTCAGACATTTATTAAATACCGTTCATTTTTGTTTATCTTATAATATTCATAAACTTTAGAGATACTTCTTCGAAGTATTATTCGATTGTCTTCACCAAATCCTTAGTAGATATAATGGCCTAACTCACAACCGTTGATTCAAATCAACTGTTTTAAGTTGATACCGATGTAGTAATACTAACACTTCTCAGTTCCTATTTGGATTGAGTCTATTGACTGTATTACAAACTGTCGCGATCTAACTAATAGTGGAAGTAAGTGCATTATGAGATGATTGACCGTGGCTGTACACAAAAATCTTTTTATAAACTGACACTATCCCTTAATTTCACAGCAGCATGCGCAATAGTTACTAATACATTTACTGTCTCGCTCTTCACAACGTAAAACCGGGAAATTAACATCTGTAGTGGCAGAAAAGACGCCACCTTAAACGTAATGACTGATATCAGCTTTTTTAAAAATGTTTTACTGTCTGATCGGTATTTTACCAACTTGTGGGGACTATGTTCATGTTTAATCACCATGCGTTAACAATACATTCTAATTATAGCTCGAATGGAGCTTCTTCGACGAGTGTTGAGCTTTCGTCAAGAAACTATTAGAAGATTAAATAGAATATGACAAACTTCTTCCATGTTCTTTACACAAGAAGCATATACCTTCAAAAACTGTCGTGACAAAAGACATCGATTAGCCTTCTGTGAATATAATGGTAGGTATGACCCCGACTTGCAGTGGCACAACGGTAATTCGCTCAGCTGTATCAGGTGAGATCTAACGGTACTGGCGAAGAATTGACAACGTGTAGCCGTCGTGAGTTGTAGGAACTTACAAACTTTTGCGAAAATTTAATATTTTTTATTAATAGTGCCACAAGCGTACTGCAATACTTCATTAATCGTATTACTCTACATGGTGATCCTCGCTGAGCCGATTAATATAGAAAATTATTAGCGATTTACTAGAAAAAGTAACGAATGAGTTACACTAACAGAAATAAATTTCATTATTAATATCCTATGAGTAATTGCTTCATTGCTAAGCTGCATTTGGAATGAAATAAGGAGAACGACACTGGCCACACCACATCACCCTCGTTCGCGTCGATGCTATTTGGTTCCTAGAGAAACAACTCATGACGTCATGAAGCATGTTTGTCAGTAAGACTCAGCGCACGCTGATGGTGTCTTTAAACTAACTGGGAATGATATCCTGCAGGCGAACTTAGGTTCACCGGACTGGATTTGTATTGCCCAGGAACCAATAAGTTAGAACACTTCGCTGCCATTCGCCACCTTTCATACATTTCATGTAACCTATTGGAAAACCGCGAACAACAAACACACAAGAAAGACACAGAAACCAAGAAAGGTAATTGGAGACAGTGAGTGGATAAAGCATCTTGAAGAGAGGGTCATAAATCGAATTTGATTTGCTGGACGAGCCGCAGAAGATAAAACAGCAAATGATGATGGTTAGAAACCAAAGTTACAGCAGCATCGGTCCATGCTGTACAGAACTGGTTTAGTCAGTATCTGGAGCGTTTAGTTCAATGGTGTGATAACTACCTTCGCCAGACATGAATTCAGTCGAACGAACATTATGACGTGGTGGAAACATTCATTACCTTCCAACATCCTGCGCGGCGCGAAGCTAATCAGAAGGATTCAGTAAACACATTTCCACAACCATTACATTCGACAAGGCAGGCGATGAAACGTGGATTTACTCCACTTTGCGAGAAGCCATCCCTCAAGATAAACAGTGTGCATATGACATATGGCATTTAAATACAAATTATTATTATTTTGTCAGTGCGCCAGTAGCTCATAGTGATGACCAAAAATAATTAAAAGAAGGTGGGGTAACACATTTTGCGTAGTTTAACAAATCTACTATATAATTTCGTAAGGTCACCCACTCACCTCGACAGCTTTTGGCCGGAGAACGGTGTCACGTGTCAGCCTTCGCTCACAAAACAGCGACCACAGATACCATTAGAAGGAATTCGTGGTTATGTCTACAATTTAATGACTAAGCAACTGCTATAAAATTAATTGGCATAATACATTCATTAAGTTGCTTTTCATAGCGTTTCATAGTTAAAATTTTAATACATTTTGCGACAGAATAAACTTGTATCTGCTTTTCAGTAACATGCTACTAATTAAAGCAACTCAAAAAAAAAAAAAAAAAAAAATTACTCATAGGCTCTGCTGTAACCACGAATGGCAATTATCATTTCTGCTTAGCATAAATTTCAGTTGAATTACATATTTCACTAATGTTGTTGCTTGACCAAAATTTATGCATTACGGTTTATTTGCTTTTTAGGAATTTTATTGACCACTTTCGTTATTGGTCTTTATTCATGTTCGCTGTGTGAGTTATTAGGTTATTTTAAGTGGGCATCAGACCAAATGTGTCGCCGTATAGACTATAGTGACAACTTATTTCTGAGGAGTTGCTCAACTGTTTCATAATATGGAATGTGTATTAAGTTCTCTGGCCGTCACAGATACTATGACCAATGATTATGAGGGTTTGCCCATTCTCAATACTAAACAACGTGATGCTTTCGAGGCAAACCGGATTTTTTTTTTATTGATTATTATTATTTTTTTAAAATTTTCAGAGTGAACTTTAAGGGTCAAATACAAGTATTTAAGCATGTTCGAGTGTATGACCTTTGAAACAGTTACACGATAGCGCGATCGTTCCTATCCGTGTTTAATACCTACCTCTAATAATGCTCAAGAGATTTTATTCATCCTAAGGGTGAAACACAGGTCAAGCTGATATTTGGCCAGATCAGATCAACCTGTCATAATCATTCATCGTAAAAAACTGGAACTATTTTAGACCCGTGACGATACGCAAAAAGCAGTCAAGGGCTTACACTAGTAATAAAATAATTTATCTCTAACAATAGAACACTCGGAAGGGGAATTATTGACATCGGAGCTGTGGCTGCAGAAATCGGGAACTTGGTTCTCGAGCGGTGTCTTGGCCGGTCGAATTACCATGCTGGCAATAATAAGCTACCAGACTTATATTTCAAAGAATTGATATCAGAATCACTGTCGTTTTAAATTCTGATCCAGTGATTTTTCACTTGGTGCTGTGTGGGTGAGGAAGATTAATGAGTCGGCGACTTCGAGGCCTTCACTTCACCGAGCGGAGCGGTGTAACGGTTAGCGTTCTCGCCTCGCATTCGGGAGGACGGCGGTTCGAATCCCCGTCCGGGCATCCAGATTTGGGTGTTCCATGGTTTCCCCAAATCACTCCAGGCCGGGATGCTTCCTTCAAAAAGGCCATGGCCGAATTCCTTCCCATTCCTTGCCCCCATCCTTGCCCCCCATCCTTTCCCGTCTCTAAAGACCTCGATGTTAAAAAGAGAAGTAAAGCAGTTACAAAAAAAAAAAAATCGAGCCCTTCACACTATCTTACGGTAATAACATTTCCTCGAACTTTAAGGATGAGTGTTTGCACATGAATATTTTTCTCGAAGAGGCAACCCAAATGACGCCCTGAAAGGATAGCTCCACCCGATAAGATTGTCACTACCGGATAATAAAAAGCTGAGCAAAATTAATCGCGCGAATGTTATGCTTCAGATACAATTGCACTGATAATACATCAGATTAAATTGAACATTGAATTGAGGACCGTAATTGAGATCATTAGGCCCATATACTATTGCGTGTCCCTTTTTCAAAGATTTAATATTTTTGCTAAGAGGTATCTTTTTATAAAGTCAGTTATATTGTATTGTAATCTTCGTTTTAAAATTTGATGTTTTCAGTGTTATCAGAGTACAATAATTTTCTTAGCATAACGACCATTTTTTGTAGGACGGGGTGTTGTTTTTATTATAAATTTTAAATGGTTTATTTCATTTTAAAAATAAATACACCTTCCTTCCGTTTGGTTATTTTGATGTTAAAATTAACTGTCCATTTATGACACATTTAGATTTATAAATGTGGCTATATCGAAGAATGATAATAATACCATGGACAGACCGTACCACAAATGCTGAAGTGCTTCGCAAAATGAAAAAAGATATGTAAATATTGACCACTGTAAAAACACGAAAGCTTCAGTACCTCGGCCACATCATGAGGAATAATAGCCATTATGAACTCCTGCAATCTGTTCTCCAGGGGAAAATACAAGGAAAGAGAAGTGCTGGTAGAAGAAGAACTTCTTGGTTAAAACATCTGAGAACCTGGACCTCCAAGACAACTACGGAGTTAATCCGAGCATCAACCAACAGAGATAAGACAGCCAAGATGGTTACCGACATTGGAAACGGATAGGGACCAGAAGAAGAAAAATATTTACAAATGTTTATGAATTCACTAGCAGTTACCCGCGACTTCGTCCGCGTTTAAAAGTGTTGTAATATAAGATTTTCTTGAGAGGTCTGGTTGCTCAGTGGTTAGGGCGTCCAACTGGAGATGGAAAAGTCACCAGCTTGAATCCCAGTCTAGGCGAGGATTTTCAAAGGTCCTTAGCTCGACCTTCACCTCTGGCATAGGTTGTTGTGTGACGTGAATTACGCCAGAATGCTCACTTGGTTCTGATTCCATGTTGAACTGTGGGTCCTCTATGTCCGGTAGGATTACTGGGTTACGTTAAGAGGCTACGAAAGGGACTGATTCCGGAGACGTAAAGAAGTCTTGTCACCATGTCAATACGACCATACAATTTATTTTAGAGCTATTTTTATTAGTAATAGTAGTAATAAATGTTGCAATAAAATAACAAAAATCTATTTATGTTCCACACTTCACTGAATTTTTAAAACAGTAAATATATTCTGTTTGTAAGGAGTATTTTCAGTTTAATATATCCGTATATACAATATTGAGGATTTGTCTCCTAGGTTTTGCCTATTTTCATAGCCCTCGTTTTCTTACATTTCTTTGAAAGATTTGAATTTCGTTTACCCAACATCTCTTAAAATTACTAATTTCATCTCGCGAATAAAAATGAATATAGTTTTAATTAATGGAAGCTCAAAACGTCAAAATATTAGCAATACATTGATGGAATATCAACAACAAAAAAATACTAACATTCAAACAGCAAATAAATACATAAGTGGCCCAAGGACGTTCATTTCCATTAGTAAAATTGCGATACTAAAAATGATTATTTTGATTTGCATTGAGTATCTGAAAAAAAAAAGAGAACTTAATTTGCTCTTTGAATATTGATTTTTTAATATATTTTTTAGCATATATTGGTTCCATCAACAGAAATTTACATATTATAATATAGTAGTATTCTTTTATCCATAATAATCAGTGGTATTGCGGTAATGGTTTCTCTATCTCTGGAAACAACTGAATTGCCTATAGACCAGTTTACTATAGTTCATTCGTTTCGATCCATTAATTCAGCACTATAATATAAATTTCAATATTAAAGTAGTAATAGATTGTTTCTACATATTTGGTTTCTCATTCTGCAAACAGAATTGAATGACTACCGGCGAATTACCACTCCGCTTGTACGCTACTCCACTATCTGAATAAAACATTGATAAATTTCAAAAATTTACTTCGGGCATCGCCGCATGGTTCTGCTAAATCATCCAAGCTTACTATAGATCTTTTGATACAATATCGGTACAAAGCGATACATGATGTAAGTAAAATGACGCTCATGAAAGAAGCTTAAAAACTAATAATATTTCAGTTCTCATTCTGGCCCAGGCTGCGTTTTTAAAATTACCGCTAGAAAATCAAAGCTTCTATCACTCGCATATTAATAAATTCACTATATTGTATGTTAGTGACGTCATGAATAGTGAAATAAACTTGACTTTTTATTAACGCAGTAAATTAAATACTGAATACGTCTAAAACTACTTTCAGCCGCATGAACTATGTCGTCAGCTTCATGACAGTTATTGAGGTAACGTAATTAAAAAATTTATACTAAAATGCTTTTAACTTACAGTGTACAACGGAAAGTCCACAATTCTCTAAGATCGTTAATATTGCTGGTCAAATGTACATCGCGATAAAGTGACTTTTATTGCTCGTGATTTAGTAAGGTGTATAATGAAATTAATTGTGATAGTAATTTATGATATACTAATTAGGAATTTTGATATAGAAAATTCTGTTACTACTCGAAATGTATTTCCAGAGCATTTAATGTGTTGAGATGTGTTCGTATCGTTTGATTTTGTAGCGGCAGTATTAGCAGGAATAGTGGTTTGGTTGAAATGCTGCCTGGACCAGAATGTTTTTTGTTACAGCAGATTTAGTTATTATTAGTAATAAGTAAGCAGCTCTCACATGCTCCGTGCAAATGAGGTGTATTGTGTTGTAAACGACTTTCAGTGTTACTTCATGAAACAATAAGTTTCTACATTAGCCCATTGAATACATTCGTTTTAAGTGTAGAATTCGATAGATATTTGCAGAATATTGAACAGTAAATAAAAAGCAGTAGTATTCGTACAAAAAATTCTGAACAAAAAATAAAAAGGGTTAGTTAAGTTTTAAATTTCGGCAAAAATAATTTGTAATGCACAGACTGTATAGTAACAAAAAAGAAACAGGAAATAACTTAAACCGAGATAGAATGTAATCCTTTACATTTTTATAAATACGACATTTGGGGCACGACCATTTTGCACTTTTAATGAACCGACTTTCGTGCTGGTATACTCATAGCATTTTACTTTTTTTAAAGCTTTGATTTTTTATATTTATTATAACGCATATATTACGAACGAAATTATGGTGTAATATTTGATATGTCATACTATTTTATGTACGCAAATGAAAACATCTCTTTGCGAACTTGACAACAGTACCTACCTTTTTTTTTAATTTAAGGTTAAGTACAGATTTATATTTCCTGCTTCCAAACTATTATTTGTCAAGTGCGTCAGTTTTATGGCTTTTAAACTAAACACAAACTTGCATATGTAAGAAGGTTTTTGCTTTTATTTCTGAAAAGTAGTGTTTGCGATTTACGTAAAAAACAAAGAGTAAACGTGGCATGGCTATCTACGAAGTAGGAAACTTTGTTGCTTCCGAATTGATATTAATGGCAATTTCTAAAAGAACTATGCGTTTTTGAGGGATAAAATCTATCCTATGTCACTTCGCACAATTAACTGACTTCATGCCAAATTTCATTTAAATATGTTGAGTTATTAAGGCGTGATTGATTGCAGACGTACATCCAAACACACATCCGAACTTTCTCATTTTCTCATTTATAGATATATAGATTTTGCACCTTTCTCGCAATTATTCAATAATCAATAAATAGCAAATAAATAATGATAATGATCGTAATACCCACAAAACCCCGTTCTAATACAAACTGAACCTACAACCATAATGGAAAATATTGTCAAACCTGTAAAAAACGGATCAAAAGAAGCAGGAAATCAAAAACTGTTCGATATAGAAATTTGTAACTTGACTCGTGGTATTTGATGAAGTTTAATAAACTATATCCTGTAGTAGTATCACGTAATAACATTCAACTAGTTAAACTTTTTTTTTAATTGAAGATGAGATTTTGTGGTTTTTTGGCAGATTTATGAGGATACTGTTAGGGGTGATCGCTTTGGAGCTTTTTAGTTAGTACCCCTCTACGTGAGTCATCAACAAACTCATCTTCCTTCACAGTATTACTCATATAACAAGCACTGTGATTTCGTATTTGACAGATCAAGTAGAGTATCAATCTATTTATATCTCTATAAATTTCCACACATTTTGTAGAGTAAATCAATATTTTCATTGGCAGTTAGATGCAATAGCATGTTTTTCAGTGGTATACCATGTGGAGTAATGAACGAACGAACGCGTTCTCGAATTTTTGCTATTCTTTAGAGAACTTTCAGCATAAAACGTCAGTTAACACTCCTTTTTGGCATGCTGAATTAAATATTTATTTCTAGAAGAAAGATGATGGCACTGTTTGCAGAGCGGCTAACTAAAGAATCAATATTTATATTTTCAAAAAATCGTAGAAGATCCTTTTCACTGATTCAGTAAGATAATTACAGTTCGAAGGAAACGGTGAATTTTCTTGGAACAGATCAACAGGAACATTCGGGCCTAGTATACTGGAAAATCCTCTACCTAATTTCGATGCTGAAATTAAGTTTTCCATGGTTTAAAAAATCACTCCTAGGAAATGATTGTATTGCTCGTCAGTATACATCATGGCCGACTGTCTTCCCGTTCCTTTCCAACAAATCTTTTAGGTCACTAACGATGACGCTGATGATGAATATGATAAAACTAATACATGTTATTGAAACTTGTAAGTGTGATGCATATCGATAATCGACAGTGAACATGTGTTAATGTAACAACTAGGTAACTTCCTCCAAGTTACCGAACCTCGTGTGGGTGAAGAAGTCATTTGACGGAAATCCGGGTAGATTCCCAGCATAACAAAACACACTTGGTTTCCAATGTTTTCTCGAAAATTCCAGTACCAATTGGTTGCTTCATTACGGTCGTGAACTAGATCCTGCCCATTTCTTATCAACAGTCCCATTACGCCTCCAATTACCTTACTGTTGACAACTATATAATAATAATTATATGATTATATCGTTTCCTTTTCTCATTTACTAAAACTGATTTCAACTTACAATCGGTTAAAGTCAACACTGTTATTTAAATCGAAGGTAATAACTGATATAATTAATTTTCTGACCCTTTTTAATTTTGGCATTTGACATCGAGACTAAAAAAAAAAAGCACTGAATACACATTAAAACCTAATATGACACTAAAGAATAATCGTTGTTATTATTCTGCCTCTAAATATTTTGTTAGGGTGAAAAATATATATCAACACAAATTCTCAAGTTTGAATAATCAGTTACAATTTCTGTAATAGTTTCTGGCGTCTTGTTATGACAGAAGTAAAAACTGATGACTATGAAATTTTCGAAAAGTAGCCACAAATAATTGTCAAACACAACACCAAATAGAATACATGAATAATTGTTATGAAATTTACTCCTGTTAATTACGTCTATTAAATATACCCTATGATGAAATTTTTTCTTTCGAATGAAAGCTCTATAGCGAAAGTACCTACTTAATTTGTTTGAGCTATGAGCGTTGTTCAGTGGGCGGCCGTATAGCTGGGGTGGTAGAGCGCCTGAACGCGGCCCGGACTACCGGGGTTCGATACCCGACGAAGCCGAGGATTTTTCTCGAAGCTGAACGTCCGGAACGGCTCCCCACACCTACTCAGCCTGCTATCCAATGAGTACTGTGTAGGAAACTCCGCGGGAAGGTAAAGAACGGCCGCAGCGTGGCGCTGACCCCGCCTCATCTATTCTGACGGGAATGTGGAGCTCTACCTCCGTGAATCCTACGGGAAACGGCAGGAGCCGTCGGAACGCCGTGACCTACCTTACATCATAATGTAATCAGCCAGAAACTATACTTACTGCATACAGCACGGTTCACGAAAATTTACATGCTGCTTTTTAAAAAATAATTTAAAAAAAAAAAACTGCAGCTAACACTATAATTTACAAACAGCTTTAGATGTTTACAACTTTGCAGGTGGTTTCAGACTCAATATTTCGTGACATATTGTTTTGGTCGGATGGTGAACACAGGAGACTTTTTTCACGCTACCGATGAGTTTATTGAATCTTTTTTGGTTTTATCTTGACAGTATCCTCAGAATGCGGATCCAAACGCAAAGCACTTATTAGAAGTGCGAATGGCATTATTGGCCGGGTGACTCCGGAAAAGTGTGCGGCCTCTTGGTGATAGAGCTTAAATTTGCTTCTGATATGGCTGTCGTCGTCTGATCCGGCAATCATAACGCTTAAATGTGCCCTACAGTTTTACGTAGAATCAAAACCTCAAAGCGTCTAAGCGTGCTCCACACGAACAAAGCAAAGCACTGACAAAGCAGTGAATGTGAGTTCAAGCGCCGTAAAATATGCGGTACAGACCGGGAGTAGAATCGGGGTCTTCCAATCCACCGCATGGCGCCTTAACCACCAGAGTCATCAGACGGATCGGCTTTTTGTAAATCTAAGCTAAGCTTGGTACTAACCGGAAGATAGGTCTGACTCACGCAAAGAAGATGTAGGCTACTTAGCCCGATATTGGATGTAAGGTAGCTGTTTTCTTTCCTCCTCACATAATCTAAACAGGTAAACCTACCGTGTAAATAGTAACTGCAGTTTTACATGGAATCCGAATCACGGAAGCATTCTGTCGTACTTCATATCACATAGCAAGCTGTGCCAAAGGCCTAGGTCGGGTTAAGTGTCTACGAAAATCCTACCGAGACAGGGAATCTTTTGATCTTCAGCCAGATGTCTTAACCACTGAGCCACCAGGATGCAGTGACTTTTTTGAATAAAGTTAAAATAAGTGAGAGAGTGTTATATGGTTAAAATAAGCATTCAATTCTTTGCAAGTAAATGTACAAAGGAATTCTTTTAGAAGATCAAAAAATTCGTGCATTAGTCTCACATCTTTTACCACCTCTAACTATGTGATATTAGAAGTGTACGGGCTGTCCAGTTACACATTGAAATATGGTCTTTATGTAGGTGTTGAGTTTGTTGATGTACTAATTTGAATCTTATCTACTTTCAATTTTCCTGGAATTTAATAATTGCGTATTTCTTACGCTTACAGTATTGTTTGAAACCTTTTTTGATTTCGAAACAGAAAGCGGAAACAACTTTGGGAGCAGGAAACTGCTAAAAATCATGTTCAGTATGGCCCAAATTTTCTGTCTATTTCCACAGGACGCTTCCCTGAATAAGGGAAACAGGATATTTTAGCGTGCGTGGTGAGCTTGATCAAAGTTGGTAAATCAAAATGTCGATTTTTTTTAAAAAAATCTTCATTAGGACATTTAATCAAATGCAACTTTATTGATTTCTCAATTTTAATAAGCATGAACAAATTATTTTGTACTGCTGATCTGTCTGTAATCGTAGATATTAACAAATGATCAATTTCCTACTCTTATCTGGCACATGCGCCAGAGAATTTGCATGGTTGTTCTTTGTGTAAAGTCTTCGTGATTCATGGTAAAGATCATTATCCATTATCAGAAGACGCCTCAGATTTGTCTCTGTTCTGGCACCTACCACGCTAGCCGTGGCGCTCAGTCCTTTGAGGAGTGACGTACCTCAGATTTCGTCCAATGCGAGCTGGCCGCTCAGGTCGACGAACTGGTGTCGGGAACAGTGGGTTAGTGTGCCACGGGTTGCAGCCTGCAGCTGACTGCACTCGGCTGGGCATCAGTCCCCGTTCACACAAACAGAAAATTTCTGAGTATCTTTCAAAGAGAACACGGTAATATGTTACCACGAAATTTCATTAAACTTCTCAAGCACAAAATATATATTTTTTTTCAGTTGCTTCCTTTTCAAAACGCAACAATATTTCGTAACAGAAAGATCTCGTAAATAAACTGAAATGAAAGGTCTTACAGGTAGCATCAGAAACCTGTATTACGGATTTGCCTTAAAACAATATTTATAGCAGACTTTTTTTAAATAAGATACCTTTTGTTTTATTTGTTAATATGAAGACTGAAGTACGAAGATTCTCTGTGAGGTTAATTAAATCTGTTCGTGCTAGTGAAGAATGTGAAGAAAATTTGATTTGTATCTGTTTCGCTGTTAGGACTGCCAGTCTTTAACAGTGAAGTATGTGTCGGCATCGGGTCTCACTTTCACCTTTACGTGTCTTCTCACGTTGCTATTACAAACACAACGCTTAAAGTGAAATCTTCGATCAGGTCATTCTATCTTTCGAAAGTACAAACAACATCAAATTGATTTCATCCCTGTCCGAACAGTTGCTTTTCACTTTTGCGTATAATAATTTATTTTATTTTTATTTTTTTATCTAACACCAGTTTTCTTTTTATATTTCGAAGTTGATGTCGACATTGATGACTTAGATGAAGACAATTTGATAGAGCATTGAATGATTTGAAATCGAATAAGGCAGTTGCAATTGATGAATTCCCGTAGGATTTCAGCAATCCCTGGGAGAAGATTGAATCAAAAGATTATTCAAGTTGATATCAAAAAGTTATGAAACAGGAGAGATTCCCACAGATTTCAATAAAAGTGTCATCTTCACACTTCCAAAGAAAGCACAAGCTGACAGATGGGAGAATTATCGCACTAGAAGTTTAACATCAAATGCTTCAAAATTACTGACCAGAATATTATACAGAAGAATGGAAAGTGTAGTACTACTTTATGGTAGCGAAACATACTGAAATCACGTAGCTATAATAAAAGAAGAGAATCATGAGAGAGACGTTTCAGTTAAGAAGGATGTAAGACAAGGTTGTAGTCTATCCCCATTAATATTCAACTTATACTTAGAAGAAGCAATAATGGAAGTGAATGAAAGATTTGAATGCGGCATAAGTTTTCAAGTAGACTAAAATCAGTATGCTACGATTTGCTGATGACATTGTCCTGTTAGCAGAACAGGCTGAGGATATTGAGAAGTTACTGAATGGCATGAAGAAAATACTGAAGTAAAATTTTGGACTTAATATAAATCAAAACAAAAGTGATGAAATGTTGCAGAAATGATACCTTAATAGTAGATTAAATATAAAAATAGGGTAGGATGCGATAAAAGAAGTTAGTGACTTTTACTACTTAGGAAGTAAAATCTCAGCCGATTGTGGAAGCAGGAATGATGGTAAAAGCAGAATAGTAATAGCAAAAAGAGCTGACATGAAAAAGAAAAATCTTTTAGATTCAAATATTAATCCAGGATTCAGTAAGAACTATTTAAAACTCTATGTGTAGAGTGCAGAACTTTATTGCTCCCAAGCATAGACTTTATGAATACCAGAAAGAAAGAAAATTGATGCATTGGGAATATGTTGTTATAGAAGGATGCTGAAAATTATGTGGACAGATAAAGTATGAAATGAACGAGTTTTGGTAATAATGGGTGAGGAAAGAAGTTTGTGGAAGAGTTCTACAGAATAAAAAAAGGCAGGATGGTAGGGCATATTTTTATACATGCAGTATTTTTTAGCATAAATTTCTGTCCCAGAAAACTTGGATTTTTTTTTTTTAGCCTTCGTTTATACAGCCTAATATTTTAGTGACTAAATTAGACCCTACATAATAATTTTTATATTGTTGATTACATAGTGTTTTGAGATTTGTACAAAATATTTGCGTGCAAGGAATTTGGCATACAGTTCCATTACACTTTGATTTACTGTCTAATTAATTCAATAATATTACATTTGGTCTTGCTTACAGATATAACAGTTACAGCTGCTATTGCAACATTTAATATTATATTGAATCACAATTATCTCTTATTGTTGTTATAGTGTTTTTATTGAAATATTCCAGTTATTCTTAGAGTATCCCATTATTCACTTAGTTGCAGTTAACCCAGTTTGTATATATGTTTCTGTAATCTATCATGTAGTTATACCGGATTACTGAATAATAATAATTGCTTATAAGTAACATTCACTTAATTTTATGTTCTCAGCCACTACAGTCCTGAGCCAGTTCGCATTTGCAGCATCCCGGCTTACCATTAATATGGAGATTAACTATCAAATATTGTTATTATTCATTGTGTATTTGTGCAAAAGTCAATGACACATTCCCTCTACATTACAAACAAGATTGTTTTGGCCGTGGTAGAAGCGCTTTGTTTGCTGTAAGTGGTATGCTGACGTTTGCTCATTCTACCACGCCATCGTTCTGACTCAGGCCTGTTGTAGGCTCGGTTCCGTTTTAACAATGGTAGTATTACTTAATTTAATAGTTTATAAATTTGAATTGTTTTTGTAATAATCACCTCTGGTATTATAATATACTTTTACCCTATAAGGCCTTATCCGTTTTTATGTTACAAAAATTTATCTACAACGTCTATTCTAATCTAACTTTAAACGTATACTACTCTATCAATACTAATCTACCAACCACCATCATCCCGGGATAGTCTGCCAGCCATGCCTTTCTGGATTTCCAGTAGGACATGATCGACCGACACATCGGGACAAAACTTCCGGCTCCCGGAAGTTTCTGTAGAATACTGTTTACTCTTATCCGGCAATGCAATAAACAACTTAAAACATCGCAGTGATGCATCTTAAGAGAGACTATATACACAATTTAAGATATCTCATCTACATGACACATGTTGAAAATGTTGAATACATATCTTTCAGTTTCCCGAAGCCAGAGCCGTAACAATCAACAATATCTTCTATAAATCTAAAAATTCCGGAAATGGTATCACTAAGTTTGTTGAAGTAATTGATTCCTACGCTACAGATCAAAGTGACGGTCTTCGTCACATACCCCAGCGTCTTCCAAGTACGATACCATGCCCAGTGAGATTGTATTTGACTCACATACGTTAAATAATGTACTCAGTTTGCTGTTTTAAGTACTGAAATGTTCGCTTCACAAATATAATACTTGCAGAGAAGTTACATTCCTTTTCAGTAATGACAGATAAATTCTATGAGTTTTTTGAGAATTATTTCTACAAATGATTTCTTTACACCGTGGTAAACTGAAACCTGGTGCGTTGAAATGGAATATTCCATCTTAGGTTCCAGAGTAGTGTTGCCCAAAATCGGTCTTGGTCTTGCATTTTTGCAAGACCAAGACCAAGACCAGGTGTATTGATGCAAGACCAAGACCGGCCAAGTCTGGTCTTGTTCTTGCATTTGGGCAACACTAGTGTTGCCCAAAATCGGTCTTGGTCTTGCATTTTTGCAAGACCAAGACCAAGACCAGGTGTATTGATGCAAGACCAAGACCGGCCAAGTCTGGTCTTGTTCTTGCATTTGGGCAACACTATTCCAGAGATTATCACTTATAAGACAGACACATTACAACACAAAGTGAGATCAAACACCAGACGCACGGAATCATTTCAAAGGATTGTTAACGTCTTACTCCCTAGTAATATAATAACGTGAACACATAGTAATTATGAACCCAGCAAAAACTGCATACATCCTGGCTAAACTCTTGATGTAATTGTAACGTGACAGTCACTGTATAGTACACCTGTACTTAGAACAAAATCGAAAGAAATAATATATGTTAGTTAACTGTTTCAATATTTTATCCTATGATAGTTCAGGAAACACCTTCCAATATAAATCAAACTATTATGTTATAGTAAAACTAAGTGCGCGTAATATTATAAACGAAATGATAAATTTTGAAGTTGTCCCTATTTCTTCTTTGTCGTTGAAGAGATGTTCTACACATTCGGTTATTATAAATATTACAGTACCGGTAACCACGTCGCCTGACATTTTGTTCGTTGATATGCTGGTGTTTAATACATTTACGAGGAACTTTCTCTTATAAATTTTTCTCTTATAAATGTTAATGGTTCTAAATATTAGCGGTTCCAAATGTTAGCGGTGACATTAATCACCGAGTACCAAATGATAGATAGGTAATGCAATCAGTGACTGGTGGTGACTAGGGACTGATCTTCCCTCAAACGATAACTTAAATAATAATTCACTAGACCAGTGCGTTTCAGTGGTTATGTATGACGTCTGATTTTGCTGGTTTCTTACTTTAAAGCTAATCATGGATACTAAAAATTTATTTTTAATAATAAATCCATCATTTTCGTGAGGGATGTCACAAATTAAAATTTGTCTTGGCGGCGTCCACTACTCGACTATGGATGGCTTAGCTGGTTCGACCTTCTGTGTGTGGCAGAAATCCCCAACTGTCGAGACTTGAGTATCAGTGTATGGGATGTGTCAGTAAACAATTTCAGAAATGTGAAACAAACGTGTGAGTTGAATTCCAAACTTCTCAGAAGTGTCTGTGATTGCCTTGCTGTGGGTCATTCGGAAGAATAGACCTGAATGCACTAGAACCAGGTTCCATCCTATCCCTTCTTTCATCCATCATGCACAAGATGATTTAAGATACTACAGTACACTTAACACAGTCTCATCACAGTCATCTACACAAAAAATAACACTCATTAATTAAAATACATTCCTCGAGGCTGCCGCTCACAGTATGTCAGTGGCCTTAATACAGATTATCAGGTGCAGTGAAATAATTATCCACTGAACAAAACACCCTGCTGGCTAAAGTCTAATGAGAAAAACATCTGAGGAAGGGAGAAGTGGAGAAACCTTGTGATGGAACTGGTAATGAATCGATATAATCTAACAACCAGTAGACTTATTAGGAACCTAAGCGATGAATCAACTAGTCTCACTAAAACTTCCAGACCAAATAATCACTAGTTGCTCATTAATGAATAAACCGGAATGAGAGGATATAGTTATGCAAAGTTCTGAACCCATGAGAATGTATAACCCTATATAACAGTTCATCTCAAACCGCGTAAATGGGTTACTGATGTAAGGAAATATTTGTATACCATCTTTGCCATTTACATATGATACAGGACCGAATAGCACTAGCAGCATATCACAAACTGGTTTCGAAACAAACAAGCTTTAGATTTTTTTTAAATCTTTTGGTGGGTCAAATTTTCAGTTTCACCCAGCACATAGATAACGGATGAGAGAAAAAGATTTCTGTGAATCCAACTGATGCGTATGACAAGGTAAATCACAATAAACCTACAGTTAGATTTATTCAGTTAGCGCAAGACGTTCAGTTTTCTTCAGTCCTCACAAGCAACTGTTACGTTACTCTTTAAGGAAACAGAAATATCTTTGGAGAAATCGGAGGACCTAACTACTCCAAGTCACTATTTTGTCACCGATATCATTCGATATATACAGTAACAACCTGCCGGAAGATTCAAACGTGGCGCCCAAGAAACTGAAAGAAAACTGTCAAGAGCATCAGAAAACGTTAAAACCTAATCCAGACGAGAATGAAATGAGCGCCTTCTACTTGCACAACAGTAAACTCTTGATTGAATATACGATGGAGTTCCACCTGACCTCTGCGATCACTTAGGAAATAAACTTGATCGTGCTCTTATCTTCAAAATGAGATTATCGCAAGAAATGGTATCCTTCGTGTGTTAATTAGTTCAGTATGGGCAGCTCAGAGAAAGATTCTGAGGTGATCTGCTCTTGCTCTCTGTTTTTGAGGTGGAGAACATGAAGCATCGGGATGGAAAAGATCTTTACATTGGTAGTGATGTAGACATGGTACTAAATCAATCAGTACATGTTATTAATAGTTGTTTGAGAACTGTCCTCAAGCTGGGATAGCACAGCAGTGCAACGAAAGGCAGAAAAGAATGACAGACATCCGCTATATGGGCACTACATCATAGTCTCAAGGTTGGAGTTACTCAAGAGCTCCTAGCACTTCCAATCCAAAAACAGGTAAGGAGAGTATTCCCTTAAAACGTAGCAGATCCTGACGATCCACTGTCTACGGAGAAGCCGGTAAGTGCTCATCAACGATCATACGAAGTGTGGAAAGCTTTGAACCGACTACTGATTGGTATGGCAAGGTGCAAGAATAAAATGTGGAGAAATTCAGACAGTAGACCATTTATTGATGTGCCCAGTATATGTGTGTTATGGGCACGCAAGAAGATTTAAATTTAGCTTATGGCTGGGTAATAATTGCAGTAAACTTTTGAAAGCGGAAGAATTAAGGTAAGTTCGTCCCGACATGAAAATAAGTAGTCCTGAAAAGCCCGGCAATCAACGATAATGTTTTAAACTATTTTTACACAGAAAATCTCCAGAATTTTTAATATTGTAGTTTCAACGAAAACGTTTTAAGAGCGTTGTATGGCATTTATGTTTTGATAATCATTTTTGAATCAGAATTTAATATAATCGGAAAGACGTACAGTTACGTTAAACATATATTTCACTGTGTAATGCGGTTGCGTCATGTCATTCCTTGCCAGGCCTTAAAGTTAGGAATCTGAATACAGATTCAGGTAACATCACTCAATATTATATCAGTAACTATTTAAAGGTGTCCAATAATGTTAGAATTTCAATATATAATTAGTTACAAGAAATTTTGCTGCAACTATAGATGTTTCTGGGATGAACTACAGTAATCATTTTTGTGATGTAGTTTTAGTTCGTTCAGTCACGGTCTCGTGATGTCATATATACTTCCATTAATAATCACAGTGTCAATTAATATTTAGCACCCAAAAAACGTGCATAACACTTGGGAACATGATATTGATTTTTAAAAAAGAAAACTACTTTCCACTGCAAGAACTAATTACTCATAACATGAAATCCAATATTGGTAATTCCACAGATCAACTAATATCATAGATGAAAAGAAAATCTGAAAAAATTTAGCTGCAATTCAGATTTTGATTGAACCCTCAGATTTTCGTGTGTTTTCCTTTAGTGAAAGAACTGATCTTTTTCAAAAAAACAAATTTGGCATTATATAGTTTTCTCTGGTCCTGGCTGCTGCTTAAGTACAACCGCCTTCAATTATTATACTAAAAAGTTACATAAATTTCATTTCTTAATGCCTGCTTCTGATTCAATATTGTTGTGATATAATTAGTGTGTTACTGGTAAAACCATATTTAAAAGTTCGCAAAATTGTTCAAGTAGGAATCTTTCTCTCATTAATAGCGGTATCGTGTGCTTGAGTAAACCCAAAGAATGGAACAGTGTTTACAGAGCTTGGCCAAAGAGCTTCATTAGGTCTTACACTGTGGTTAACAGAAGGCAACTAGTATCCACCAAGCAGTGCACCTCTGGAATTATTTCGAAATTTGTGCTTTCGTCGCATGGAAAGAACCAGCACAGCGGAGAGCATAAGACTTTAATGTCCTAGATTATTAGAAATGTTCTAAAGCCAAGTTCAAGGCCAACTGCCTGAACGAGAGGAAAAGCGTATTTGCACACCTGCTGAGGTGAACCTTTGGCTGGTCATTCGATTTACCAGCCAACATACCGTCAGGTCACTTTTACCACAGTCAAACCTGAGGATCCTTTTTTTAGCCAACTTCACCCGTCAAGAAGACGTGTGTTTGAATCTCTTCTGTTTGCCATGACGGTGTGAAAGCCTTGAGGAAGTGACGGAATTCGAGTAGCAATTAGCACGCTCGGCAGGCGCGTCGACGTCCCATGCGAAATGGACGAATCACTCAATACCCCGCTATAAAACAACTGCAAATTTCCTACTTCTACAATCTGCATTAAATTAACTACTAGGCGTTGCATTACTAAGGTCAGTGTCTCCTCATGAACATTTACGAAGATCAATTGAATTAAGCAATCAGTAATTAAATTTACCAAAACTATACTTTCATCGTAAATAATTGTATTTAAATAAATCAGGTTTGAACAGCCCTGCTTTGATTTTTTCAGGTACAATTCTATGAAATTAAGGACTCATCTAAAAGTGAAATTTGTAGCTTTGCTAACAACTCGTTGAATTGTCATGTTGTAAATTCACTAATATAATTTGTTAATTAAACATAAATATATAACTAATTTAATAAAACTATTTCACTATCTTCTTACTGGTATTTTTTTTTTTTTTTGTCGAAAATAACATCGCTGTTTTATCTGTGGTAAAATCTCACAAGATAACTGGATGGGGATTACATTCTTAGAGTTCGATTCTTGGTCCCACTGCTATATGTAGTGGGAATTATCGTGTTTATCAGATGTTTTAATTGCCTATGTCACATTATATCTAATTAATTTATGAACACAGTTATTGATTTTCTACTAATTTCTCGACTGCTATCATGCAATACTCCATCTCTTCCTATCTTGAGCAATCCTATTAGGATTATAATTTAGGTTCTCAATTAGCTGTTTCATATTTGTCTCCCTCTTCTCATCCGTCACCCCTTCACTAGAATATTTACCAACATTTCATATCTTAAAATGTAACCAATCAACCTCTTTCTACCTTCTGTTAGTATCCTCCTCAAACATTTTTCCTCGCCCATCATTTCGAGAATAAAATAAATGTGGCAGATATAAAACGCAGTTTAGTAAATAAGTACGAGATAATCAGGTCATCGTTTAGTCTTTCCATTTCTCATTCTATACCGTATTTTTTGTAAGGTACTTAACATTCTGTTAAGGGATGTGATCATTAAGGATGATTCATCATGAGAGACAGTAGTGAATGTTGTTATTTGTGACTAGTACAATCTTTTTGCTAATGCAATGTTGTGTTATCGTTTATCAGAAACGTGTATCTTGATGGCAGAAAGTGAGCCCCTTTATCAGAATTCCCTTTAAAGTTCCCAGAATTCAGAATGGCCGGTGCGAAGTGGACAGTGGGGGAAGAACAATTTTTGAATAGGTGTTTACACAATATCTACGTTTCACAGAAGACAGTGGCAAGTTCAAAAACTGGTGGAAAAACCAAAGTTGGTGCCATTCTCGCTCTTAACTTATACGTGATATACACACCACAGCTGGTAGATTAACGAGAAAACTCTGGCTGCAATGATTTCTCGCTGTCTCACCTGTTAAGTGTTGATAGATGCGTAAATTTCTGTGCCAAATATTTGCAAAATATAGCAGATTCTTCTTGATATCTGAAAGAAAGTAAAGGATGAAGTTTTCTACTGACCCATTCAGTCCCACTCCTCTGAAAACACCTACGATATCGCAGGTGTAACGTCCCCATGCGCCATTGTAATTCCTTCAATCTACATTTTAATTAGTTGAGAACAGGTTCTTCCATCCATTATTGCCTTCCACTGAAAAATATTGCCATTTAATATCCGAAACACCACCTGCTGTTTTACTATTTCTCGTTGAGCGTTCAATTCCTTCTTTTCAAATGGTATTGCAGCCATTATTTCACTAAGCTAGAAATGTAATACAGCGGAAAAAGTAGTAAGTTTTAATTTGTGCCTACAGTTTCGATTTAAAAAGATACAAAAAACTTACCTAATTTACCAAATTGTTTGAGATACCATATCTCTTGACTTCGGGTATGTCAGATGTATCTTATAGGTATGGACGCAAGGTCCATGAAACCTCTTCACAGCTCGTTTCTGCAGTAATTGAGAAACATATTTCACTGCAAGATAATGCATCCATCCACAGAGAACCTATCCTAAGTTGAATCAATACAAAAAAGAATCATCTTTAACCAGCATAAGCAGTTTGAAAGTAACATTTGCTGTTTTATGAATTATTCATCCGTACCGTATTTAAAATTCCTGTAACACAATTTCTTATAACAAGAAATTCCATATTAAAGAGTACACTTGCAAGCATTGAGAAATCTCTGTTTTTATGTTTTCGCGTATTAAACGATCCGAGAAAATTTCAGAGATAAAGGACCAAAGACCATAAAAAATACTGATTTGACAATGGGAGTTTGATTCCTGCTTAGAATGAAATCTCATTTCTGAACTATACAGCCTGAAACGATAAGATCATCTGGGTTCCAGAATCGATGCAAAATAGTCACTACTTCGACACCGACCTGACATCTAACTTCTGACCGCAGATGTATAGTTCATGTTGCTAACATTTCTGTTTAGCTGTAGTTTAATTTCAGCAGTAATTTCTTTTAACTCCAATTCAGCTTCTAACAATTGACGACACTGAATAAAAGACCAACACAAGACAGCTAACAGTGTGTTTTGCATGTTCCTCCAAGTCAACTGCCCCTAGTTACGCATTTTCATTCTTCTGACATAATCGAATTCAAAAAACTATTTTATTCTGATCATTAGCATTAATACAAGTTAGTATACAGTTTAATTTAACATAACAAGAGTTATTGCAAAAAGAAGATTTTCTCGGCGTATGATTACAGTCGAAATTTTGTCCACTGTTCAACCGGATTGTGTTGTGTTTTTACAAAACAATCCGGCGTTATACATGTGAAGATTTAATCGCATATCAAGATTTATTTCTGAGATTAAATCGATTCGTAAAATGCTAATTTATTTAAATAAGAATACGTGTTTATAAGGAAAGAAAAAAAAATGCTTACCACAGTTAACGGCTAGTCGGTGCAGATACACAAAAAAATACAAACTCAGAATAATGAAACATTTCTTGTTTGAATAATTTTTCAGGAGTCGAACATGATGTATGATACGTATATTCAAATACACACAAAAATACAGTATGCAAAAATCCATCAATACATCTTATCATACTCTAATTAAGCAATAAGATTATGCGCACCGCGGCGGAACATTGCAAAGATAATCGCTGTTTGGAGCAGTGTAAGCCGTACAAAAAGGAAAACTCAGTACCCGAACTAATGAATATCCTAAACTTAGAACATAACTTCTCCGTGTAATGGCAGCTTCATTCTTTTCGATTAATGCAAGAGTTAAATTAACAACTTGACTTTTGAGAAGCAGAATTATTGGAAGTAATACAAAATTTCAAGAGCTCTGATACTTCCTGTATTCACGAGGAAAGTGCGCGGTGAAATCATATGTAAGTTCCATTGTCACAGTCTTACAACTTCTCTTCTTTTTTTTTTTATTGTATTTACGTCTCTCAACAGCGAGGTCTTTAGAGACGGGAAAGGATGGGGGGCAAGGATGGGGGCAAGGAATGGGAAGGAATTCGGCCATGGCCTTTTGAAGGAAGCATCCCGGCATTTGCCTGGAGTGATTTGGGAAACCATGGAAAACCCAAATCTGAATGCCCGGACGGGGATCGAACCGCCGTCCTCCCGAATGCGAGGCGAGAACGCTATCCGTTACACCGCCACGCTCGGTAACTTCTCTTCTGATACAACTTAACGCACAGCATCTAACGTACAGTATTACTGTCACAGCTATGTTATGGAAACAGAAAAATTCATGTTTAACAAATTCGTTCGTCACGTAACAATATGTGATTTTTAGCGTGATGTTTCATGTTACCTGAGTAATCATTTTCCTTGGAAAGGGAATATGGGGAAGATAAAATGGGATTCACGTTTCATATGTTCAGAGTTATTTAAGTTACAGTTAACTTTGTGCTGAGAAACGAAATCAGCTATGGTTTGTTTTAAGAAACCATCTCCATAACCATTCAGAGTATTTTATTTTTCTCTTTCATTTATTTTATGTAGAAATCTGACAGAATCGAGGCTTGAATCAATGTTCAGTTGAAGCCAGATCGTCGTTCGAGCTTCTGGCGAAGTCTTTTCAAAGATCCGTTAATGAGTGTTATAATTTATAACGAGAACCAGTGAACCACTGACTACAATCAACACGATCACGAAACAGTTAAAAAGATTGGAAGATTGTTAGGTACAAGCATTATGAAATAAGATGTACCTGAAGGCATGCAGAAAATAACTTTGTAAAACGGAAATGTGTGGTTTACGGAGCAGTCAGTGTTTTCGCCAATTTTCTGCACGTTTCCTTGTTATGAATCCTACTGTGACTTCTTGGCTTTTTATAACATTCTTTCAAATCCGTATATCAAAACAATTCTTACTTCCCACACCTTTGTTTTATATATATAGGTCTACTTTTACATTCTTGAAAAATTAAATATTTTTTCTATTAATCAGGTTCTGATTTTCTTCTTGTTATTTAGCTATAGCATTTATACCTTCGTTGTCCCCTGTTGGGGTTCTTGAAGTCAATATTAAAGATTCTCAACATTCTTCTTATAAAGTGGCTCCTTCGAAAGACTCTCTCTAGATAAATTTCTAAGAAACTAGAAGAAGGTTGCAGCACATCTGACTTCATAGATAAAGAATAATCTCTGAAAAAGTAATCTATTATTAATCCAACATTTTCTAGTGTCGGCAAACTAATGTGAAATCATTTCTCACCCTCCAAAAACATGTAGCAAGCTGCTCTCTAAGATCATATAACTAAAAATTTAAATTAGTACTATATTTAATTCTTTAAATTCCACAATAAAACATGTTAAAAACGATAAATAATAAGTTTTATCGCAGTCTGATAATTATTATATAAGTGCTATTGTATACAGTGCTATGTCATTATATTTATATTAAGCATCTAAACATAAATTGCTGTAAAAATTACTACAGTTCTTTACCTTCAGAAGACATAGGTCTACGTTATCCAGATTTTGCAGAGCGTTTAAGTTGTTAACAACTTGTAGGAGAAAACCTTCATGGAAACAATCACTTAATTTAGCGTTCCATTCTGAATTCAAGAACAGTCAAGATTGTCATGTACAGAATTAATGTTTGCTTACAATTTCGGTCGAAATCAACCTGTTTTTACTTAAGCTATTTTTTCTGCAAAAACTATATAGAGACAGATGTCAAAATAATAATAATAATATCACGAGAAGCGTTCAGTGAATATTTAAATGTTCTAAACTTAATAAGTAACTAAAAAAAGTTTGAAGAACTTTGACTGTTTATATTGTGCTGAAAAGTTATTTTTAATTTTTTTTAAATCAAAATCCAGATAATCTTGCAACATTGGCATTATGTCAATAAACTCATAGATTCTTTCAGAGAATTAGTGAACTCTGGCTTAATATATAACAAATTTTACAAGATTATTTATCTCTATCATAAACTTTCCCCGCCATGTGGTTGGTATGGTTGTAATGAAGTCTTCACGGATTTACTGCCAGATTGTGTTGCAAAAACATGATATTTCGACGGCTAGCCCGATCGTTTCTTAAGGTAAACTTGACAAAGACTAGATTAAGTTGCAAAACCAAGAACACAATGATCAATGCACATTAACATAGATTTACAATGTTCTTCTGGTTGCGAGAACGTCTTAAAAATTCTCAGGAATGTGAATGTGTACTGAGTACTCCTTTCTTACGACGCAGTATGCGGGGAAACCCACCAACCTAAAATACTGTTTAGTCACCTATACAGCGAACAGCTGTATGCCTGCTAAAGCCTTCTGAAAACTTGATGACGCAACAGATGAAATTACCTTCCCTACACACTTAGTGGAAATGCGCTCTTCAGAACTCAATTGTATTTTTATTGCATTTGTTATTTTTTGTTTGTTTTTGGGTTTTTTCCCGTCACAAGCTTTGATTCCATATTTGGATTTGTGAGGAAGGGATTAATTTTATTGAATTTTTTAACTGTTTACAAATTGCTCTTACGTTTGAGAACTTTGCTTTGTAGTGTGCAGCTCCCAAAATATAACTTCGAAGTTATATCACTATTTTCTGATGATTAAATAAAGGTTATGCGATTCCTGAATCAAACAGAAACACGTTCTGCCAACGTCATGTGGGCCAGGAACGAAAATTAAATTGACAATGGTCTTCATCCTGGCATTTGTCAGGAGCGATTTCGGGAAAAGACAGAAAACCGAAATCTAATGGCCTGAACGGGAACTGAACATGTGTCTTCCAAGGTCCGAAAGTAACCATTCACACACAGAGAAGAGGATTAATTGCAAGGGGCAGGAGAGGGTTGAAAGAGAAATAGGGAGAAGGGGTAAAGAAGAGATGGTGTATATATCATGTATCTGTATCCGTCCCTTGGTTCTACAACTATGCAATTGCAGTTTTAGTATTTTTCTAGATTTCTTGCAACAACCATTCTCTGTACATGTCCTTATGTTGCAAGTCTGTGCGTAATTATTTTATCCTTCAATCTGTCACTTCGGCCCAGTCAGGCACTTTCTCACTGTCTCGCTGGTTATGTTTCCTATAAAGTTTATTTTAGTTGTATGGATCCTTCTCAAATCATTGTTCCGCATGGTCCACGTTCCACAAACATAAATCGAATATGGAATAGATAGAAGACTTATTCCCACTCGAAAGGAATTTCATAGTTCTATTAAGGTCACTGATGAGTTTCTGAAATTTCCTCTCCTTGGATCCTGTTGGAAATTTCCTGGTCAGTGGAACGATAAGTTGTTGTTATATTTTTGTTATATTGATGTTATACTGATGAGTTTGTGAAATTTCCTCTCCTTGGATCCTGTTGGAAATTTTCTGGTCAGTGAAACGGTAAGTTGTTGTTATATTTCTGAGCTACTTAAATTTTATTGATTATTATTTTCCCTCCACTCCCATATGACGGATTTCATTTCTATCACTTTACTTTCTACCCGGTTTTTTTTTTTTTTTTTATTTTTTTAATATGGCCTTTGGTTTTTGCGACCATTTAGCCAGCTCGAATTTGTTTTTGTACCAACTGTTGTATCAGGCATTAATCATGATATTGTAGACACTACAGTAAGGACAGCACAAGACGAACACAACACTTACTTAAAACCACCCATGCCCGCGGCCGGACTCGAACCGGCGGCCCTTACAATGTGAGGCCAGCGTGCTAGCCCCTACACTGACAGGGCCGGCTTCTTCCTGGTTGAGCACATGGTCGTATTATTTTGCAATCTCTGTACAGGTGTTGATCTGGTCGTGTGCAAATACTTTGTTTTGTCCGTACAAGGACATCAGCAAACAGCGTTGACTTTATTATTAGAAGCAGCATGTCTGCTGGCTCTAGTGCATCACTGTAATTAAGAGAAGACACAACGGAACTCATCATTGGTTAAACCTGTTTCTATTCAAAAAGTTTTTGTCATTTCTGCTAGTATTTTAATACGAATAGTGATGTTCTAGTAGATATTCTCAGCTCTTTTGAATATTTACTTTCTGAGTAATTATCTATTCCAATATTTCGCAGTGGATAGCAAATATTGTGCCTTTGCGTTGAATAAAAAGTATTTTAAAAAAAATTAAGATTGATATGTACTGTTCCACATGCTAAAGATTGTTCTCGCGTAGTATTAAAACGAGTGTATATGGTCACGCTGTTCGGACGATCCAGAAAGCATATAAATGAAACTACCCACTTCAGAAACGGAAAGAACACTACTGTCTCGGGAAATCTAATGAAGCATCACGTAGTCTATCCGTAGGCTGCGAAGCGGAACACTGGTGATTCTATTGAGGCCAATGCTGAGCGCTCCATTGTGGAGTCGGAGCGGCTGCCGCTGTCAAGGTTCCCTCGGTCGAGGCGCGTGGAGGCTCGACACATTATGTAAGCCCTGCAGACACGCCCACAGCCAGCCAGGTGCCTGCAGCTCTGTCCTACCCCGTCATTCCACCCGCGAATAATTTTAGTATCTCTAGCTCAGAATGTTGGTTTGCAAGCAGCACTAAAACCAGCAACACAGTTAAAGGGTTTTATTTTTGCTTATGGCTTTAGGGTCGCCGACCCTAAGGTCTTTAAAGGCTAGGGAGGACTATGCTTAAAAAATGGAAAGGAATTCAGTTATGGCCTTTTGAAGGAACTATCTCTGCGTTCACCTGCAGTGAATTCGGGAAACCGAAATCGGGATGGCCAGACGGAAAATGGAACTCAATTCTTCCAGATATCATGGTAAAGCGTAACGTTTACTCATCGTTTTCGGTAGTAGAAGAAAATACATTTAGTAGTTTAAGACAAAGGGTAATTACATCAGCATTTCTTGCAGCGTCCATAAACCACGTAACTTCAGAAACGGAAAGAACACTATTGTCTCGGAAAATCTAATGAAGCTTCACGTAGTCTATCCGTAGGCTGCGAAGCGGAGCACTGGTGAATCCGCCCTCCCCCCACGTAGCCCGACGTGGTTTTTGCCACTAACCTCTCTCCCGCCGCGTGGCACGTAGCTTTTTTCGCTATCGATTCCAGATCACATTTTACACTGTTTTCTCTTGTTGGACTATCGTAAATTACATACGGAGATAATTAAATGACGGAAATAAATATTTACATGCTGTTGTTTGTTATGTACCTCGTTTTAACTGTAACAAATAATACAAATGAAAAGCTACGTGGCCTGACTCGGAACTCCCCCCCCCCCTCCCCACGTAGTGCAGCGTATCTTTCCAGCCAAACCTCCCCCCCCCCTAAACCGAGCCACGTAGTTTATGGACGCTCCCTTTCCCACAAGTTTCTGTTTAATCTAAGGTCTATATTACCCATACTATCTCTGAGAGTAATGCAGTATTTATAATAACTCAGTACAGATTTTTTTGGTTTCACACCTACTGCTAAAAACATGCAACATAATAATTAGTGAGGAAGGAATGATCATGAAATAAGAAGACAATTTTTCAAACACTTTACACAGAACTGTATTACTCTTTTCTCTCGACGCGTGTACTAAATACTTTCAAAAATACAAATTATTAGTGACTTCAAGAGAGTCTTTCCTTAGAGGAAGAAAGTCGTTGTCTTAGAAGGTGGTTTAAGGTATTTCGTTCCGTGGACATCGATGTCATTAGAATCGGGGACCAAGGATCGGACTATAGTTGGATATTACCTAAAAACAAAACCAAAGTATTTACCGTGGTATACCATGATATTTACTAGGGAAGCACTCTACAAATTGCAAGAGATCGATATCACAAAACTATGGAGAGCTTCAACCTGGATTGCCAACACAAAATTTAAATCTGTATCCCACCGAACATCAGTCTAATGAAATAGCCGAGTAGTCCTAAAAGTTTGTGGAATGATACTGAAGTATATGAATTAGACTTGTGACTTGGAGTTCTGTCGCGCTACTACTAATATTCCTCTGTGATTCTTTACAAAGTCGGTGGCGCAGGGTGCGTTGCACCTATTCTAATAGATAAAGATGTGTATTGGAAGAGATATATTTATTACGGCAGAAGGTGCCCATGGGTTATTTTAAGGAAACATCCTCGAGACCAGCTCCTATAACATTCTAAAGTTTTTTTTATCCTTATAAATCCATCCGATTTCATTCCCTTAGAGATCGTCTGAAAATGGCCCTATTTATTTTCTGGATTATTGCTGGATATGATTGTTGATGATAGTAAAATGTGTTTGATAGCATCCATAAATGAATTTGTCATAAAATTCCCAAATAAGCTTCCTACGGGAGCAACGGTGTACCAGGTGTTTCCAAGCGAACATCTCCTTCATCACATTTATGTTTTTGCCTCTTCTCTTTTCTTTGGTAGCTGTTCGCACTTGTTTCAAAAGATTAGTATAATCTCACCCCGTGATGGTTTCGTCCTTTTTCTGGAAATCTGGAAGTTCTACAGCTTCATAGTTCCAGAATACACTAGCTGGTAAAAAGAGTAAATCACCCAGAAGGGGCAACGAGACGAAATGAAACTTTACATGTTGAGAAGGTATGTGATATTATTCCAATGATTACAAAATAGAGTTAAATTTAGAAAGAACTTCACAGTATAAGCCCACTTATCAGTATGAGGTTGCACCCCCTCTGGCCTGGAAGCTTGCACTGATTTTGTTGGGAAGGGCGTCATAAAGCAGATGTATCCTCTTCTGAGTGATAGTGTCGCTTGAAGGTAACACATGAAGACGCGGGATGTCCGTGACTTACCGTTGTGCAGGCAGAGTTCCTCCCTCAGTCCCTAACAGCCGTGACCTGAAGTCATACTCGATGGTTCCCACACGATGATGCCAGGAGTAACGCCGCTGAAGCTCTCCAAAATATTGAAAGAATGTGACCTCTCTCCCTTGGTCATCACCAAACTCGCCGACGATGGACATTTGAGGTTGTGCAGAACCGAGATTCATCGCTGGACACAATGCGATGCCATTGATCAGCATTCCCGGTCACAGTCTTTGTGTTATGGTGTTAGCGGCAGCCTACGCATTGGACGGTAATTCCCTTGTCCTGTTATTGCTGGTCACCGACCAATTGTGCGGAATGACACATAATGTCGTAGGGAATCTATTACACGCAGATGTGAATAGTGCTTAATGCATATTACGTCGATCTTTCCTTCTGGTTGAACGGAACCTTGAAGACGAGTATGCCTGCCTCCACGTTCAACGCAGACCAACATCGGGCCACTTTCATATCCGAATGCCCCATAAATCAGAATATTGAACGATTCGTCCAGCCGGCCAAATGAAGTCCTACAATGAGGCCCCCTTCAAACTCTGCCAAATGCTGATAATGCTGTCTCACCGAGTACGCGGCATCTCCATGTCCTTCACAGTGATCACTCGACATCTGACGCTGTTCGCGCCCATAATATACGTTACCAGGCCTGGCAACAACACTACTACACTCTGGAGACCGTTGTAGACATCATAGCGAGTTGCAACTCTAGTTATTTACATACCCGGTGTTTGTGTAAATATGTACAAAGTTTCAATGACATTCGACAAAGTCTTTTTGTCGACAAGAGTATACACAAACTTTGCTGCCTTGTCATTTATTAAAGTATATTCAGTTATTGCTCTACTGCCCTATTAACTCCAGGTGAACGTATGTATATCTTTAAATCTGAAAATAGTATTTCTTATAATCAGGTTATTGATGCTTGGCCTCTGTGTTCTGGTACTATATAAAGCCTTTCTATTATCTTCAAAAACGTCGATACATTAATTCTGCCTATTATTGTGATCGTTTTAGTTAAGTTCAAGCTGCCTATCTGTATTCCGATCAGAAGCGCGTAACTTCTCCATCACAACGAAAAAAGATAAAGAAAAAAGAGATGGCCGAAACGCACTGGGCTGCAGTCCTACAATATCTACCCTACAGCCCAGACCTTTCACCTTGAGACTTCTATAACTTTAGGCCACTCAAGGAAAGCCATGCCATGGTGGATAGCGTTTCACAACAAATGAGGAAGTACTCAGCTGCAGCATTTAGTGTGCAATTGTTTTGATCCACGTCAACTTTTTATAATACTGGAATTAAAAGAAATTACCGGAGCGTCCGAGGAAATTGAGAGACTATGTAGAAAAATAAGAAAATGTGAATTAGTGTTTATCTTGGAAAAAAAATATCTTTGTTAGCTTGTTTGTATTTGAGTCACCCTCCTACCTAACCGTTACTTAAATACTCGAGAACGGACTTGATCCGGAAGAACTTGAGGCGAACTATTATGCTGCAGGGTCCGACTGTTAGGGATGTTTATATAGACTACTGTGTACTACAGTTCCCAAGACGGGCGTCTGTTACTGCAGAACACAAATACACACAACTGCTGCACAGGGATGCCGAGGTTCCACCTGTTCTGACAGGGTAAAATACACTTCTTTTCTTCGTAGTAGAACAGGTCCAAGGTGGACCAGAGACCTCAGAGGAAGAAGCCACCTCAGCAGTTTTCCATGAGCCTCGGCCTTGACTGTGAGAGCAGAAATTCTGTTCTTCCCATTGTTAAGTTATTACGACTTCTTAGTTGGCTACTTGCATGTAATATTTATTTTTATACTGTTGGGGTAAAGAGTTTTACAAAATACATGCGGAACGACACTTGTGCATGGGCGCCGGGAAGGGGGGTGCCAGAGGGTGCACTTGCACCCCCTGTTATCAAAGAAAATACACAGAAAAAGATTAATAAACAAAAATTTATTATTAAACTCACTGTTTGAATAATAACTTAAGGCGCCTAGGCTGTTGTCCAAATTTGTTCGACGCCTTGTCAATAAACTCAGTATCCTTAGTTAATAAGAGTTATATGTAATGTATAAAAAAAATAAACAGATGCACCTCCCTTAAAATAATCCTGCCGGCGCCCAGTGCATCAATCATCTTGAAGTTCAAGCCAATATACTTTCTTATTGTAATTGATTCTAAGCTTATTATTGAGACACAAGATTAAAGAATCGATACCACTGTGCAAATTGTTGATTAAAATTACTTAAAACAAGATCATCATTTAGCATGAAAGAATCGAGGCAACAACCGACAAACCTCTTATAGGAAGATGAGTGCTTACTGTTGAGGAAGTTCAATATTTGGTTTGTACGCTCGGGCCTTCACGATATCAATAGCTTGAATGAAATGACCAGACAGGTTACTGCTGGTCGTTTACCTCGAAGCAGTAATCAAAAGAGAAAACAAATCACATTCATTGAGTCATGACCACGCTGCGTCACAATCGGAGACTGGTTGGCGAAATCTCCAAATACAAAGTTCTCATCGAGAACGTGCGAGGTAAACATCCGGTGAACCTTGTGATGAAATAAGCGTTGATCTTAACTGTATCCACATCTTAGTGAATATAGCGTTCTTAGGATTAAGATGCAGAATTGTCATATGATAGAGGACAACAGTAGGAAAAGTTACATATCTCACTCTCCCATTAACAACTCCTTAAAATATTAGTTGCAGTACTGTACCTGTGGAGTTTAATAATTTATTTTCGTGTTATGAAAACTTTTTAAAAACAATTGAAGTTTTTAATTTATTGGTAAAGCAAATTCCTGTAGTCTTGCGACCTGATTGGTGAAAGTTTCCATTTGTAGAGCATTCCGATTTCCACTTCTTTCGTGGCTGGAAATTAGTTTAAAGTGAAAATCTGGTCCACGAAAGGTTCAGGTGTATACGGATTTGATCACCGACTTATCGTAATCAATGTTTTGTTCGTATCCTTATTTTCTGAGCTGTTAATACACATAAAACACCAATGAAGTATCAATAATGCTATGAAGATAATGCAACGCCATTAAAATATATCAGAATGCATAATTTCTATCATATTTTATGATATTCCATTACATTCAAGTACAGTTTCTATTTATTTTCATTTCTTTGGTTCCACTTTATCACCTTCTGACTACTCACGCACCTGAACTTTCGAAATGTTTTAATTCAAACAAGGAACAACAGATGCACGAGATGAAGTCACAGCGGGAAAACTATTACGCTCGCCTATGTCCATGTTGTTTCAAATCGTTATGGTTCAGGCAATTACTATTTCTTAAGACATAAATTAATCAAAATAAATAGCATAATTTACTGCTAGGTAATTTCTCAAGTTTCATACACGTTTAACAAATAAGTATACGTCATCTATAAATTTCAGAGTAGTTTCATTTCTGGGAAAAATCTGAGAAGAAGGAACCGAATATATGGATCAATACAAAGTTTCTTCCGAATTTAATTATTGGTACACAACTTCTGTGATAAACTGTTCAAGTACCAAACAACATACGAAAACATATTTAAACATAGGCGAAGCTGTGCTGAAAGCTAAAAACTGAAATTTTGGACGATCACAAACCTTACTCTGTAGCGTCGATAGGGAAGGAAAAAAATAATTTAAAAAGAAGAAAACCTTTGCGGAATTTACTGGCGCATCCGAATCAGGCCGGAAGCAGTGGCGGTGTACTGTTATCTGCTGTTTGTGGAGGACAGTGAAAGTTCGGCGCCGCAAGACGGAAGCCAGCGACCTAGGCCCAAGTCAAGGACCACTTCAAGTTCACGGTTCATTAGGCGTATCGGAACAGCCAAATAAATAAAACACTTGTACTGGTTTCAGTTAAAAAGATTTTTATGAAAGTGGGACAACTGAGATACTTCAGATGAAAGACAAAACTATTCCAAAAGCGGAACTGCAACTAATAGCGCAGTAAATTATCTCCCAATCTGTTCCGTATGTTGAATTTACGCGATCAAAAAAATCTTACGGGACAGGAAGTCCTCACGCTTCTAAACGAGATCTGTTGTGATGAACATTTACGTAAATATTTGCTAATAGCCGGACAAGCCACACACTTTTGTTCCAGTTTCCCCCCCCCGATCGCGGACATTATTGCCAACAAAATTCTTGAAGTTGGTGGTCGAGCGCATGCGACAAGCATACCAGTTCTTGTTTTTTTTTTTTTAATCTATGTTTTCCTTCACGGGAGAATGTAAAGTATAATTTTCCATGAGGTAATTTTCTTTCCAATAATTTTTCTGTGAAATATTCTGCAGAAGGATCGTTTTGTAATTTAACACCCATTTTGTCAACAGTGAAAATTTATTAACGTGTGTCCAAAGATGTGCTGGATTTAGACACATTTCAGTTCATCAAGGGAGCTGAATGTGAAATAACAGGTAGGTTTAATGTCTGTCTCACATCTCATGCTCATAATATTAGCGCTCCAATGAACGGACGTTCGTTTCCACATTAATCTAGGAATGTTCGATCCAATGCTTCCGACGATTTTTTTTTTTCTTTTTGCTTTAAACCGTGATATTATTTTGTGCACGTATGGTTGCCAGTACCGTTGAATGTTCTTCATGTGTCTGCTGCTGTACGCATTGAACCACTTCTTCTTGAGAGAGTGATGATTTCTTTATACTGGTCACATCAAGGATTTCAGTAGCTTTACCATTTTACTGAAAACCGCGAGTAAATTGATCCAATAGTTTGTTAGTCTATAGCGGACACATAGACTATACGTATATTACCTCGTATATATAAGATGAAGGATTCATATTTCCCTGAAAAACGAAACAGTCGTTATAATCTTCATTTTTGGTAGGTCGCTATGGAGAAATTGAATGAAGTAAGCTGATCTATGTATATCACATGGTTGACTAGAGATTTAAAGAAACATCTTCTCGCGCAGTTTTGTCTTCCGTAGGGGCCGTTTCCGTCGCATATTTTAGCCAGGTAATAATGGAGGAACTGAATTCTAGTAGGTATATGGTTAACATTACCGGTGATAAAATTTCGTGTCATTCTAACTGAGACTTTTCTGTTTCTGATATAAGTTATGCGTAGATGCTTGACGCCCGTGAAACAAAGCTTTGTTGAATGTTAAAGAAAAAAATTACATTTTTAGAATGTTTAAGTAATTGTATCAAATATATTATGTTGTGTTTTTTTTTTTTTCAACCATTATGACATTAATAAAATATCTTTGCGGGATATAAGCCTGCATTACTTGGTTATTAACTCGAACTTTAAACCCTCGCCTGATACTTTCTGTCATATTCAACAGACTTTTTTTTTTTTTGCTTGGGCTTTACGCCTCGTCGACGGCGAGGTCATTAGTGGCGGGATGGGACTGGGGCAAGGAACGGGAAGGAATTCAGCCATGGCCTTTTTGAAGGAATCATTCCGACATTCGCCTGGAGTGATTTGGGGAAACCATGGAAAACCCAAATCTGGATGCCCGAACGGGGATTCGAACCCGCGTCCTCCCGAATGCGAGGCCAGAACTTTAACCGTTCACCCACCACGCTCGGTCATTTGACAGACGTTCATCTAGACCTCTCTGTGAGACTCATCGCACGTTTCACTGAAGACGACTTCAGGTGGCGGTTGAAACATCGGGACTAGTGATAGCTCAAAAGCTCATTTCATCAAGTCGATGAAAAAAATTATAAAATTTGCACAAATAAATACAACGTGTTAATTGATTTTAATCTTTATATTTTTAATCAATAAAAGATAATTCTAAATTGTTTGTGAGAGTTCTTTGTAATGATAACATCCATCCAGGGACGTAGCTACTATGGGCCTTCACGGCAAACTGGCGACCTTTTTTTTTTTTTTAGCTCTACCGTCGTCTAAGGGGCCCCTGAGAACACAGGAGCCCCTCACTAAGGGCTCTCGCTGCTCAGGGGGGGCCCCAACCACTGCTCAGGGGCCCCTAAAGAACAATTCAAGGGCCCCAATCCTCAGTTCAGAGGGCCCCTACCAGCACACAAAGCAAAAAAAACGGTCGCCCGTCTGGCCTGAGGGCCCAAAATAATTTTTTTGCACCGGGGCCCTTGTTGACCTAGCTACGCCACTGCATCCATCACATTCTGTTAACGCAGTTTGGAGTATGTCTTGGAGGGTGGCTAATCGTATTAAGCTGACAGCTGTGAGGTGTGTGTGGTTTCAGTCGTCGCCCGATGCTGTTCCGCGTGAGCTGCTCCTGGCTGCGGCCGCAGCTGCGCCGCCGGCTGCCCATCCTGCAGTGGCTGCCTCGCTACACCGCGGAGGACGCTCTCTGCGACGCAGTCGCTGGCCTCACCGTCGGACTCACGCTGATCCCCCAGGCCATCGCCTACGCCGCGCTGGCCGGACTCGGCCCGCAGGTAAAGCCACACTCCACCCCAAATCTCACACGATTGCTGATCGTTTCGGTTGAAGCACTAATAAGAATAATTAATTATTCTTTACTTTTTTGTACTACCAGGAACAGTCTTGATTCAAACTGCTAAATATATTCTCAAGAATAGTTCGTTCAGAACTACTCATGATCATTCATTGTGAGTTCTTTCAGGAACTTTAACTTTTGTTATTATTTATTTTGTCATGACAGTAAATATTATCTAACTAGAGGTATATGTAAAATTTCTCTGTTACAATAGTTGCTAATTACCTAATGTTTAGACTAATTATATAGATGCTTTGTTACTGTTTATAGTAAACATCGGTGAAATTCCCTGCATGGAATTTGTGAGGATGATTATAATTTGTATGTGTTAGGAATAGATGACTAGGACTATAAACTAAAAATTGATGTTAGACTTAAAGGCGTGGAAAAATTTTCATTTGTTATTAGGGGATAACTTGAACAAGTTATTTCAAACACTGAAAAAATCTTAAGTGGAAATTCATTTTATTCAAAAGTAAATGAGTGAGGAAATTGCCTTAGGCAAATGGTCTCTATCACAGTCGATTAAAAATAATTAATACATAATTTACACTTTCAGTGAGTTTTGATACTGTACTTTAAATAACAATGTCAACTCACACCATTGTGCGAAATGGCTGCATACTAATGTATTATTTTACAAATTATAACTCATACTAAGTTCATAATTGTGTTCCATGTGCTATAATCATTTAATAAATATAGAATTTGTCAAGATGGCTGAAAACTGTTAATAAGCCTGGGTGGGGCAGGGTGAAATGGGCACAAAAATGAAGTCAGGTCAGAACACCAGAGAAGAAGGGAGTTTCATTACTGACATCACTTATTTATTTATGGCCATTCCATATTCAATCCTTTTAAATTATACATCATAAGCTTATTTTATTATCAGGTAGCTATTGTTTGTGAGGATGGTTAACAATTTGAAATTATGCTACAACATCAAGCATAACATTGTTAATGCTTATTGTTTATAGGTATATTGGTTTTCTAACAAAATATTAACATATGATATAATTGTAAGTGTAACTTAAACTTCACCAAGTGTGATCACAAACACTATATATGTTGAATAATTAAATTAAGTCAATCAAAATACTAACTAAGAAGCAGAAACAAATTAGTGGGCCAGTTCACTATGTGCTTACAGTTTTCATAATTCTGATCTTAAAAAAAAAAATCAGTAAGTTCACTATTTGTAGGAAATTTAGATAAGGAAAAAGAAATGGAATTAATCACTCACTAAAACTAATGGCAAGAGATGAATACAAAAATACAATATTTCAAGTGTACCCTTAATTTAAGAGCAAAAGAGAAAAGGACATTCAGTCATGCACAGATATACTCGTTGTATATATAATTAATCTGCACCATCCAGCTATCATGCTAACCAAACATTTCTTCCAATCTTTCTGTATAAATGATAACAATTCAGATGTGTTAATGATAGTGTGCTGTACATATTTTTCATATTATTAAACACAATGTTTAATAGAAAGGAGCCTTTCTTTCCTTTTTAAACTAGTTACAATAATAGTCCTAACATCCCCAGTTTTGCAAACATATTTGCTAATTGGTGTATTTAGATCAACATTTGGATATTGTCCATGTGTAAATATTTATCTGTTTGGGGAGAAAATGACACAAGATTTTTTAATAAACTGACATTATTTTAGAATAGAACACTATCTAGGTTAACTTCACCAATTAATTTGTATTCATCTTCGATTATTTATTGCCATGTAACATTTAATTGTAACATAAGAGATATTTTAAGCTTACAAGCAAGTAATACATTATTTCAAAATCTACTTTACTTAAACCTCTGGATACACCAGGTATTATATTAGCATTTCCTGAATCTTTTTACCAGATAACTTTATAAATTTAATATTTTAAAAAATGCAGTATTGACACATAGCAGGGTACTAATACATTTAAAGAAGCTGCAGGTTTAATACAAAAATATTATTTTTATTTTAGTTTAAACATAATGTATTATTTTTTTCTGATAAGCTTCATTACATGTTTACAGTATGGACTGTACTCAGCATTTGCAGGCAGCCTAGTTTACATCTTTTTTGGGACATGCAAAGAAGTTAACATAGGGCCAACAGCCCTGTTATCATTGCTGACTTCAACCTACACACATGATACCAGTCCAGATATGGCTGTGCTTCTATGTTTCCTGGCTGGATGTATTGAACTACTTTGTGGATTTCTGCAGCTTGGTAAATTTTAAAATCATCTGGCCATTTTCACATATCCAAATATATACTTACAGATTACGTTAATAATGAACAATTTAAAAGACAGCACAGCATTTGTTCAAGAAGCTGAAATAATTTTTAATATAATTAACACTAGCAATTATTTGATTAATAACACCAACCAACAAATACAACTTTTTTATTTGATTCTTATATAAAAATAGCCATTTTTTTACTAATTTTGGTTCAAGAAAACCAAATATGCACACCATCCGTTCAAGAAGCTGAAATAATTTTTTAATATAATTAACACTAGCATAATTATTTGATTATAACACCAACTAACAAATAAAACTATTTTATTTGATTCTTATATAAAAATAGCAATTTTTTACTAATTTTGGTTCAAGAAAACTAAATATGACCTTAGAATTTGTTTATTAGTCATAGTTTTTTTAGATACACTACTTCTGATGCATGTATTTCTGTATCAAAACCCAGCATTATATTAATATGATATCTCTTCACAACTGAAGTAGCAATTATTTTAATTGAATCAATATACAGGTAAATTAGTAGAAAACAAAACTTCCTATTTCATATGATGGCCTATTCACAAGTGCATCTTTGTTTTGCTTGTCATTTGTACTCTTGTTCTGGAGCATCTCTGGCAACCATCCAACAGTTGTCTGCAACTTTTTTATTTTATTTTTATCTCTACCAATACTTGTGAGGTGAGAGGTTTTGCTGGCAGGGGGTTCCTGGCTTTGGAGGGCTACTGAGCTGAGTTTGGGGGCACCTGAGATGAGCTCGTGGGCCCCCTGAACTTAAGGGTCCCAGTACACAGCACCGCCTAGCCCTCCAAAAGCTACACCACTGGGTGGAATCACTCACCATGCTCATCAGTCACTGCACCACAGTCAGCAGGAATGAAGTCCATAGAGAATGAAGAAAGTGAATTTTGAGTGACATATTGCAGCCCAATTTATGGTACTTCTGCAGGAGGTTATTTCCATTTCAACACAGTGTTCATCTCTTCAGTTTCCCAAGAAACCTTTTACAGCACCTCTAAAGTTTTCCGAGGCAGCTTTTTCTCTATCGTGGGTGGCTCAATCAAAATTTTTGTCCTTAAGAAGGTCACGAATTTGGGGACCACCAAAGGTCTCTACTTTAACATCACTGAGATGTAAGAATTTATCTCTGATGTATTTGAAAGCTTCTCCATTCCTCTCCATCCCCTTTATAAAGTTCTTCATAAGTCCCAGTTTGATGTGTAAAGGGGGCAGAATAATTTTTTTGTCTGTCAACCAGATGGCTGTGATGGACATTTTTTTCCCCAGGGCACAAATTTTCCATAGATGGCCACATTCTTCTGCTGTAGTGTGAAGACCAATCTCTGCTGTCCCATAAACAAAGGAAGCAGCAGTATTTTGTGTATCCCCTGCTTGACCAGAATTGCTGTCACCTTTAGATCACCACAGATTTGCCATTGAAAGTTTTTATATTAAATTGCATCCAGAAGTAATTCCATATTCTGGTATGTCACCTTCATGTGGATAGCATAACCTACAGGAAGAGTATTGCCATTGTGCAACAAGACAGATTTTAAACTGAGCTTCAAAGCATCAATAGGCAGCTTCCAGTCCTGTGATTGATACTCCACATTCAAAGCAGCCATCAATTAATTAATATTACAGCAGAAAACAAGGTTATTTTGCTTTTTAAAATATGGAATTAATTTTTTTGTTCTAATCCTGTACACAGACACTTTAACATTACTTTGTACAACATTCTACTGTTTTAACCTTGATACTAGAAACTCAGATTTGTCTTGTGTTAGTTCCAGGTCTCTAATTAGGTCATTAACTTCAGCCTGATTAGATCTGTGTGTCTAAAGGTCGGGCCACACTAGACCGCACCGACAACGCACCGCGTCCGTGCCAACACTCGGCCGTGTGTTGGCTCGCCCCCCTCGCGTCCACACTGATCCGTAACACGGCCGTGTGACGGACGGGTTCCTTAGCAACCTCCAGTCTCCTTTAACGTATACACTTGGTTGTTTCATGGAATTAATTTTAAAAAATTACCTTAAGAGTGATTTGGGGATCGTAGCTGCAGCTACCACCCGTACTTGATTATAGAGTACTGTACTTAATAATCTACGAACGTAATAAAGTAAGTTAATTTTTTTCCCCCTGACTCCTGTTATAACCTCACTGTTTGATCTCAAATGCACAAAAATATTAACCCAGCGCATCGTCAAACTGTACTGAATTGAAAGATTCTCGTGTATCTCTACATAGTCACAAAGAAATGTCAATCATCACTCACTTCACATTTAACATTTTTATTTTGTCTGAGGCTACTTTCGATTCACTCAATATTTTTTTTAACAAAAAAGAATAAGATTGTTATACATTTTAATTTAAATACATAATGCAAAGATTTTGTAAAATAATAATAGTTTCATGTGATCTAAAAATTCAAGTCACAGAGTTTCTTACCAGCCGCGCAGTACACCTCTATTGTTCTCACTTAGTTTGAAAAGGAGACCTACAGATTAATGAGAAATTCGAACAACGGAGCTTCCTAGCATCTTAGCATTAACAAATCAAAGCTTTGCCAGAGGTCAGTTGTAAGACCCACAAAAATTACAGCTGAGACAGGAATTTGAACCAGGGACTTTCAGTTCCCCAATCGTACGCCGTAACGTCAGAAGACAAATCTGAATGTAATCAAAAATTATTATTCAAACATAATAAAATAAATGAACTTTTATTCTATATAATTTATTTTGCCATCCCAAAACACAAATGTGCTTTTATTTGATTGAATACATATTTTCCAGTACTTCTAGATTCAGATGCTTGCAGCGAGTGCTTTGGGTATGGAAGGTCCCCGGTTCAAAATCAGGATCTCGGATGCCATTTTTACAGGCCTTAAAACTGACTTTCACCACTGGCAAAGATATGATTTGTTAATGCAAACATGCAAGGGCTCTACCTACATTTTACGAATATCTGATGAACCTGACGTGAGGCTGAAAAAAGTGGACACACTTCTAAAGCAATCAGTAATGTTAAAACAATATTTAGTCGTAAAGGACCGGAAATTTCCGAACTCTTTCTATACAGTTCTCCATATCGACCAGCCCGACAGCAGACCGACACCGGGCCACACCGTCAAAATATAAACTGAATATATCGGGGCCAACACACGGCCGTGTGTCGGCCGACACGCGGTGTCATTTGAACTCACTTCAATCGAGTGAGCGACAACAATAAGAAAAGTGACGGTGCGGTGTGGCCCGGGTGCGGTGCGGTCTAGTGTGGCCCGACCTTCATTCAGCACTGGAAAATCAGGAACCTTTGATGTTGAAGGTTCAGATGTTACTTCCCTAACCCAAAGAAGCTCATCTTGATCTGACAGTAGACAGCAATTTTGTGGAGGCTGAGGTACAAGCAGATCATTGCCATGTGGTACTGGATGAGAAGCTGATGGAATGTTGGGGTACTCCACGTCCTCTTCTTTTTTCTTCAAAGGCCATACTTAGGAGGAGGTGTCATACAGAAATAGCAAACATTAGTATGGTGTGAGGGCTCTCTCCGAACCATTGAAATTACAAAAGCCACTGTATGTCTTTTTTTACTAAACAATTGAGTAAATTTACCAAACATGTATCGCAGCAAGTATGAAGTGCCCATCAGGGCCACATTTAGGCTTTGTGGGGCCCTAGGCTATATATGAGGTGCCGGCCCCTGTCAGCAGTGGCGTAACAATTCATGGGTGATCTTTGTTAAGCTCTACTACTTTCCTCGGCGGGGGCCCTCCATCTGTGTTGCACTGCCCCCCCCCTTTTTTTGTGTGTGAGCCCGTAGGCTACAGCCTAGGTAGCCTATGCTTAAATGTGGCCCTGGTGTCTCTGCCTTAACCCCAAAACAATGATAGTGGAGTAAGTTGACATTTCTGATTGGAAAAAGTCCCTTCACCACACATATAAAAGAAACAGTCAGCAATATTCACAGCTCTATGTGGCATACTGGCTTTTATTCCAGTAAATTAAAACCTAGAAAAGAAGAAAATAGACACTATTCACAAACAATAAATAAAATACCACTGACTAATCAATTAAAAATCATGTACTGAATTTTGCCAACCTATATTTTGTTTAAATAAAAAATTCCCAAGTTTTTTTTTTTTTTTTAATCCCTGAAATTCCAAACTATTTATTGAAATATCATTGTATATCAGGGCATAGAGATAACTCAGCATTTTAAATGTTATTTTTGTATTCCCCAGGCTAAAATTAAGTAGAAACAACTATTTCTGTGTCAGAAGCATTTTAATTGTTGGCTAGTGTAATGGCTTACTGTTATAAATGTTAGTAAGAATGAAGTAGGAGAACACATAATTTTTTCATTGTTTTTTATGGTCCCTAAAAAATCATGCAGTATCAATTCAATTACTCAATTAATATCATCATATGGCATCATTGACTGAGAGATCCCGAAGGATTGTTCAGCCGCCAGTTGGCAAAGTTTTCAATTCACACTGCAATGCATCCCTTGTCATGGCTAACTGACCTAGCCCAGTAATCCTACCAGATATAGGGGACCTAAAGTTGAGTATTGAATCAGAACCAAGAAAGTGTGTGCTTCACATTAGACACTAAACTATACCAGAAATGATGGCTGGTTGAAGTGACTTTGAAAATCCCAGCTGAGACCGGAATTCGATCTCCAGTGACTGAGCTATCAGACCACTCACACTTTAGGGGTTAATCTTAATACTGTTGTTTGTTTAAGGGAAATATTCATCATTTTTTATTATTATTATTGAATCAGAGTTGCAGCTCCAACTTTCATATATGACTCCAGTCAGCTGAATAGAAATCACATCTCATCTGTTGTTTTAAGTAAAAATCCAAAACACGTGCACTAATTTAAAAAAGAAAAGAAGAAAGTAATACTTCTTCATTCAGTTCCATAACATCTTCTCTCAAACATTCTTCTGAAAAGAAGAGACTAGTCAAGTATCTAATGGGCTGATACTTCATAAATGTTCAGTTAGTGAGATATACTTGAGATGGTGCCATTACTCATACTAATTGCTGTACTGATGCTTTCAATGCCAATCATTATAGATTATCAGACATCATGAATGGTGAAGGATCTTTAAAAAATTCGTGTGACTAATTTTGAACTGTCACTTTTGATTGTATTCCACAAACTGGTTTCATCTAAACCCTGAATTATGTTTGCTGATTTTTCATTTAAATGTAGGTATTTGATGATGTCCTATGATTAATTTTGTCAATGCCTCTTCATTCTTCCTGCTTAAAAAAAAAAAAAAATAATAAATTGTTTGATTCTCGAGCATTAACCATATGTAAATTGTAAAATGAAGAACTTTTTATATCATCTCCATATTGGTGGATGCATAAACGTTTGATGGCAACTGATACCTCATTTTAGTGGAAGTGGAAGGTGAGATTCCTAATTACTATTACACAATGTGCACCCATTGTGGCAGACATAATTAACAATTTACTGCAGTAATCAGTAATTTTTACCTTACATGTGATCTTAAGGTTTCAGTAAACACAAATATTGATTAACATTATTATGTTACCTATGATCATTTACATATAGTTTAAAGTGTCTTATTTAAATTTGTTAAAATTAAACAGAAGTGATTTCCAGATGGAGAGAATCAGGTATAAAATATATTGTGTTACATGTATTGTTTTCAGGTTTCCTGGTGGAATTCGTTTCTGTACCTGTTGTGACTGGTTTTACCTCTGCTGCAGCTCTTATTATTGCTAGTTCTCAAATTAAAGGGCTGCTTGGCCTTAATTTTAAGGCTCATTCATTTCCTGAAACTATTGTTGCCATATTTGAAAACATAGGTTCTACTCGCTTGTGGGATGCAGTGCTCTCTTTGTTTTGCATTACAGCACTCCTAACAATGAGGGTAAGTTGTCTCTGTTCTAAAATATATACAATTCTTAATAATGTAGAAAATATTTACAGTTGCAAATAGATTAATAAAATGTCAATAAGATTGAAAATATGACTACTCTACATTAACTGTGTGGTTGAAATTCGATCTAGTAACAGAATGCTTCAAATGGCCATGTTAAATTTTAATGAAGATTTATACATTGTTTGCTAAGCATTTAAATTTTACACACACATCATTATAAGTGTCATTAAATAATTTAAATTTATCAACATACCTAACATTCACCAAAGCTGAAGGGAGGAAGGTAGCAGCAACAAAGGATAATTCACAAACACAATATTTTTGGCAAAATCTTTTTCAAGCAATTACACCCATGTGACTGCAATCACACAAGTACCTACAGCCATCACAGCCACACACATTGAAGGTGGTGGGGGAGCATTTAATGCAAGAAAGAAATCAAAATAAGAGAAGAGAGGAGGATTTTTTTTTAACAAAAGATAATGACAAAAAATATTAAAATAAGGTATACGTATGTCAGTTCTCACCTGCAGAGTTCATGTGTGGAAGTGGTATCACAAAGTACTCTAATGGCTCTCACTGCAAAATAGTTGTTGCAGACATTAACTTGGTGAGTGTTAACATGGTGAGCAGCATGGAGGTGTAGATTTTGGGAATAAACTGATCATCTGTGACCATTCATTTTGAGGTGAGAATGATGTAAGAACTTTAGGAATGGAGGTAGGTGATCTGTTTATGACTTGGACTGGGGTACAGGTGGCATGGTCAATGATGGGATTAGTTTCACCAGTAATATGGTTGCAGTAGGTTGTGATAGGTATCCTTAATTTTTTGCAACGTGGCCTGTTCCAAGGAAAAAATCCAATGTATGATTTAGGAGCATAAGGGTGTCAGTATTAGTGTAAAAGTATATTTTTTTGATTAGGTGGTCTGCTGAAGGTGAAACAGGGTGTGGTATGAAGGATAGTTTGAAGAATTTGGTGCATTTCAAGAAATTATCTGAGGAAATTGTAACTAAAATGAAGAATCTGGTTTAGTGATTCTAGGCTAGGAGAGAAATGGGTGAGAAAAACAGAATTCCAATATCCTGTCTCTCTCACCCCATTCTTTTCTGACCTAATCACTGAAACAGATTATTTGCATTGGCTATGACTTCCTCAGATGCTTTCTTGAATTGAAGTGAATTTTTCTGACAATCCTTCCCATCACACCATGTACGCCTTCAGCAGACTTCCTTATCGAAAAATTTACTTGTGCACAAATATTGCAAACCTACAACTTGTATTCATTCAGCATTATTTATTCAAACACTCTCACTGATAAATCTTCTCATTCATCTGGACCTTTTCAATAGACCATTGTTCTTCACTTTGTGGTAATCAAAATAGATTTTTCCTGAATCATATAGCTACTAGAATGTGATAAACACATGATTCAAGCACTGCATTCTTGCATGAAAAGTGGGACACTGAATTTGATAATGTGTGCAGTTGTAGTACTGAATCAGCTAACTCGTTAGTTGTCTATCACAAAAATTCCTATATTATCACACTTTTGTGTGTATTATTGTCTTTTTTCAGTTATGCCATTTTAGGAAGCAAGTCATTTTTTTTATTTTTTTTTTAATCTGTAAATAAATGTAAACAATGAATACTTTTAATTTTATTTATCAGAGTAGAAGACAAAATTCAGAAGTACAGTAGAGACAGTGAAAAATGTGTATTGAGTACTGGTGTTTAAAGTTTAGTAATAATTTGTTTACTGCTTCAGTAATCGGCAGGGGAGATGTGCTAAAAGTGGCTAGGAGGGTTATGGTGGGGGCCAAGGGATCATCCCACTGCATGGGCAAAATCATAGCTCGTTCTGCTCGATGCCCTTAGTTACCTTGAGAATCCTGATCTGGTTGGCATGTTATCTCTCAAAGTTAATATAATATTGGTGGTTTTTGATCATAATGATATAAGTACTCAGTTTGTATATTTACTATGAAAAAATCAGGTGATGTTCTGCTTCTGAATGAAGTTGTTTTGCAAGAGTAGTTTTTTTGGCTAAATATTCCCAATTTGGTGATATGATTGTTTCATCCTATAGTTAAGATAAAAAAGAACTATACTTCTGTAATAGCATCAGTCCAGGTAAGGTAGTGACCAGTAGCTTGGCCACTTGCCCGCTGTTTCTTCCTTTCAGATTATTAACAATCCTGATGTAAAATTCTTTGAATAGATCCTTTGTTATGATTTGAAGCTGTAGTGAGCATATTAATAATAGTAAAAAAAGCAAAATCAATTAAATTATTTCCATTTGAAAGTTGTTTTATTCCAAAGTTAATGTTGTGGTGGTATTTCAATGACCAGAAAACTTCTTTTTCTGCAAGGACATTGTCTCATGCTATATAATAGAAATGTGCAAAAGTAACTGCTGAAAAGAAGGTTCTGTTCAGTTGTTGATATCAAAGCCACACAAAAATAAAACTGAGGCTGCAAAAAACTAACAAAAAAGACAATAACAAGAAAAAAATACAAAAGCAAGGAAAAAAAATAATAATAAGGAAACCAATACTAGAAAGAAATCTACCAAGCACAGAAAATCTAAACAAAGAAGAGAGTTATTTGATGATAAAATGAAGACAAACTGTGCTTGTAATGCAACCAATGGTGTTTCAGTTTTACAATCACAAGTTCAATGCCAATAGTGTTCTAATTGGGATCACAAATTCTGGAGTTGAGGAAAACCATGTTAGGCAAAGTGGCTATTTGATTAATTTTTTAAGGTCAATTATTTTAGACACTAAATTTAATCCAAAGGTAATCAAAAAGTACTAGTCCATGCTAGAATAACTGCATTACGTAACCACTAATTTTGATGCCTATGGATTTATTGCAAATTAGACTTAAAATATCATCAAATTTGTCCAGCTCCCCCCGAAGATTTAAAGCTTGGTTTCATTGTAATTCTACCTGAAAATTATCCCCATTACCTTTTGTATAGCAGCTTGTGAAATTTTGTCGAATGATACTATAAAAATTTCTGAATTTGCTTATCAATTTATTTGAAGCATTGGTTCTGAAGTATGGAGCCATTTGTCTGTTTTCTCAGATTGCATTATCAGATGAAAATCTAGAAAAGTCAAATTAAAATCAATGACTAGTGATAATCTGTATCACTCTTTCAATTTTTTCAACCCTTGGCTTACTTTATCTCTAAATGAATTCTTATTCATATAATTAATGAACATTTCTCTTTTCTATACAATTCTAGTAATTGTTCCTGTTCCATCATTGTTTCAGATTTTTAAAACTGATTAAAAATGAATAATTTGTCAGGGACTTGTTATACTTTTTAAACTTTTGTGAAAATTCAAAGAAAACAATTCCAGTTTAACAAAATGATGTGAGTTATATGGTTAGAGCTGAGCTTTCACTTTCACATAATGGTACTACAAGCCAAATTAGGATTCTTTTTCACACAGAAATTTTCTCCATTTATGTATCAAAGTTACTCCATGAAGTGCTATGTGTCAACACCTGAGTGACAAAGGATTCAGCAGAAATATTTTGACCCACTTTTTCAACTATCTGTTTGACAAACTTGGGTGACTTCAGTGGTCTTTTGGATGATGTAGTCCACGGAGGATTTATCAGTGATTATTTGAAAGTGTTTATTTAACTTTACTTGCAATGTATGTATTTTGTATTCTCAATGTTAAATAATTATTTTCAATTCTTTTACATTTTATCATTGTTAAAAGAATTATCTATCCAATGTCACCACTTGTTAGATTAAGTAACTATTCTGTTCAAACCAAATGTAGAGTTGGTTGCAACTTAATTCTTGATTGATCTAGTTTCTTCAAATCAAAAATTGGATAAGGTTTTAAGGGAACAATGCTATTAAACATGTGTGAAATGGCTAAGTTTGGTATTGAATAATGAACTTTTTACCTTTCTTATGAAACATCATTTACAGAAAATATAGTTTGCCTCATAAGTTATTGGTAAACTATCAGTTCAATTGCTTTGATACTGTTCAAAAGTCATCCCCGTGGAAGTCTCAAAATTAGAATTCATTAGCAAAATTTCTACAAATTATATGTTATATTGCTTGATTATCATGAAAAGGTAATTAAGGCATGTATTTCTTGTTGTAACTATTTGTTTTTTAATACCTGCTTCCAGATTTTCTTTGTGTTATGAAAATTTACATCACAATAGAGCATCCTGAAAATCATCCCCACATTAAAAATAGCTGTCTTTCATAAAAGTTGGTGTATGAAGTTCCCGTAAACTAATAATAAGAAAACAACAAACAATAACACTTCGATTTAACACAAAAAAGATATAGTACTTTGCTACTGGTGGCTGCAGGGAATGTAAGATACTCGAAAAACGTGGGTGTCCCAAAATTTCCTCTGCTGTCCCAAAGTAGTCCCAATTTATGATAGTTACTTTATTTTAGATGGATATATGCATATCTGCAAATTTAACCCTTTCCTACTGGCTATTGGAAATAAAGGGAAATTTATAATTTCAATTATATATTTGTACAAAGGTACTTGAAATTAAACACACATAATTTTTTTTTCAATTTTTTTTTTGGAACTCTAAGTGCTAATTACTAAGTTGGTACTTATAAGTACCGTCAGGGACTTTGTGTACCACAGGACGTACAGAAATCAATTATATTCATATTGGTATGAAATGTTTGCCTCATGATATTCAAAAAACCCAATTCTTTTTGCTCATTCAGACACAAAAGACATTGCAGTGGAACATTTGGAATGATTTTTTGACTGTTTTTTCTTCATTCTACATATGTCACATCTTCATCTGATTTTTACTATTTAGGGACAGTGTATACCTCTGTTTCCCAATCTTACATCTCTGATTGTGTAATAGTATGTCTTGTGTTGTTTGAATGGATGAGGGCTTGGTGAAATATATATAGATGACCTTTTCTTCTTACTGATATCCTTCATAGTCATCATCATCATCATCATTATCGTTGGGGACCATCTCCAGTTTCCCGGGTATGGTTTACGAGCCTTGGTTGTTACAGACGATTATTTTACACCTTTTCCTGTCCAGGAAGGTTTCTCTGTCTGTGATGCGCTCCCAATTCCAGCCTCTTCTCTTTATGTCCTCCTTCAGTTGGTCTGTCCATCTGCTTCTTGGTCTTCCCACTGGTCTTTTGCCCACTATCATACCTTGTGCAAATGATCTTCTAAACTTTTTTACATACTTTTTTCAAATATCGGACCATTTATGTTATAGGCATTGACAAATACAACATCCAGAATTCTTTACCATGATTTCGGTAATCTTCTGTCTGCATTGCACAAAGCCATCAGCTGATCAGCAGTATCAACCCCACACATGAAGATATTGTAGTCCTTGACGACTCCTAAGCATGAAATTGTCGACTTCAATCCATCTTTTTCTTTGCATATAACTAGTGGTGTAACAACAGGGTGGCAAGATGGGCAAAATGCTACAGGACCTAATGCCAGAGGTGGCCCCCGATGACCGGCCAGAGAGGCCCTCTGGTCCAAGATCCACCAGGTCACCAATCCAACCCAAGAGAGGGCTCATCTGTTGAAGTTGCCATTGACCCCAACCAGTATAGTGGAGTTTCATCACTGCCATGAAAATTTGATACTAAATGTATGACCTTTTTATCGTTCCCTTTCCAGTAGCAAATATCTAGGTTTGTAAATTTGTTGTCACAATCTCCTCTTTTTAGTTTTCCATCAGCATATTGTTAGAAAGTCCCTTGCAGTAGGGTCTGATTCTCCCACAAACAAAAGTTGTTTCAGTGTTTTAATTATGAAACTGATGAAAAATAATGATAATACTAGATAACATCATCATTGCTCCATTTTTTTTTTCCGGTCAATTCTAAGACCACTCTTTGACCTAATGAGTAATCTGAGATCGTTCCAGTCATTTCTTCGTTTTTGCCTTGATAAATTATAAACTTATAAGAGAAGAGCTTCAGTCAGAGCGTATTTCATAAAAAATATCCATTTGAAAATATGTAAAACAATGATAAAACCAATTGTATACTTGCTAAATCTATTGCCCAATAATCTGCATAAAACTACCCAGAACTCCCTGACGGTACTTATAAGTCCACGTTGGTTTTTCTAGATTATTTAGTAAAGAAACTAGAAAAACATATTTTATAGGTAAAAATATATGGTTAAATATTCAAACTAAAAAAGTAATAACAGAAATTGACACTTACCAAGTAAATTATCATCTAAAAATTCATTGTAATGTAGCACTTCTTACTCTGGTCAGAATGCTGTCAAGCCCCAACTAAGAAAATTAATTTCTCGGCAATTTCATGCAGAATTTAAAAATAAATGTTGTCATTGTCTGACCTAATCATACAACAATAGATCAACAGGCTTAACAATGCAGTGGACACTGGTATTGTCGAATTATATGGTGGTAAATACAGTGGTACTTATAAGTACCGTCAGGGAGGAAAGGGACTTTTCTTAACTGAATACAATTATGTTTCCTCTGTCACATGATTTTTAAAATGAATCCGGAATATAACATCCTGGTAAGTTTTCTGAAAATCTGTTCAATAAATATGTTCAAAATATAGGATACAGTTATATGTACCTTATACAACAATCTTAAGTACCTACATAAATCTAGCTTGTGCCTTCATTTCAATTGTTGAATCTTACTTCACAACATTCTGATCACATTGTTCACATATCATTTTCAGTTACTGATTATTTTTTACAGAAAATGAAAGACATTAAATTCAAAAAGGTCTCTACCTTAAGAAAGCGAATATTATCTAAGTTTATTTGGTGTCTGTCAACATGGAGAAATGCTATTGTGGTAATTATATGCACAATCATTGCTAATTTCCTCACAGATGATGGATATGAGCCTTTTAAATTAACAGGTAGGGATTCTGGAAAAATAGCAGTTTAAAAATTTATTTTAACAGTCTTTATGCATTACCGAGCTAAATATTATGTGTTTTAACTTGTAGGAAAAATAGAGCCAGGACTGCCCACAGTGACACCACCACCATTCAGTACTTCTTATGGGAACCAAACTCTTTCATTTCCTGAAATGTTTTCATACCTAGGAAGTGGACTTGCAGTTATACCAATAGTTGCAATACTTGGTAATGTGGCAATTGCAAAAGCATTTTGTAAGTATCTGCTGCCAGTTTAATAAATATAATGAATTAATTACTATGATCAAGTAACATTTATTATTGCATCATTTAATTTCAAAATATAAGAAAATCAAATCTTAATTTTAAAGAAATTGTGCAACTTTGAATCATTTAATTCTAGAACAGAAGAAGATTAAAACAATTTATCAACAAACAATCAGTTTAGCACATTATTACATACTTAATGCTTAGCAGTTTCCTATTATGAAAACAAACATGATCACAGGAGTGAGAGTTGGTTTGTGCACTTCTGATCTTCTTGTCATTTCACATGTCTGTAGGTGGAAAAGGTTTTTATGTCGAAGTAATGCAAAGTTTGTTCATCATTGCCTTTATGTCTCTATTTATTAATTTTCTTAAGTTTATTGCCTCTTCAATCTCATTATTATCCATTATTATATTAAATATTCAGTGTGCTCTGTAGTAATTTCCACAATCAGAATTAGCTATCTTTTTTGAATTCTGTGCAGCTCAGTAATTTTATGCCCATATTGGGGTTTCCATAGCCTATCTTCATATTCAGACAAGGCCAACAAATGCTATATAGCCCATTTCCCTTTTACATGTCCTCATTATTCTCTCTGATAGTTGCAGTAGTTTACACCTTAGCCTAGCATCATTCCAATATATTGTTAAACATTTCCTCACTTGGGGGGAGTGTAGTTATATGTTTCAGCTGTGACCATTACTGATAAAGTTCTTGACCAGTTTGTAAAAGTTAAAGTCTGTTTGATAACTCACAGTGAAAAATGCAATAACTCAATAAGTCGACTGCCAAGCTATTGTTCTTGTTTAATCTGCAACAGTTAACGGGTTCTGGGTCAAAAAATAAAATAAAATTAAAAGTCACTTTGATTGAAAAACCATATATTCTTGAAAATAATTTTCAATTTAACTTGGTGTCAGCATGTTAACGTCAGTCATCAGAAAATTCAGAACCTTTAATGAAGACAGCAGGCTATCACCACACACAGGTTCAAATTTACTTCCAGGAATTATTAGAAAGTCCCCAAATAATCGCAAAAGTTGAAATTACGAGTTCTCAGATCATGACAGAATAAATTTCGAAGTTCACTCCTTTTGTTTGAATATTGAGTTCAGAGATCACTGCCTATGTGCTTTAAAATTTCATAAGTCCTCACTGCAAGTTGATCGTTCAGAAACTACGTTCCACATAATTAAAATTTTGTAAGTTCCACTGCATCTACCCATTTTTGCAACATGACATGACACAGATAATTCATAAGATCAACTGGGGGAGAGGCAGTATTTATACTTGTTTTCTTCATGGCTACACAATCTTTTTTACCTTATTTTTAATCTGACTTTTCTGAGGTTTTGGAATGTTATAGACCATTTAATTTTTAATGTTTTATGTCCTTTTAAATTTTCCCTCAAACCTCTTTATATTGATGTTATTAAATTTTGAACTTTCTTTTTGGTTATTTCCACTTAAGTTTTCAAAAACTCTAATCCCCTCAAAGATTTTTATATCAGTAGATTTTTTAAAAATTTTCTCTTTTACTTAGTGTAACTCTTGTAATTTTTGCTTATTCTTTTGTCAACCAAAATCGTGCCTTATTTTATTCCTGCGTGACATTGAGCTAAAACATAGAAATTCAATATCTCTCTAACTCCTTTTTGTTTATTAATGAGATTTACACATATTCCTTAGAAGAAAATGCTCTATTTTCTGATAGCTCATTTACATTTCAGGAATTCTTCTTTCTTATTTTTATTCCCTCCCTTGATGTCAGCAATTGACAAGAGAATTTGAAACAGTGTCTAAAAATCAGTTGTAAACCTTACTTTTCCCCATAAGTTTTAAATTTTTCCATATATTCTTGTTCTCTAAATTTTTCTATATTTTCTGAACTTCCCTTCCCTACCCTTCCAACTATTTTTTTTTTTTATTAAAATCAATTTTTTTATGTTTCTAAAATTCATACTTAAAATTTACTTACAGACTCAAATTTTGTTCAGAATGCATGTGCATATGCTAATATCATACTGTAACATTAAAATTTGAAATAACTCTTATAACTAACTAATAACTTTCGATCTAATATTTTTTTCCTTATATGCACCATTCTATCATGTGGTGGCTTACACTTTAAAATTGATATGTCATATTGATAAAATTTTATCCTATGCAAACCATACATGAAAATGTTTGTTTATATGAGAAATATCTGTGAAAATGAAGGGAACGAAAACCCTTCATACTGAATTTTGACTTTTAAACATTTCTGTTTCTTTATGATGTCATTTTATTTTCTAGTTAAAAGTTACTTTATTAATATTTGGTTAGTATTATTTACCTGCTCTGTTATATTCTTTGAATTACCCACCTAATGGGTTTTGAGAATCTTATTCATAGTTAACAATATACAGCAAAATTTAGAATTTTATCAAAAAACAAGTCATGACATTTACAGTGTATGCCTTTAGAATAATAATTCTCCCTCCATCATTTCACCATATTATCAAACTCTTCATTATCTTCAGTTTCCAAATACAAAACTACTCACTCTCTGTGTCTGACAACATAATTCTTATTTATTTATTTAATTTTTTAAAAAGAAAGAAGTTGATGATATCTCCCATTCAGACAGTTGCCAATCACCATTAAGTATTTTACAATGTCATCATTGTTTAATTATAACACAGTATCTAATAAGAAAAAAATAAGTGTTTTTTTTTGTGATTAGCTTACTGGAAAGCTAATGTTATGAAACATTCTTTGTCTAACAGCCAATGGTGCTATGCTGGATGCAACTCAAGAGATGATAACACTAGGGCTCTGCAATATTGCAGGATCATTTTTCCGCTCCATGCCAGTTAATGGATCTTTCTCGCGTAGTGCTGTCAACAACTCCAGTGGTGTCAGAACACAAATGGGAGGGCTATACACAGGTAATAGTGTTTATCTACAATTTTAGTACTTGTGAGATAGTTAGAATATGTGTATAAATCACATTATACAAATCTTAAATAACAAGCAAGAATCTTTGTAAGCTCTGTTCATTTTAAAATGATTTCATACTTCAGTACTCTTATCTTGAATTAATAATGAAGGATACAGAATTCTACCACCCCATTACCAGTGATAAAGGCAATGGACCAGTCAGACGCACTTTACAATATTTTGATTTAAAACCATATTCATGACAGCAGAATTGGGCCATTTGACAAAGGGAGTGTGCACACACCACAGCTTACTGCATGACTAGCTAGTTTCCCTATCCATCCTTATTTTAATTGTCTAATGACACTTTCACTGTCACCATTTTCCAATTATCTTTAGTAAATTCAAGACCAGTTATCTGAAAAATAAAACTGAAAGCGTTTTTAGTACGTTGAAGTTATAAATAATATGGGATGTGGAAACAACTAAACAAAAATCTTTGAAATTGTAACTGATGTTTTTTTTTTTTTAAATGAGCTGTTGAGCTATTCAGCAGGAACAAATTCATAATTCTGAAAAAATCAACATGGTTTTGTTTAATTCACGATAATATGCATTACATATTGTTTTAATATATCTTTTCCCAATGTTCTAAGCTACATTGGACATCTGAATGATCTGAAGTTTCTTCTTTCTTCTTCCAAAAAAATCTTTATCTTGTTGAATTGAATAAAGCACTTAATAATTTAGCTGCTGCTATGGGAAGTTTAGTATCCATAAACTTTAGAGGAAATGGTACGAAAATGGACCATGGTCTAAATTTGGGCTACTTGCTGAATGTGGGGAAGGGCATTGTGCACAGATGTGAGTATAGCACCTAAAGGAACATCAAGTAGTTGGGGAAAAGTAGTGAGTAAATGAACTTAGGCCTTAACATACGTGTTTTGCCATAAATTGTTTTATCAGAGAATTTGCTTTTGAGAAACTCAAAACTTTTCAAGGTATGTGAACTTTCATTTTTCTCTTTCTTACTTATTCAGCAAAGTAATCTCAAAGTAGATGACCTGAACTTCATGTATGGAACTTGTCCTGTTTGAATTGTTTGTTTTTAATGGCAGCTGAGATCATCAACTTGTAGTACTGCATGGTCTATAAACAGGCTACAATTAGTGGTCCAATAACAGGCTAGCTCTTGACAAGTAACTGCCAGCATATCAGCACCCCAAATTAAAAACCAATTCCGCAAGCTTCTAGATACAAAAGGGTTAGTACATATTAAGAACCTTTGATCCCCACAATTGCAAAGGAAAAGAGCAATTTTGGTTGCAAGAGTTCTAAGACTTGCCTCAAAACTGGATCTCCTTACAACAAATGATTGGAAAAAAGTGTGGAGCAAACAGCCTTGAACAACAGTCAGATGATTGTGAGTGTGAATCCAAAATTACCAAGCCAAACCTAAAAGCCAATTAGTAAAACTCACCCAAAAGAGCTGAACTTGGAAGAAAACAAAAGGGTCCCCTGACAATGATAATGACAAGTTGCTGATTCCTCTGGGAGGTGAATGTGGCGACGACAATGCAACATGCATTTTTTGGGATTGTCTTTTTTCAGATGATGTTAGTGAGGAGTACCAATTCAATGTTACAAGTGTTAAGGTTGAGCACATTCCAAATGTGCTATAATGGAAAATAAATTGTAGGCCTACATCTGTGACTTCAGCAAGTAAAAAATGAAGATAACAATTTTTTGCCAAATTTTCAAGTTAAATGAAGTATTTGAACACAATTTTGTGTTTATTTCTATTTATTATAATACACATTTCCCTCTTTTTTTTTATATACAAGTAGCCAATATTTGGACCACCTCTTCAAAACCAGTGTTGTTTTTTTTTAAATAAAAAAAATCTAAAACTGGTTATTGACAGTTTGAACTCTTATATCAACTTTAGGAATGGTTTTAGAGGTAAGTGACACCAAAATTATCCATTTTAAGTCTGCAGGTAGGTACCAAAATGAAAGTGATAGCCCATTTTTTGATCTTTAACATGGAAACATTCTCTTAAATAAGGAACATGAGAAAAAAAATCTATTTTATGAAAGTTACATCCCACATTGAGCATATTTTGAACTCAAAATAACATAGGAGTTGAAATCTCACCTGAACAACAATATTTAGTTATTCATGATTTTAGTTATTAAAGCTAAGAAAATCAATTCAGGTGAATTGTAGTATGGTTTGCTTATACAGATTGTGGACAATGTTGTTTTATCTTAATTCTCTCTTCTTAATGGAATAAATGACAATAAGACATTTACCACAAAACTTTGTTCAAACCATCCAAGTTAAAGTCATTCAGTTTGACTCTCCTGCTTTACCATGTGCATTAAAGTATTCCTATACTGAACATTAGGATAAAGGAAACAAAGAAACTGCCAAGAGGCACTGAAAATAAGATAGGATAGGGAAAATAAACAGTTACCCATCACTTACCACAGATGAAGGCAGGAGGGCGAAACACGTAAAAACACAAAAACAAACGAATTGCGCAATATTTCGACTTTAGTCTTAGTTATGTGGCAGGCGAGACATATGGCAGGGGGAAAGATGTGGTCACATCCGAGCCCGCCACATGAATGTGTTTCGCCCTCCTGCCTTCATCTGTGGTAAGTGACGGGTAACTGTTTATTTTCCCTATCCTATCTTATACTGAACATTAGCTTTTTCAATACTCAGGTCCAATATTTTGGCCATCTTCATTACAGTTTTTAGACTTTTCTGTAATTATCTAGATGTATACTGGTAGGTACCGGTACCCAGTCTCTGCATAACTAACTACATATTTTTCAAACAAAAGTAACACTTGTTACACAAAGCATAACTAACAAAGTTCACACACATATGAAAATATTTACTCTAGCAGGCAAATACTAACATTATGTTAGTAATGAGAATAACGCCATACAAGTGGAAAGGAAGAAACTTAAAAAGAGACAAAACATGGTGTGGAAGCAGTGATGAGTACACAAACAAGCAAACAGCAAAATTTCCTTATAGTTACAAAAATTGGCCTGTACAGAATCTAGGAAAAAGGCTTGAAGCAGGTGGAAATAACACTTCCCTTCTATTAAAAGTTCTGCAAGGGCATTTTAAAAAGCAATAAGCTCTAGGAAAAAATAAATTGCCTGATTTAATTGACACTTAATACTCAATTATATAGTTCACTCATGAAACCATATTACATTACTTTTGGGTAACAGATTTGTGAATATTTGTTCTCTAGCAATATTGTATATAATGCCCTTTTGGCTTTGAATATGTGTACTTCTTTACATGTTGTAAAACATACAAGAATAAGAAGAAAATAAAGGAAATTTGCAGAAGTTGAGACTATATATTTGGCTTGGAACCTCAGGTTTCATCCTAACTGAGAATTTACTGAAACATTTGAATTTATTTTAAACAATTCAATAACACTGTATAAATATTAATAATCTGAAGTATAGTAAAAATGTATGTGTTTAAAAAAAAATCAAATTGAAGAAACAATAGACTAATTGAAAAAGAAACTTTATTGCAAATATACTTAAAATTAATTTTCTCAAGAATCAGATTAGATGTAGCTATTTAATTTAATTGCAATGGAGCAGACACTCTGGTGGATATTTCCCTACACATCCATCTTCCTCCTATGCTGCAACCACCTACATTTGCCCTCTACAAATTTTAACTTTAAACTCTTTCAACGTTTTCGTTAAACACAATATCAAGCATGTGTGTGTATACATGACTATAGTTAATAATCCCATGAATAAGAAGTGAGGGTAAAAGCATCATGTGGTGTTTGGAAAATTGAGATGAAATATAGAAATTGGATTTAAAAATAAAAAAGTAGTTAAGGGAATTGAGGGCAGGGTAATATCTGGTATCTAGAAAGCACTATGCAAATCTTTATTCCAATACATATCTTTCTGTTGCAATAAATAATTTTTCTTGGCAAATCAACCTTCATATTCCTTCTAATCACAATATTCAAATATTATTGCAATTTTTCCAATTTTAAAAGTTTTTTCCCTTATGATTGTAGCAATTTGTGACTGCGTGTTGCTTACCTTTGTTACCTGATTGATATCTTTTATGATTAAGTGTGTTGGAGCTTTTGTCCTATTCACAAGTTTGTATACCACTCCTGTTAGGTGAATTCTCACTTTAAGTTTCCCTGTTTAAGGTAAATGATTCAAAACCTTACGTAATAATTTATTTGTGGCCCTGAATATATTACCTAAAATATAATGTTTTTCATCTCCCTTACATCTGAATTCCACAGATTATGGCTATGGTCATATTTTTCCTTGCACTTAATACTACTACTGATTCCTCATCCAGTAACTACCATTATTGCTAATATATCTGTTATTTACATCATCTGTTTTACTAAGCTATAACAACTATCTTTCAAATATGATTAACACAATTTTTTTTATGTGAAATTGCAGGAATTTTGGTCATTCTTGCCTTGAGCCTTCTGACTCCACATTTTTATTTTATTCCAAAGGCTACTTTATCGTCAGTGATAATTTGTGCTGTTATATTCATGATTGAAGTTGATATACTTCCATCAATGTGGAGGTCTAATAGTAAGTATTTATCGTGATCAGTAATATTATCTTATATTCATAATAATAATTAAAATGAGAATGAAAAAAGTATCCACATTCACGTGTTTAAAAAGCTTCAACAAGACAATTACTTTTTTCTTTCTTGATAGTAGTTCTTCTTTTAGTATCTTATTAAACTGGAATTCTTCACGGGTCTTCTGCCGGATAAGATCTTTTCCGGCAGAAGACCCGTGAAGAATTCCTGTCTACCATACGCCGGGGAAAAACTTAATTGTCACATATTATTAAACTGTTTATTACTTCAAGTACACTTATTATCACAAAAATTCACATTTTATCTAATCAGTTGCTTTATTTGCAGAAAGGGATCTTGTTCCACTCTTTTGCACCTTTCTGGCCTGTCTTTGGTTTGGTGTGGAAATTGGAATTGTTGTCGGAATAGCAGTAGACATTGCCATCCTGCTCTATTTTAATGCCAGGCCTCGTGTAACTGTTGAAAAGTTAAAGGTTTGTTTTCAGTATTTTGATTTATTCAAAGTAATTACACAACCTAAATACCAAATCTACCTTCAAACCACCTGGATTTACTTTCTCCCTCTTTCATTTCTGTTCCCTCTTCTTTTTCCACATAATACACCTCCCTTAACAATTTCCTGTAAATCATGACAGTAATTATTAATATTTATAGTCATATTTTAAACATTTCTTTATAATTTTCTCTTTATAATTTTCTCATTATTATTTTCTACCAATTCAATTATGAATAGATTCCTTCCATATTAATTCTTCATTGCTGTCTTTTCCCCTTTTATTTGCCTTAGTTGCTGTTCCTGTTATAAAGAAGCAGACAGTAGAGAACTCCATAATGGGAAATAAAAAACTTTTGCAGCAGAGTGGTTGCTGATGATGGCCAATTAACATTGGAGCTTCTAACTTTAGTGGGGTTAGTTTAGATAAAATTCGTTCATGTAACTAGCTGGGTGAGTCTGTTGGTGATGTGTGATGTTTTGGTGGCCTTTCTGATCATCAGTCACATGGTAGCTGAAAATGTTATTGCTGTAACATTTTGTTTCACTAAAGGACTCAATCAATTAGTTAACTGAGAAAATTTTATCTATATAAAAAAGTGAGAAAACCTTCGGACTTACATAATAAGTTATTTATTTTATAGTTGTTATGATTTATTGCAAGTTGCTCGCTTGAAATGGCCACCACTTTCGTTTCTTAAGGAAATACTAATAAAAAGGTTCCCTTCAATCACAAGTTATGAAATAATGAGAATAAAATTTTAGTTTGTTGTTTAATGATTGCAACATACATTTTTCTCTTAGCCACCACCAATTATTTAAAGTTCCTTTACACTGTAAAATCAATTCTAAATCAAGTTTCTTCTCCAGAAGGATTACAAACTCTTAGATTTATATACCAAATCACACATCCCAGGCAACTATAGCAAGTTCAGAGCTATTACACAACTGTGTAAAACTTATAAATTTCATTAAATGTTCAAAAATAATTGTATATAATTGCCAGAAATTCGTCAAATGTTTTCCCCTTAATTTTAAACAACATTTCAGTTACTTTCAACACTTTTTAGTCAAATATTGCTACAACGCACGAATTAAAATGACATGAAATTACACAAACAAAATTTAGGCGTGGAATGGCATCTGTGATATAAATTAAATTTAGTAATTTCTTAGACAAAATTTTGTTTAAAGATTATTGAACTAGCACAAATCATATTTAAATCAATTTTCTTAAGTATTTCAAGGGTTTGGTAAAGATAAATATTGATATCAGTCATAAAGTAATGTAAACGTAGCTGCAATATAGCATTTTGTTTATATTGTATTAAAAATGTTGCATTCATATTGAGAAGTGCTTTAGAACACAAGAGTAAAATGAAGTATGACTCTTTGCACGTAGATATTTTCTCTGATGAGATATTTGCATTTTGAAATTTGTTCAACCTCATGATTTTAGAAATCGGAAAACAGATAAAAAAAAATCCTGAAGGATAGTTTTAATGATAAGAAAATGGTTCATATCTCAAAATATGTGTAAAATTTTATTACAGATTAGATAAAAGTTTGAGAAAGGTAGCTAAAATTTAAGGGTTGTTTTTGGAAGATTTAGCGAAAATCATAAAACATCTCACTAGGTAGAAGAATACTGATAAATTCAGAGGGGGAGACTATATTCAAAGGAAAGCTCAATTTATTTTGAGCATTTTGCAGCAAATTTTATTAAAATCCATACAGTATTTTCGACAAATGGAAAAACTAAATTAATCATAGTTTCGAAACTAATTACTCACTTCGGGTAAAGCCTTATAAAAACTGATTCAACTAAACAACTTGGTGGAAATTTAATCTACATGAAAAAAGCTGTTAAAAAACTGTTATTACAATTAAAGAGGGCCACTACCTTATAAGAAATTATGTAGAAACTGTTAAAGCATCTTTTACAGCTTAAACTTTAATATTTTAGGAAATATCGATTTTCTAAATTACGTAGTTTTTATTGAACCAAGTTAGAGGTTAGTAACCAAGCAGATTTGGGCATCAGAGGATAGACATAATTCATTAAGTCACTTTAAAACATGTTTCAGCTCCTTAACTTAAATAATCTAAGCGTGAGAAAAATTTGAGAATTCCTCATGAAAATAAGGACTATATGCTGTAAAAATTTCAAATTGATTGGGAATAATTCTATTCCAAAAAGATCTGGTGATTCCATGGGAAACGCGGAAGATGGGTGGTTTCCATACCACCTCTACGTAAGAGTACCCGACGGTGGGGGAAAGGGTTAGTTCGCTGAGATCACTTGGGGACAGAGCCACATCTGGCTTGTCAGTACTTTGGCGCGATATGTAGTGGTCATGCATCACACGATGCCAGAGTCTTTCCATTTTGGCATCCATCTTTGAAATTTTGGAAACGTGTGCTATAGTTTTGAAATTCTCATGTAGCTGATATCAATGAGGGGTTCATGAGAGTTGACCTAGCTTTATTCACTTGTCTGTACCTGCAAAAATTATTTTGGAGAAGAATTTCTGTTGCCAGCAGAGTGTTTCAAGAACTTGTAAAATTTTTCTAAAGAATATAGTGAACTTTAAAGTTATTTGAGACTACAGTGAATTTATTTATACATCACCTACCTTTTCTAATTGAGGTTATCCAATTAGATGGCGACCGAGAAAATCAAACTAACAATTTATTCTCCATAGGCAACATTTATGGTCAGAGTTTCATGACAAGCTGTTTACTTCAACCCCGATTAAGAGTTAGTTCATGATACATTGTACCAACTTGGCACGGTTTTATATCACGTTTTCCCTTATGTTCACCATTGTTCTCCTATGTGTGTTTATAGGAATTACCTTAAACTAAATCATCCCGAAACAAAGAATTTTATTGAAAATTATTTCCCCAGTCTTCTCAAATTATACTGATGTCGCAGAGTAATTTCCATTGATTTCCTAATATAATAACTAATATTTTACTCATTTAGATGGATTCAAACTGACTGATGAATAGCTGTTTTCATCACCCATTTTTCTTGCCTCTTCAATAGTATCTCTCAATTTTCAGAACTTCTTCCATTTATTGTACACTCACAGATATTTATACTTTCTTGTCAGGATTAAGTTAAATATAATTCAAAAGTTTATTGCTGTAGTACTGTAATAATAATACTATTTAAGTTTTTTAAATCGCAAAGATGTAGTTGGAAGCCTTACAAATGAATTGTTTGGGAAAAATGGATTAATTGAAAAAGTTATTGAATTTCAGAGGTGACCAAAATTTCTTTTAAGTTCATAGAGTATTTAGAAGAAGGGATAGTACCATATTTAGTTGACAAATTTTAAATCATAATATTGTTACATATGAACTTCATTGTAGTGTTCAACTGATCTTGCTTAAATGAATCTAAGTTACTACATCATTTTAACAAGCCTCATAAGCTGAGCAACTTTAGGCTTAATATTTCATAATAACCTTTCACTCTTCTTGTAGAAAGTATCAGAAAAATTTGAATGCACACAGCTACATAGAGTTATAATACAATTAACATGTAGTTTGTTATCTTGCTATGCTGATCTTACAAAAGCTTTTCTGATATGAGGGTACCAACTACCAAATATTATGCAACAAATACCTCCCTTCATACCTACAAGAATAATCACCTCTTATGTTATTATCATGAACTGTGAAAGAAAAAATGTGAACATTGGAATACTACACATTATTTTGCAATTATTATAATTCACAAAAGCATCAATATTATTTATCATTGCATTATTTATCATACTGATATAATTTAATTATCTGTATGAAAAAAACAAAAAAAATAGTGAGTGTATTTTTTCTTGTATTTCTTTATCTCTGTACACCAATCTCAATACTATTTGTTTCTGCTCTTAAGTTTCTTATAAGACATTTCTTCCTACTCCAGTGTTGCTGAGTATAAATTACTCATACTTTAAACCAACTCCTTTGTTCTTCTGGAGTATGGAGATGGTGTAAAGGTCTAATCACAAGAAAAGTGAAATGTAACTGTCATAAATATAAAAAAGATGAGCTAAGCTAAGTTCCCACATTAAACACATGGATTTTAATTGGGATTTTGTCTGCACAATGGAAAAAAAAAAAAAATTCTCAGCATTGTCAACATTATTTACTAAATCTGTTTAGTGTAAGTGGCTTTACTTGAATAACAGTTGAAATAAGTTAATAAAATTTTGTCATACACAGTGTCCACTTGCTGGTCCAGAATACCTGCTTGTGAGACCTGGTGCTGGACTCCTTTTCCCTGCAGTAGACTTCCTTCGTGATGCAGTGGCAAGAGCAAGTGCAACATGTGGTAACACTCACTTACCAGTAGTAGTAGACTGTCAGCATGTTCAACATGCAGACTACACAGCAGCAAGAGGTAATCCATAATTAGATTTGTTCATATCAGTTCATATTTAATTTTTCACTTTACTGTTCTAAAAACGATTTGTTTTTAAATGAAGATTTTCATGGTGATTTGAGTGTAGATAGTTAATTAACTTTCATGCCACATTTTTAGCATATTTAATTAATCCCTGCAACAGATGTCAGTGAAATGCAATCAAGTTGCAAATATTTTGACATTAATTAATTTGTATGAGTCTAATGAATATACATTAACCTTTCATTAAAAATATATTGTTTTTAGTTACTACACATGAATATTCATATATTTCCAATAGAAACTAACTAGTGTCACAGAAGCAACTGAGAAACAGAAGACCATTATTTACACATGAATTTTGACCTCTATCCTCCAAAAAATTATTATGAATGGTATATTGTTAAAAAGATATGGATGATGCTTAAGAATGACAATCTTGGTTTTTTTTTCATTTTTAGCAACATATTTTCTGAATATTTACCTTATTTTTGGCTTATTTTAGTGACTAAAAATACGGTAAAGATGTATTTCACTACTCGTACAATAGGGTAGGAAATAATTCCATAAGTCAACATTAATATGAAAGTACACAGAAAGCATACCCATCATTTATAGAAGTCCAGATACATTCTTTTCTTTGCCTTATGCCTCATTGGAGGCAGGTAAGGACTGGGAGCAAAGAATGGGAAGTAATTTGGAGCAACCATCCTCACATCCACCTGGAGTGATATGGGGAAATCATGGAAAACCCAAATCTGGATGGCCAGACGAGGATTCAAACCCACGTCCTCCAAAATAAGGGGGCCAGACTGTTATCACTCATCCACCATGCTCAGTGGTTCATTTACAGAAACACTACAAAGATAATCTTATTCTCATCTTGGATTAGGCTCTAAGCTTGTTCTGTCTTTATTTCAGCTAGCATTATTGGGATCTTCCTATCTTCTTACCAGTCCATAGTTCAACATTTGTCTTAAAAGTTTTTATTTGTTCAGGCTTCCTAAATGTTGAATCTATTTCTTTTTCCTTTATGATCTGGTCTTTTACAGAACAGATGTTCAGTGTTGTCCTAATGTCATTGATTCTTACTACATTCAGAAGTATGCCAATGTGAAATTTTACATGCAATATGAATTCTGTTGGCAGTTCACCACGGAAAGGCTGCAAATGTGTGATGTGCCTGGAATGTGATCAACTTGGAACCATGTGATTTTGTTCCAAAATTTAAGTCACAATTAAATTAAGTTAGAATTTCATGTTAACCAAATGATTTATTTTCTTCCATTAGATTTGAATTCTCAATGAATGTCAAGGTGCTTTAATTTCATTTCAATCATTGCACCACCTAACCAGTTATGATTGTTTCATACATCTTGCAGCATTCACTCAAATGCCTCCAAAGACATTTTATGTGCCATAGTCATAGCTGGGCTATGGAGGAAAGAATATATGGAGACGACGCAAGGGACCTTAACCATGCACTGGAGTGAAACCGGGTACAGAGAAGTGGGGTAGGGAGGATGCCATTTTGGTCGGTCATAGAAACACAGGGAATACGCACAAAAATCTCAAGGGAATAATATGACAACCGTAGCACCGCAATTTGATGATGGATTATTATGTAACTTGATGATACAGGCCAAAAATGAAGAATTATATATATATACATATTCTCCTCTTAGCTCTCGAGATATACTGTGTCAAAAGTGAGGTGTTTTGGGCTGAAATTCGGAAGAAACATTTCCCCAAGGTCAAATTTGGTGTTAGATTCTTCTGTAACAGGATGAGACAAATCGAAAATAAAGAATAAAAAATTTTGAAATCTTGCTTAGTTCTTGAGATATACTGTCTCAAAAGTGAAGTATTTTAGGTTGAACTTCAGAAGAAAACTATCTCCAAAGTAAAATTTGATAATACATTTTTATGTAACACAAGAGAAATTGAAAGTAAACAATACAATTTTTTGATATCTCATTTAGTTCTTGAGATATGCTGCTGCAAAAGTCAGAAGCTTAAATGGGAGTTGTAAACAATGCGATACGTGATACTTGTTGTGTCACTTACATGGTGGTTATGAAATTACTAACAACTAATAATAAATTGTTTGTCCCTTTGAGTACAGGCTGCATTTCAACCTACCCACATTTCCATTAATATAATCGCTGCAAAATCAAACTATGTAGATGCACCTAAACACATGAAATGCATCACAAATTAAATTTCGGGTAACAACAACATTTGTTTCATCACGTTTCATAGTTTGCACAGCACAAATTATCACAATTAATTTCATTGTACACTTTCAGTGTAAGCTGAACTGGACTTAAGCATACAAAATATCGTATTCATTGTATCGCGATGTAAACTTGTCCAACTTAAATTATACTTCCGACACTTGTTTACAATAAGGATAGTCTTTTATGTGCAAAGTAGTAACATATGCTGATTGTCTACATTACACCAACAAATATTTGTGAACGACATTATCCTGTTGAGAGCAATGAATAAATTTATAATGATAGGCCCTAATGTTGCAGTTACCTATTAGTTACTTCAAGAACAGTAATTATAATGTGACCTAATTATAAAACATTATTCCAGGTTGTTTCCTATCTTGTCAGTTTATGCAACCGTATGTAACACGACTTGTCACTATAGGAAACCTTAAAATATTAGAAAATGAAATATTCTCAGCAGCAAAAACAGTGCAAACAGCCCAATGTTTTGGGGTTATTCCTTTGGCTGCCATGCATGCGCAGTAGGAGTTGAGTTTTTATATGAGGTTTCATAGATTTAGAGTTATTTTGTCTCCATATATTACTTCCTCCATGAGATGGGCACAGTTAATCAAAAAGTTAACTTCGTTAATCATTGATCCACTACTTAAAAAGTTAACTTAATGATTAAAGCATTACATTTATTTCAAATTGAATGCAAGTTACAGTTATCCATTAAACATTAACCATCAATAATATAGTCTAATCAATGGAAATTGAGTTCTTACTGGGATTTAATATTTAAGTCAGATTCTCTAATGTATCGGATTCAGGAAGATGTAGTGGAAACTTTTTAACAACGAAAACGTTTAAATTCATTGGTCCACGTTAGCCAGAGATATGTCGCTGTTGGTAACTACTGTACAATGCAGATGAAACCATGGAGGAAGGAGTCTATGGAGGCGATGCAAGGGACCTTCACCACACGCTGGAGTGAAACTGGGTATAGAGAAGTGGGGTGAGGAGGCCGCCATATTGGTCATAGAAATACGGAGAAATGCACAAAAACTTCAAGGGACTCATAAGACAATAGTGGCAATGCAATTTGATGATGGATTATTATGTAACTCAACGAGACAGATCAAAAATGAAGAATAAAATTTTTTGACATTGTGCTTAGTTCTCGAGATATACTGTCTCAAGAGAGAAGTTTTGGGTTGAAATTCAGAAGATAAATTTTCCTAAGGCCGAATTTGATGATAGATTCTTATGTAACACAACGAGATAACTCGAACGTGAAGAATATAAATTTTTGAAATCTCATTTAGTTCTCAAGATATGCTGTCTCCAAATTGGGGTGATTAGGTTAGGTTAAGTCAATGTTTGAAACTGACTTAAAAAAAAAAAAAAAAAAAAAAAATGACCCCTTCAAAAAAAACTAATAGCTTCTGAGCTTACTCAGAAGATATTGTACTGTTAGTGGCCTATGAAACTGTGCTAGCAACATCAATGGATTAATCTTATTACCATATATCAAAAGTCACAAGCTTAGATGGGAGTAGTTTACATTGCAATACACATTGTGTCACTAAGATAGTGCTCATGAAATTAGTAACAATTAATAATAAATAAATTGTTTGTATCCTTCTGGTACATGCCACATTTCAACCTACCCACATTTCCATTAATATAGCCGCTACAAAATCAAACTATGTAGACACACCTAAACACATGAAATGCATCGCAAAATAAATTTCAGGTAACAACTCGGTTTGTTTCATCAAGTTAAGTAGTTCACACAGCACAAATTATCACAATTAATTTCATCGTACACTTTCAGAGTAAACTGAAATTGGACTAAAGCATGCACATTCACTGTACCGCGATGTAAGCTTGACCCGCTTAAATTAGGCTTTCAATACTTGTTTACAATAAGGCTAGCCTTTTAGGTGCGAAGTAGTAACATATGCCGATTGTCTACACTACACCAACAAACATTTGAGAAGAGGATATCATCCTACTGAGAGCAATGAATAAATTTATAGCGAAAGGCTCTAATCTTGCAGTTATCTATAAAACACTTCAAGAACAATAATTACAATGTGATTTAGTTACAAAACATTATTCCAGGTTGTTTCCTATCTTGTCTGTTTGTGCAACTGTATGCAACACAACTTGGCATTATAAAAAACTTTGAAATATTAGAAAATGAAATGTTCACAGCAGCATACAAAGTATAAACAAACCAATGTTTTGGGCTGATTCCTATGGCCGCCAGTGGCTGCCACGCATGCGCAGTAGGAGACGAGTTTTTATATAAGGTTTCACCGATTTGGCCTTATTTTGTCTCCATATATTCCTTCCTCCATGATGGAAATGGGGAAAAAACCACACACACACTTCTGCTGCTATCTACATCAGAAGAATGCTGTGGAATCTTCCACAGCATTTTAAGGAGGATTTGTATTTTTTTTCCTTTTCCCATTAGCAGATCCCATTTTTACTTTTTTCTTCAAACTGTAAATATTTGGATGTATGCATCCTCTTCACGTGTAGTTTAAGTTATTAAGGCTAGAAATGTATGTCTTGATTGTAGGAAGTTTAGGCAAGCACAGTTTTTATTCATAAATCAAATGTTCTCCTAATCTTGATTTAAATGGAACATAATCACATAAATGTGGCGAATGATTTTTAATCTTCTCTTTGTTATTGATAGCGTTGCTGTTTTCAATAACAGATTATAGATCTTCAGTTTCCATGTTTTAATCATGCAACAAACGTCAATTTAATTTATTTCACTAACAAACTCCAAACTGATACAAACTAAAAAGTGGCATTGTATTCCTCGTAGTAAAAATGTTAGGTTATAAAAATATCAAAATCAATCACTGATCGAATTTCAAACAAGTAGTGATCGCTGGTTTGCAGATGTAAAATACAAACACTCCACAACTCTAGTGTTCCTATTCACACCAGTGTCATGGCTAGCATAACAGTTATATATGCATCACACTCACACTTGCGTTACCTAATTCGTTCACTATTTGATTCGCCGAACATACCAGCATTCCATGGTGCGCAATTAAAACAAACAAAATGATGATGACAACCAATGTAACAGAAGTTCGATTTAACTGAAGTTAAGAAGAACGTTAATGATTTTTTTGGTTAACTTAAAAGTTAAATTTTTGCAATTTTGCTAACTTCGTTAATTAACTATTAATGGATTAATGTTTTTCTGCCCAGCTGTCACCATTGTGTATTAATCTCAATAGATCAATTTCCAATGCTGCAGAGCTTTGGCAATCGCACAGTTCTTCGAAAGGTTGCATGTTGGAGTTTTATTGATTTGCATATTCAACAGCAACTTTAATGCTAAATAAGCAGTTTGACTATCTTCCAACAACATAGCTGCCATTTCTCATGAACCAACTGCAAGGGCACTTTCATTCTGCAAGTGAATCGTTGTAAAATGCAGTGAGATCAAAAAGGTTTTTCCAGTTCCACTGGGAGCATCCAAGAACAAGTTCCTTCTAGTTCCATCATTCACATCCTTTCATGAGCATATTTTTGTTCTGATTCAACAGTGAAACATTCTTTCAAACTGATTGTCTCAGTGCATCACAAACATACTGTTTTTTGCATTTCAACTCTTGATTAACTGTGCCGTGCATTAGACGATTGGTCACTGTCTTACCTCATTTGATATATTCAAGCACATGTAATCAATTAAAATATAACAAACTTGAAATAAAATAACTATATTTATTGGAAAGATTGAAAAAAAATAAAAAAAAATAAAAATAAATAAATAAAAGAAAAGAAAATTTTATTTTAATTTAAGGTGGAATGCGTTTCTCCAGATCTTGCAGCATTTTTCTCAATACAAAACATTTAATTGAGTTATTTCCATCCCCGGAGTACAAGGAACAAAAGTAATAATAATTACTATACATACCCATCATACGACACATGTTATGGTTTTGAGTTCACACAAAAATCTAATAGAAAAAAGCACTTTTAATTTTTCCAATTTTCCTGGTAACTTTCCAGTTTTTCTTTCCCTAAAAATCTTATTCGGACTATCTAAAAAAATGGTCCATAAAAAAACCTTGTTTTTTTTCAGAATTTTCAGGCCAATTTTTCCAGTTTGTCCATTTCTAAAAACTTAACTTGGACCAATAAGATCATTTAAAAAAATTAGCCAAATTGGACCATACAATGAGTATTTTCAGTTTTTCCTAAATGTGCCAATTTTCTGGAGTACTTTCCCAGTTTTTCTTTCTACAAAATCTTATTCAGGCTAATATTAACATTTTTTTTAAAAAAATAACAAATTCACCCCATATGAAAAAAATACTTGCAGTTTTTACAGAATTTTTCAGGCAACTTATCCCATTTTCTGTCTCTAAAAACCTTATTTCGACAATTTTTCAATTTTCTGGGTAACTTTTCCAATTTTTCCTCCTTTAAAAACCTTGTTTGAACAATTACGATCATTTAAAAAAATTAGCCAAACAGTCAATAGAAAAAAGTATTTTCAATTTTCCTGATTTTTCCGGTCAACCTTTCCTTCCCTAAAAACGATAATCAAACCATTACGATCATTTAAAAAAATTAGCCATATCGATCAATAGAAAAAAATACTTTTATTTTTTATCTTTCCTGGCAACTTTTCCAATTTTACTTTCTCTACACACCTTATTCAGACTTTAAGGAATATTTTATTTTATTTAAAAATCAGGCAAACCAGCCCTTGGCAAAAGAAAATATTAACAGTGTTTTCTGAATTCTCCAATTTTCTGGCAATTTTTTAAAAAAATTCTTTCCCTAAATACCTTATTCAGATTATTAAAACCATCATTAAAAGAAAGGTAGCCAAATTGGTCCATGGAAAGAAGCACTTTCAGTTATTCAGAATTTTCCATTTTTCTGGGCACCTATTCCGATTTTTCTTTCCCTAAGAATCTTATTCATACTATTATAAACATTTTTTAAAAAAATAAACAAATTGGTTCATAAAAGGGTACTTAAAGTTTCCCCTAATTTTCCAAGCAACATTTCCAAGTTTTCTCTAAAAACCTTATTCAGACTATCACAAAGATTTTTTTAAAATTAGACAAATTGGTCCATAAAAAGGTACTTTCAGTTTTCTCAAATTTTACAATTTTCTGGGCAATTTTTCCATTTTTTCTATTTCTAAAAACCTTATTCGAACTATTACAAATACCTTTTTTAAAAAATAGATCAAGCTGTAAGGTAGAAATAAATTGGGTGTAGAAAATGCTAGAAGATAGGAGAACGTGAAGGTTAAATTTGCGTTGTTCTTAGACATAGGTCCACTGGAGCTATAAGAGAAGGCCTTATTCAGTCAGCAGACAGTCAAAATCAAGAAAGTAAAAGTAAATTATTATTTTTGTTCTTCATTAAATACCCAAGTATATTAGCAATGAATATTCACGCTTATGTACTAGAGATGAAACAGAAGTTACATTATGGAAGCAGAAACAGAAGAAGAAGTTGTATGAAAATGTCATTTGGTGTGACAGATATTTATTTATTTTCTAATTACTTCTATTTAGTAAAAATGTCAAGTGAAATAATGTTTATTTTAAAAATCAAATCAATGAGTGAGTAAATGCCTTTCGAGTAAATAATATTACTACTAATAATTTTCTAATTACTGTAATTAACATTGGAATGTTAAATATGACAAGTTGATTTTTCTCTGGTTTTGAATTGCTTCTTTTTTCATCATAAATTAAGGCTGCTTCACTGAATAATTTTTAGCTAGCAATACTGACAGGCAGAGCTGACAAAAACCTGCAGACTAATAATAATGATATGGAATATTTGTGAGCATTTATTTACCACCACTTAGGAGGCTCTTATTCTGATGGAAGTCTTATTTGCTTCAACTATTGGACAAGACTGACATTGATATTTTTATCTTCATGCAACTTCAGACCTGCATTTATTTTTTCACACTCTTTAAACTCTTCTGGAAGCAGAGATTTCAAATGACTTTTTAATTAAATGGTAGTTTGGCAGAAATTATTTTTACATAATGTAAACTTTGGCAAAGATTCAATTTTGTTCTACAAAAATTCTCCAGTTCGGAATTTGTTTTGGTTTCATTTTAAGACATGCTACTGGTTAGACAACAAAATACATACTTAGCAGATAAACTCTCAAGGCACTAGTTCTCTTTATACCAGCTGCACTAAAGTGTTAAAAATGTTGATAATATTAACTAATATCAACGTGGCACAATTGATATCAACAGATCATTGAAAATAGATGTCCAATAACCATACAGAGTAGAGGTGGGCAAAGTGACTCACTAAAAAGAGCGGTGCTCATTTGATCACTCTGTGAAAAGAACTAGTTCTTTTCAATGGTTCACCAGTTCACTAGCTCAGTTTAAAGAAAAAGAGAAGTTATATCCATTTTGAGTGTAGTATCTGTTCGTTTTATTTACCTTTGGACTGATTTCTTAGGTTAATCTCAGATCAGATATTTTCATTTATTTTTGTATTTATGTTGAAACATATTTGTTTCTTAAATACTACCGGATTACTTTCACGCAGAAAAGCCCTTTCAAAGCATCAATAAAATATTGTTCGGATTGTTGGGAATATTTGAGAGATAGTTTGAGGATAGTAAGTTTTACATTAATTTATTTACAGACACAAAGTACAATCAATTTTAAAGAACTTTTGGCTTTGAATGAAATTAAGGTTACTGTTCACAAATAAAATTTTACTTATTTGGCCATTCAGCAGCCTACTTCATTTTTCAATGTGAATTTGTTGAGCACTTGAGAATAATCTTTCACAAGGCACGCTTGTAGTCGTTATACACAAAGAGAAACAGAAAGAGAAGTGGAGTGGGACGTCAGATTTGAAAGAACTAGCTCACCAGTGGCACTGCTCCGCACTGTGCTGAGCACTGGGATCGAAGAACGACGTGAACAAACTAGCTCTTTCCGTGCTGGGCGCTGGAATTTGAGAACGTCGTGAACGAACTAGCTTATTTATTTATTTAACAATCTTGTTTCATGGATCCCTGTTGAGGAAAGATCTCTGGTATGTGAAACATGTCATGATTAATATACATACATACAATATGAGTCATAATCATAGTAAAAACAATTATATGTTCCAAAGACAAATAAAGAGAATAACAATAAACATTAATTTTTACAACTGAATTTTGCAAAAGTCATATTGATTACAATTAATTAATTTGTTTAAATTCTTGAATGGAGTAGAAGAAGTGGCAATAAGATAATCTCTCAGTTTTTCTTTAAATATATCTTATATATTACCTGCAGACTGTTTTATACTCTTGGAAAGTTTATTAAACAGATGTATACCAGAATAATTAACTCCTCTTTGTACTAATGACAGAAATGTTTGTGTATTGTGCAAGTTATTTCTGTTTCTTGTATTGAAATTGTGTACCTGTGAATTAGAAGTAAACAGGATAAAATGATCTATGGCAAAGCACACGAGATCTTCTCGATTTCGGGATTTCTTATTTTTTCAGAGCGGATTGGATAAACAATGAACAGCATGGAACTAAGAATAAACATGGGTTGGGCATGAGTGGCAAAGCCGAAGCCGACTTATTGTTGAAGTTAAGTTCAATCGAGACCGACACACCACCGTCATTACCGCTTCCAAGAAGAAATACCATTTGTTTTTAGTGAGCGACTGCTCACTTGCTCTTTCAAAATAACTGTTCTAAAGAACTGGTTCACTTGCAAACGACCCATCTCTAATACAGAGCAGTTAAAAATAATTGGTACGTTAAAGGTCTTAACAAAACTAGGTCTTTCTGTGAGAGGAGCTAAAAATGATGAAAATTCAAATTTCATGGCATTTTTAAAGGCTTGAGATGATGGTGTGACTAAACTAAAACCGTGGTTGTAAAGAGATAGTTACAAATGGCTTCATCATGGCTGTCAGAATGAAATTCTTGATTCGATGGTTAATACATTATTGTCTGGAATCATGGAAGAAAGAGAAGCATCTTGTCCAAGAATCATTTTGGAAGATTTCATTGCAAGTGAATATTTTATTGGACTGCTTTTAACTGTGAACACCAAGCAGAAATCTAATTTGATCTGATCAGTGACATTTTCGCTAATCACAAATTGGTGCTCTAAAAACTCAGATGCCAGTGTTAAGATGGGACTTCTTAAATTTCTGGAAAAATAACAGGATTTCAGTCACGAATATACAAAGCAGGGCCTCGTGTATTATTTGAACAAGGTAGTTCTCATAATCCCAATCTTTTAGTATGAGATGGAATTCAAAGAGTTATAATACCAAGAAAATTCATTGGAACTGTTAAAGATTTGATAAATTTCATGCAAGACGTGATGAAACAACTTGGACAATTTCCTAAGCAACAAATCAGAATAGAGAAAAAAACTAATGACGGTTTACCTTCTCTTGCAGCCTATTGGCTGACAAGGTGTTTATAAAGATTACAAGTTTAATCTATTTTTTAAATTATTTTTTTGTATTTGTAAAAATATTTATTAATTTTTATAGATGGTTAGTGAGAATAAAATCTCTTAAAACAGTAAGAGAAAGTTATCAGTATGTAATACAATTTTTATACGATCATTCTGTAGCCAGAGAAGTAGATAGTATAGTTGCTGCTAACGCTTCTGGATTTTATTCTGACATGGAATTGTTTGAGTTTATTTAGTATTTAACAATGATAACAGAAATTTTTGATCATGTCAGAAATGTGAATACAAAGCTAAAGAAATTGAATCTATGAGTCAATTGAATCATAAAAGAAGATAGAAGCAATCACTGAGGCTTTGTACTGTACTTGAGATTCAAAATTCGAAGAAGTCTGATGGAAATGTGTGCAGTTAGGTGTTAAATTTGAAATTAACAGACCAAACTCCCACATTAGCATAAAATTCCCAGGTGCCTCAACCAAGGCAGAAACAAAATTCTCTGATTTCTTCCATAAATCTTATACTGAAGTTTATGAGCAAGTAATCATGTCCTTAAACAGTCGATTCTACAATGATTCCATCCACTTCGTCAAATCATTAGAATGATTCACACTGGGTCAGCCCACAAATATTGGAAGAATTATAAATTTCTGTAAACATGATTTTGGCCAAGAATGATCACTGAGTGATAGAGGCATGGTTTTGCAACTTTTGAAGAGGCATGGTTTTGCAACTTTTGAAGAGGCAAGATGAGCAGAAATTTTTTTTAAGGGATTCTGGATTTTTTTTACAACAAATGGACTAGAGGACCATTACCAGAGTTTGTGCACTTTGTTTGACTGCTCATCATGATTCCTGGGTCATCCTGTTCGAATGAAGTAAGTTTTTTGGTCTTATGCTGACTCAAGACTTACGCAATATCGACAATGTTTTCAAGATACACTCAATAACATCGCAACATTACATGTATGGTATCTCACTGAGTAACCAGGTTTGGTAAAATTGTTAAATCATTTCATTTCCACACAAGCAAAGCACAGTACAGTTTTTGCATTGTGCAATTAAAACTGAATAGTGAAGTAAGGAAAAATTTTCTGTAAACAATTAAAATTTATTGAATAAATTATATGATGATTTTTTTAAAATTCATTATTGTAGTTTTTATCCCTTTGAATTTCTTTTATGAATTTGTATTATCGATATTATTATTATTATTGTAGGTAAGGTAACCAAAAACATTTTCACGCGACTCCCCCCACCCCGATTGCCTGACTACCCACCCGGGACTAACATGAAATGCCAGCCCTGCTCCCATACATTTCATCTTTGTTTCATTTGTGTGGCAAGATTGGATGTGTTCACATTTTTCCGCCCACCGTATGTCTCACCTCTACATGATGAAGGCTACTGACAAAACTATTGGGTGATTGTGTTGGTGTGTTTTTTTTTTTACATGTTCATTTCTCCATTTCCTTCATCTGTGGTAAGTAATGGTTTATTTTTCCCTAACCTATCTTATTTTCAGTGCCTAAAAGCAGTTTCATTGTATCCGTTATCCACAAGTAGTCAATTGGAACACAAGGATACAAAACATGTGTATCTTCCTAATAAACCCTGATGATAATTTTACACAATCTCAGGTTAAAAAAGGAATAAGTGATCATGAAGTAGTTGTGATGGATATAAGATAGGTTAGTAAACCATTAATCAAAAATGAAGGTCAGTTATGAAACTGCACATATTTCAGAGCTGATGAAGTAATTTAGGGAAAGGTTCACTATATAGATGGATGGTATTAGTATAGTGGAGTTGAAGAGGAAACAGTTTATAATAAGAATGAACAAGAAAATGTTTGTTTCAAAACAAAAATAAACAAAAGTAAGTAATCAACATACTGTAACAGGAAGGTGAGAATTCTCAAGAAATTAAGAAGAAGCACAATAGTGTCAGCAAATAGCAAAGGACTAGAGTACACGTGAAAAATTAAATAAGGAGTTATTAGTAGCAACATGATGAGCTAAATATGAATTTATGAAGGCTCTCATGGCTTGATAGACACCACTGAATGATGCAGCTAGAAATCTCTGTGGTTATGTAAAAGAAGGTAGAGTTAGTATTGACGCAAATATAGATAAGGATGGGGAAAAGGGTGCAATGAATAGGAGAAAGGCCAAGACATTTAGTACATTTAGTAGCTGGTTTAATCAGATTATTAGAGATTGTCATTCAGGACCAGGAGAGTAAAACTCAGAGCAACAGCTTTTCCAAAGCTCAAAAACCAAAAGAAAGGCAGTATGAATAATTTTTCTACAGAATTATTAAATATAGGGGGATACACAATTGTACTATCCCTTGAAAGATTACAGTCTTGAGACTTTCTGTTTACCAGGTTGATGGAATAGTATCACAGTATTAATGATTCATAAAGGAGGTGAGATGAGTAGGACTGAAAATTACATGCCATTTTGAGTTGATTGGGACTCTAATATTCATACAAACCAGGAATGCCTGTTAGAGAGGAAAACATTTTCTAAGTTAGCAACAGGACTTTTGAAGAAGGTAATCATGTTACTCTGATTTAGCAGGCTAGTTGCAGGATTTTTAGATGAACTAGGGAAAAGAAGACAAATTGGTAGCATAACAATGTATCTGTTCAATCCTTTTCAAATAGTTAAACCAAAATGGTGGTAAACAGGGGAAAACCATTCTGGAAGATGAAAAAGTAACTTTCTGCATGGAAGAAGCTAAGAATTGTGGTATAAATTCAGTATCATAGGAGGTGGAGGTAAAAATGTGATTGTCATATGGTTGTTCACTATTCTAGTAAATGACTGTGTTGATTTATGGTGAGAAATAAGGTTGTTTGGTGATGAGGGGCAATCCATAATTATGTCACACACATTTCAAGATATCTTTACCACCCTCTCTTTGTGATGTTATAATTTCATTGAATTGTTGGTGGGTTTAGTTAACCAAATTGATTAATAAATTTTGATCACTGCCTCAAGTTATACAGCTCTATATTTGTCGCAGTTGCCAGGGTTGGAACAAAGTACGTTCGGGGGTGGGAATATTGCAGTAAATAAATTAAATAGAAAATGATAATGACAGTTTAGTGCTAGTCCCACTGCTACATGCAGAATGGATTGACCACCACTAAATAATTAATTTCTGTGTCTTTATCAGATTGCAGGATCTTTAGAGAAAACTTAGTGCAAGTTGATGAAACATAAAATCACTTATAACATTACTTGCAGCCCACAGTTCTCATACTCTCTATGCATCACCGTTAGTCGTTTACGCTCTTTGGTCCACTTGTAGATGTGAATGTACTTTTATCTCTTGCCTTCATTTAACACACATTTCTTGCTATGCGATAACACCATAGATAAGATGTACAGGCAGTATTCACCTACCAAATCAAAAACTCATGTGCAGACATACTCGCGAAATGTACCGCAATGCCATCTCGACTAACTCACCATGTATCCATGAGCCACTCGACGCTACTTTTCAAGCCGGCAGGAGGTAAGGCAACTGTTGTATTACAATGCCTTATTACACTCTTTGTTGATCACCTTCAGTTTTGACATCACACGTCTACTGTTTTAAATTTAGAACTTAATTAAAATAGCACTTCCAAAATGATGTTATGAAGCTTATCACCACCCATCCTTCCACCTCTTTTGTTGCACCATGTTACACGTTGTGGGCCCAATTCACCAATTAGTGTGTGGCATAATTTAAGTTTAAATATATTTTTTTCAGTTTTCCTTGAACTATTGTTTATGTGGTGTGGTAAAGCATCTTGTTTAAAAGAAAAAATGAATAAATCCAGAATTTTCCTGTGGCTGTTTATGAAAAAAGTAAAAAAAAAAAAAAATGTGTACAAATGTGACATAATAAACTGTCAGACATATTACTGCTTAATTTGTCCCAAAGTCCGTCACATTCACAATAATAAGAGTTTGTTGTGTTCAAGTAAATGCTTCAATTTTTTAAGAGAATTAAATTATTTAAATATGCATAACATTTAATTTTCTGGTGTTATAGGTATCCGAGCACTTGCAAGCGATTTGAGCCGCCATGGTCACCATACTATATTCTATAGGATTCGTCCAGACGTGTCTGAAGTTCTTTGTGATCCTGACACCCTACATTCATCCACTGAGGAGGATCTCTATATTATACTGAGAAGTCAGTATTGCAAAAACATATATAAATGATGGTTGCTATCAGTGGCGGATACAGGGGAGGGTGGATAGGAGGCTTAAGCCCCTCCCCCAAAAGTATTAAGGTCCACCCCTGACATCAGAATTTTTGAGATTTGGAGATTTTTTTTTAGCTCTACTGATCTTTTAAGAGCAGCATGACTATAAAGCCTAACCCTTACCCGAGTCAAGCCGCCTCCCCCCCAAACAAAAATCTGCTCAAGCCCCCCCCCTCTCAAACCAAATCCTGGATCCGCCACTGGTTACTATGTATTAATTAAGTAGTTATTAAAAAAGCATACAAAAAATTAAATTAATCTCATTGGTTTTCAAGTATGAGTGCATTATTACCAATTGCAAAAAAAAAAAAAAAAAAAAAAACACCTGCTTCATTTGGCACAGAGATATGGGTTTCAATTTATACCCACATTTTATAGTCGTCTGTTAACTCTGTTACTAATGTTTTTGTCCATTGTACATTTAAAATGTAAAAATAATCTAGACTGAATCTGATGAACCCTGCTAGCTTCTGTTAGTGCCATTTTATCATAATTTATGAAAAATAGCTGAATCCAAAAACTTTGTTCAGCTGAACTGCTAATGTGTTAAAGTAAAAATTAGTAGAGGGCAAAAGTAGGTTGGAAGAGAAAAGGGAGGGGTTGTAGGGAGAGTGCGCTCCATCACAATTTTATCAATTATTATATTATTATGTGCAAACTTCTCTCTTAAATCATCACCAAAAGCTACATGATCCAAGGGTGCTGTGTCTTGTTGAATCCAATTACTTTCGCATGAAGGATCTTCATTGAAACAGTAACATCTGCCGAACTGTACCACACGGATGCTGATATCACAATGAACATTTCAACTGTGAGAAGAATCTTATCTTTAAATGGATACCAATTTGTGAGAATTTTTCAAAATCACATCAAAATAAAACATATCTAATTCTACTCCTAGGACCATATTTGAAACACCATTAAAATTCTTCATGTAATTTTTGAGCAAATATTGTTTAGCAAAAAGTGAATAGTAATTTGCTGAAGTTTTATCATAATTGCTCAATATTATGGGATCACAACAACATAAAACGTACTCTATTTTACTCATGGCCTATTGACTGACACTAACTTGAATATCCATCAAAGTCCATCTGATTCAAGGAAAAATGAATATTAATTTCTGCGCACTATTGCCTTCAGTTTTCCAACTTTCTGATTTCCCCTCAAAATTAAACATACCCTATTTTACATCCTGGACTTTGGGCAATATATTATTTGAAACCCTGTCAACATCCGAACATTAGCTTTTATGTCAAATGAAGTCAAAGAAAAATTGTTACTAATTTTTGGGCAATTTTATCTTAAATTTCCTAGCTTTCAGACTCAGATCAAAATGAAAAATACAGCTAGAACCAGTGGCAGTAAATTATTCAATTAAAATCCAACCAGTAGTTTTCCATTACAATACCTGGTTACATTTTTATATTTTTATTTTATTTGTATACTTCTAAGCTTTTCAATGTCACAACAAAATTAAACACACTAATTAAATAGCAATACTGTGACCTGGGAATTAATTGAAACCCCATCAAAATACAATCAGTAGTTTCTGCAAGAATTGTTTTCAACAAAAAATTGTGGTCACTCTTGACATTATTTGTGGCACTGGCCTTCAACACTTATCCTCCCCCTTTTTATATTATTGATAAAGTTCCAAGACAAATAAGATGTCTAATGTTTCTTGTTTTGGTGTAAGTTACATATGTCTACACTGTTCTGTTATCATCTAAGAAAAGTAGTAGCTCATTTCCCTATCCTGATTTATAAATAAATAATTACCACTTTCCACAGTTGACAGCAGGATGGCATTGAAACATTGACAGACTCATACACACAATAAGCATTGATATTTTCACCTTTATGGTCCTTCATCGACAATAGAATGAGATGACCACATGGCATAGATTGGTGGCCTATCTCCACCATGTGGCTACCTCACTTTTCTGTTGATGAAACCTAGAAATTTCAGTGCTATCTGTGTTTTGAACCTGTCAATTGGATAATGGAAACAAAGAAACTGCCGCGAGGCACTGAAAATAAGATAGGATAGGGAAAATAAACAGATACCCGTCACTTACCACAGATGAAGGCAGAAGGGGGAGACAAACATGTGAAAACACAAAAACATAAACAAATTGCACAATATTTTGACATAAGTCTTAGTAATGTGGGAGGCGAGACATGGCAGGGGGTAAGATGTGGTCACATCCCAACCCGCCACATGAATGAAGCACAGGCGGAAAATGCATGGTGGTGGTAGAGTTGCTGGGAGGGGGGGAGGGGGGGGGATAAGCTTGACCAGCGATAAAAGTGAAACAAAACAAAATAATCTTTGTGAAGCATAATTCAAAAAGTTATGATTTTATTTAGATTGATTATAGATGAAAATAAGGGAGATAGAAATATATATATAAATATATAAATTGAATAGATGAAATGTATATATATAGGTAACTGACTGTAAAATGAAATGAGAGATAGCAAGTGATAGGTTTAATGTACGTTTAGGCCAGGGCTGTGTCTGGTGTCAAGGATATGTTGGTAGGCTAGTTCCCATCTGCAGAGTTCTGAAGGGGTGGTGGTATTAGGAAAAACTTTATTAGCTCTAACTGTGAAACAGGTGTTGAGGTTGTTTGAATTATGGAAGTTTGCATGAATTGCCACTGGATGGTCTGCATTGGAAGTATAAACTGTTTGCCTGTGGCTATTCATCCTGTAGGATAGTTGTTGAGTGGTGAGACCAATGAAAGAGGCAGTGCAGTGGAGGCAGGTGAGTTGGTAAATAAAGTGAGTGGTAGCACATGTAGCATGTCCAATTATAGGGAAAGATTCACCTGTGACAGGATTAGAGTAAGTAGTGATGGCAGGGTGCATGCTGTAAGTTTTGTAGCGGGTCTGTTACAAGGGAAAGATCCCTGTGGAGGTGTAGGAGAGTCAGCAGGTAAATACTTGTGGAACAAGATGTTACACAGATTGGGTGGTCTGCTGAAGCAAGTGCGGGGAGCAGTGGGTAGGATTTTGTGAGATATTTGGAAATTGAAATTTCCATATATCTCCCCCCTCCCCCCCCCCTATTATTATTATTCTCTGACCTACTGACCATTATCTTACCAACTGGTTGTGTGCTGTTGTTCTTTCCATAAACTTCTATAAAACATGTCTCCAATTTACCATTACTTGAAACAATTCAGTTTTCATGCCATCCACCTCACTAGACTCCACTCCCATATACATCTCCTTCAATCATGCCTCTCTTTCAACATACCCCCCAATGGCCTGACGATAAAACTACCAGTCTCCGGTTGCCACCCACAACTCCACCAAATTCTCCATGCCTTTTTGTTTCACACAATCACTTACACTTTCCCATATTGTTCTCCAGCAATATCTACTAAAATCCCATCAACATTTGAATCAACTTTCGTTTTTCCACATGATTCTTTGTCTGTTCAAACCCTCCCCAACTCAACATCTTAAACAAATCCTCACAGAGTGCAGACATTTGCAACAGAAATGTGCACAAAAATATCGGCACAAGCTATCAAATTTATTGAAAAGATACCTTGTTTTAGGCCTGTCTCTTCCTTACCCACATATTTCACATAGGCAGCACACACCACTTCCTCCCCTGGTTGCCAAAGTTCCATGTCTTGCCCACATTTTTAATATGCCACACCCACCTCCATTACCACCCATCCCTCGTGCCACTGCCTGACCTGTAGACACACCACAACAGTCAGTGGTCAACCTCTCATCCATGTCCTTGTCTGAACTACAACTCTCTATCCTCTCCAAGGGACTTTCCTTCTCGCCTATTCCTAAGTTCGACCATGCCGCTCTGGTCTGGGACTCGCCTTCTTTCTGCCACACACTCCGCTGGTGGTATCACTTTGCTACCACAACGGAGAGTGACAGCCGCCGAGGTGAGATTGAGTCCAGCTTGGAGCAGTTCAAACCACCATCCCAAATTGACCCTCCTTCACTTCCCCAAAATCATCCCCTCCTCCTGTTCTAAGACTTCCTCACATCGACCCTATCCTCAAAATCTTTCCTCAACTCTATTCCCAACTACAATAACCTCAACCCTACTGAAATCCGGGCCATGAGAGAACTGTCCAATAACAAAAATATCATTATACTTCCAGCAGACAAGGGCTCCACCACCGTGGTCAGGAACCGCAGTGACTACGATGCGGAGGCCCTTAAACAGCTCTCTGATTCCAACAGTTATCGTCTACATGCCACAGATCCCACCTCTTCCATCTGCCTTGAAATTAGCTCTTTCCTGGACCTCCTGGGCCTCTTACAAGGCCTTTCTTCATAATCCTTATCCCTTCTCACCCCTCAAAATCCCCGAACACCTACCTTGTACCTTCTTCCTAAGATACACAAGGCTGGCAATCCGGGACGACCTATAGTTGCAGCCTACATTTCCCCCACTGAATGGATTTCAGCCTTGGTGGATCAACATCTCCAACCTATTGTGCAGAACCTTCATTCTTACATCAAAGACACGCCACATTTTTTGGAGTGTCTGTCAAAAGTCCCCATTCCTCTACCACCAGACTCCCTCCTTGTTTCCATTGACGTAACCTCCTTGTACACCAATATCCCTCACCTTGAAGGCCTCAATTCCCTTCAACACTTCCTGGATATGTGCCCTCCAAACAGTCTTCCCAGTACATCCTTTCGCATATCCCTAGCCAACTTTATCCTCTCCAAAAACTATTTCTCCTTCAACTCCCAGATTTATCACCAGATATGCGGCACTGCCATGGGTACCCGCATGGCCCCGCCTATGCTAATCTCTTCCTGGGCTGTCTGGAAAATATTTTTCTGAAGAACTGCCCCCTCAGTTCCCTCGTGTGGTTCAGATACATAGATCACTCTTCGACAGGGGGCCCTCCTTACCTCAGTACATCAAACCGACCAATTTACAACACTACCTACACTTTGACAGTTGTCACCCCATCCACATCAAACGTTCCCTCCCATACAGCCTTGCAATACGTGGCAGACGCATCTGTTCTGATCATGAATGAATCTCCAGTTACTCCCAAAAACTATCCCAAGCCCTTGTTTCCCGCCGATACCCCCATAAACTCATGGAAAAACAAATTTCCCGTGCCATCACCCACAACCCACATTCTACACCTCCTAAAACTGACTGTGGACCAACACTTGTCACCCAGTTCTTTCCTGGCCTGGAATCTGTCAACCAGATACTCTGCAATGAGCATGATTTCCTACGTTCCTGCCCAGAAATGCATCTCCTCCTTCCCAAAATCCTACCCACTGCTCCCCGTAATTGCTTCAGCAGACCACCCAATCTGTATATCATCTTGGTCCAACTCTCCTACACCTCCACAGGGATCTTTCCCTTGTAACAGACCCCGCTGCAAAACTTTCAGCATGCACCCTGCCACCACTACTTACTCTAATCCTGTCACAGGTGAATCTTTACCTATAATTTGACATGCTACATGTGCTACCACTCACCTTATTTACCAACTCACCTGCCTCCACTGACTGCCTTTTACATTGGTCTCACCAATCAACAACTATCCTACAGGATGAATGGCCACAGGCAAACAGTTTATACTTCAAATGCAGACCATCCAGTGGCAATTCATGCGAACTTCCATAATTCAAACAACCTCAACACCTGTTTCACAGTTAGAGCTATTAGAGTTTTTCCTAATACCACCACCACTTCAGAACTTTGCAGATGGGAACTAACTTAACATATCCTTGACACCAGACAAACCCCTGGCCTAATCCTACATTAAACCTGTCACTTGCCATCTCTCATTTCATTTTACAGTCAGTTACCTATATATGTACATTTCATCTATTCCATTTATATATTTATATATATATATATATATATATTTCTATCTCCCTTATTTTCATCTATAATCAATCTAAATAAAATCATAACTTTTTGAATTATGCTTCACAAAGATTATTTTGTTTTGTTTAACTTTTATCGCTGGTCAAGCTTATCCCCCCTCCCAGCAATTCTACCACCACCATGCGTTTTCTGCCTGTGCTTCATTCGTGTGGCAGGTTGGGATGTGACCACATCATTCCCCCTTCCATATGTCTTGCCTCCCACATGACTAAGATTTATGTCGAAATATTGTGCAATTTGTTTATGTTCTTGTGTTTTTACGTGTTTGTCTCGCCCTCCTGCCTTCATCTGTGGTAAGTGACAGGTATCTGTTTATTTTTCCCTATCCTATCTTATTTTGAACCTGTCATGCATTTAAATGTGGCAAGCAATGGCTATGTTTGATGCATATATATAAATTTGTACTATACTGTTATATCATGTTTATTAAATCTGTTAAAACTAAAGTATGTTATTTTGACTGAAAATGGATGCAATTAATAGATTATTTCTTTTTGCCTCACATCTGTTCACTATATTCTAATACACACAATTCTGTTACAACAGAGATATTAAAAAAATTGCAATAATTAAATCGTATCTGTTCTAATTTTCAGGACTTCATGACCCTGAAATTCAAATGGTTCAGGTTAGTGATGCAGCAAAATCTTCTAATCAGTCTAAGCTGGTTGATCAGGACACAACAAATCTATGAAGAGAAATTGTACTATCAGACTCAAATTTCAAAACCAAAGATTATATATAAAAATATTATATTTTATTAAATAATTCTCTTAGTTGTAGATGTTTTATGTACCTAGTGTAGCTAAATATGTGAATGAATATATATTCTGTGTGCAAACTGGTGACATTTACTCTCAATAATCTATCAAATTTAGTTTTCTGTGTCAAAATGTAATACTTTAGTTTCCAGACTACATCAGATGCATTATTGAAATGAATATTCAAAATTAAATAAATTAAAGAAAGAGTCACAAAACAGATACACTAAGAAAAATGTAATTCTTGGGTGTCTTGGGTACAAACTTGCAAACCAATACACTGATATTCTTCTATTAACCAGAGCCAGATCGAGGTGGTGGGGGATAGGCATAACAGATCACTTGCCACTGGTGAAAAATTGGGTTGGAAAAGTCGTAATTTATATCGTGGTGACATTTCTTTTTTAATGCCACTACTTACCCAGGTGGTGACAATGGGGTGGCGACGATTGGGATGCCGACACTTCCAGTGGCAATAATTGGAGCAACAATTCCACAGTTTTTGCCCTGGCTCGGAAAATTCCTAGATCCATCATTGCTATCAACAAAGTGTTAACAATTGAAAATTTGATATTTACCAATTTCTGCATCATGTTTCGTGATGATTTCTTTTCCTGTCGGTAATTGTCTTTGAAATAAGAACAACATTTTTCCACCAAATAAAAAATGACAGATGTGATTGATACGCAATTTAAAAATAATATGCTTCTGGATTCAATATAGATTTTAACAGTAATAGTATTAGATAATACTGTTAAAATCAGGGCCAGATTTAGACAGTGAAGAAGGGGTCCTTGGTTTTTCGCTGTCCGGGTTAGTAGTGCAGCTTAAAAAAAAGGCTTTGGGCCCTCCCAGAAGGAGCGGGGACTGTAGTATTTGCTAACTCCTGCTATGTGGCTAATCCGGTACTGGTTAAAATTCCTGTATTGTGCTTTGAGTGTCTTAGCTATCAAATATTCATTGGTAGTTTTCATCTCATTTGATAAAGAGTTACATCAGAAAATATGGTAATGATCTATTTCCCAAATAGGTATTTTTGATCAGAAAATTTAGGAGGGAAGCAAAACAAGACTGTTAATTTTTTGGTTCTACAAAGGACTGAAATGTATTTTATTGTTCTAATGTTGTCTAGGGGGTGGGGATGGGGGAAGGGTGGGTGTGAAACCAGGCACTTGACCTAGGCAGCACATTAAGGGGATGTCAAATCTATGAAAAGGGGGGAGGAGGGGCAACCATTAGGTGGCAAGGTCATGTTTGAAGGGGAAGCGAAATTTTGGTAGTAGAGATGTTTTTAGCTGTACTCCCTGGGACAGCAGATGCAGGTTTGACTGTGCAGCTATCTCAGAGTTTTCGCTCTGGCTCAGAATTTTGTTGCTCTGTCACTAACTGGTATTATTAATGGTGGTCCAAGAGGTACTTTAAAATTAAAAGAAAAATTCACAGCAAAAAGCTTATGATCATATTAACAGTCTCCTACCCTGCTGTTAATATTCAGAGGATACTGTAATACTGGATAAAAGTTATTGTACAGTATAGTAAAAAGATAAATCAATGAGTACAACTACAAATGTTCAAATTTTTGTATAGTTTTAAAAAGATAATGATAGTTAAACTTCAATGTATCAGAATTTATTAGTAATGCATTAAATAATATTAAAAATGAAATATGGTTATTGGGGGACATTTACCAAAATACTTTGATCAATTTAGCCAAGAACATTGTCATCTAAAAGTTGAGATGGAACAAAGTAAGGAAATCAATAAAGAATAAAATGCTTAAAAAAGTAGAATATTTATTTAGTATTTAAAAAGGTGCTCTCTGTAAATAGCTTTACTATATATAGTTCAACAAAATGTTATCAAATTGTTATGCTACACATTGTGTGATTAGAAATTTAGTTGCTAACAGCTTAAATGTTTTTTTTTTAATAATTTATGTGTCATATATTTCAACAAATAGTAGCAAAGTTCCTGTAGTTCAGAATATTCCACATCAACTATGAGAAAATGTTGTAAAGAATCTATTTTACTGTGGTATCCTAATTTATTGTTTTTGCTTTGATTTGTATTAAAGTTGCATTATTATATGCATATTAAATGAAAAGCTGTATAACAATTAAAAATTTGATTCAAAAAGTTTTTTTTTTTTTTACTTTTACTATTGTACTTAAAAATTTCAAATCATTAGTAAAACATAACCATCTACATTTGGTATTTTTATTATGATAGTACAAAATTATGAATAATTATCATTTATCTCAGAATAACTGTTGTATATTTCACCTGTTCATTCTGTAACCTACGATATCATAGATTAAGGAAATAGAGTTTATATTAGTTAAAGAAAATAATATAAGAACATTATCACAAGAGGGAAACAACACAAAGTTTCACCTAATTTTTCCTATCTGTCACAGCTTAATTGTTGTTTTATTATAAGTAGTCTTATATGTATTCTAATACACAGAAAATGTACTTGATTTTAATCACATTATTGCTATTTTCACTTGTACCTCTTCAGAATCAAGTAAACATACACCGTAATGGAAATATTCTGATATTTTATGATGTTTGCACCAAAAAATTAATAATTTCTTCTTAGTGCACATATTTCATCTCTATAAAATCACTTTGAATATTAGCGTGGTCATGAATCTAATGTTTAGCAAAATCACTTACAAGTTACAACATTTCTAAAACAGCTCTTTATTTCTGTAAATAACCTCCCATACACTGCTTCAGTGTAGAAGAATTTACAATAAAATGGATCAAGACTAAGGTCTGAGCATGGTGGTTGAGCATGTAATAAATAAAAACGTTTTCACCTTGGGTGTGAGGTGATTTATTGTTATTTAGGCCTATTTATTAATCATTATTATTACTAAAATAATTAATTGATGATATTTACAAAATTAATTACAAGAGATAATTCAGATATCAAATAGGGATGAATCTTGATGCTATAAAGGTGTATAGGAAAATTGTCACAATATGACAGTTATTTAAATTCAAATGGCAATCACACATCTATACAAATTCACCTTTAATATGAATACATATTGTACAAAATAACAACACAATGTTAGAGGTACAATTAGCTGTCGAGTAAAATCAAACAGAATGGAATTCACTTTGAAATCAAACCTCAAATGATGGAGCATTGATACCCAAAAACAATATAAATAACACATTATAACATCATCATCAATGATGCTGTCTCTTTAAACAATGAAAATGATACTGGGTGCCATGAATAGGACAAATATACCATTCAAAAATTACAAGAACATACCAAAAGAGTATTGGAAAGTAAGGTTCTTTCATAACATCTCATGCTGTCTTGGCAAATATGCCCTTAGCTCAGTAGAATTTGACTTTAAAAGTTAGAGCAGAACTTCTCATTCTAGGGTAGCTTGCTATATAGTTTCAGAGAATGCATAAACACTGAGCTTGGTGATAAAACACTTTACCATAGTAGCAGAATTCTGGAAGTCAGTGATGACTGAAGATGGACTCACAAGAAAGCTGAAATTGTGCTAAGTCCAAGCAATGCACACATAACCCTTATGGTCTTTTTTGCCATACAGGAGTCAAACCAGAAACGGCGTCTGACTCAGAATGCAAGTCAGGCATCAGAAGCCCAAAAACAGAATGAGCTTATTGCCTCTTTAACCTCTCATGTAAACCTTAGCTCCACCTAATCTTCATGCAGCCACACATTCCATCATCTTGGAGGTACATGTCAGACAAAAAATCCAAGAATTTTTGTCATGTGTTTTCTGATATTCATTTTAATATGCGGGTAGTTAGGTGACCTGAGGTCATGTGATACTTTGCCGACACTTTATTCACATAGCACCTACAACATTTGGCTCAGTCTATATACCTTCAGAGGGGAAAGTTTGAGCTGATGGACTTGCATATTTCAGAGTGGCACAATGACCTGTTTCTGACCAGTCTCAAAGGGACCCATTCAAGTCTCCAAGAAACAGAGACTCAGGTAAAATGAACCCACCCCAATTTCTTTGTTGCAAAGCTCTCCTGGCAACAGTATGTTCCAGCTGAGCAATGGTATCTAAGTCCATCATGCTGCCCATCGAATCATTCTATCAATGCTGGCACAGAACTCAGTATTTGTCCTGTACAAAATGCTATTTTTCTGTTGCATACTCTTGTTAAAATGAGATGAATAGTTACCTTGGCATCACAGCTTTCCAACAACTTTGTGTATGTTATAAAAATGTATGGGAAAAAAGACTGTCCAAGATTTTGTGTATAATTGATCTAATATATGTTCATTAATACAATAAATCATGGAATGTGGCACAAGTGTCATATTACAAGCAGTAACATGTAGGTCTGGCATTCAAGATGACGCGAATATGGATTATAAATACAGCCATACAGATTTAAGTTTACCATAGTTTCCCAAAATAGCTACAGGCTTCCTCCAAAAGGACATGACCTAACTCCTCTTTCCTAATTCACAGTACTCGCTTGCTTTTAATAACTTCAATGCTGATGAGATGTAAAGCACTATTAAAAAAACAAGGCTATGTATTAGTCTGTCATTGTTGATAAACCAGCTGTTAAATCATTAAAATTGCAGAACAGTCTCATTTATTTTATCTATTCAACTGATTCATGTGAATTTTAATTATATTATTTATATAAATTTTATTTGATTTGAGTTGTGTCCTGTTTCTAATGACTTTCTTTCTTATATCTGTGGTAATTGAAAGATTTCTTTTCCCCTATCCTTCCTTATTTTCATTGCGTAATGTCAGTTTCATTGTCATTATTATCCAATTATTTATTTTTTCAAAATTTGAAATTGTTAACAATTAATATTTAATAAATATAAACATATTTCATTAGTGGCCATTAAAAAATGATCCAAAGATGTTTGATTGAATACTGTAAGTTAATGGTAACCTGTTTTAAAATAGTTATTTGAGGAGCTAATTTATACAAGTCCAGAATTATCCAGTTTGTTAATATAGCATGTCAAGAACACCACTCGCTTTGATCTGCTTAACCCTCTTAGAACCATGTAATCTGCTTCACAATCATTTATTCCTTCCATAATTTTAGATCCCATGTAGTTTATTGAGGATTCATTGTGAAGATATTTGACATGAGTTTGCTACTGGTGCTTTACTTTATCAGTAGTGTAACAGTTTGAATAAGGTATTTGCAAATTTCTACCCTTTTGAGGAGTTCTTATTTTTTACCAAGACCATACAAGTATATTTAAGTCCCCACCAATAATGATCCTCCACTTCCTCCTCTGAAATCTAAAAGTCATCATTCTGCAGAATCCCAACATGTTCCTAAACATCCATCTATCACACTGTGGCAGAAGTAATGGAACAAAGTGCACACTGGTTATTAAAGGCACAGCTTCTCTACATCTCCATATTCACAAATTACTGGTGGCAGAGGGTGCTTTGCACCAAAACTTATCTCTACTCATGCATCCCATAAAAGGAGGGAAAAAGGAATCATATAAGTATCAGGGTGTCACCTTATTACTCTAATCTTATCTCTTCTGTCATTCTGACCCAACTGGGTTGGTAGATGAAGCAGAGGTCATATCCTAATTAATATTGCAGTTTTGAGGCTTTGCCGAATTTTTATTATTCAAATTAGAATTATAAATTATCCTCAAAATGATTGAGCAAATAAAAGATTTTTTTTTTACTTTCATGTTCTCAATGTGAGAAACATTAGTCACATGGCTCACAGCCAGTCTATAAGCCACATTTTCCCATACATTGATCAGTGTGTCCGGAACAATTGATGCAGGAACTGCTTCATTCCTGTTTCTTAAAACAGTAATTATTCACAAATTAATGGTAACTATTGAAATCATTAGCATATTTTCGTATAGTTTGGTGAACGATTCAAAACCCCATCGGTTTTAATAAAACGGGTAGGAATTCTGCAAGATGAAGAAGTGAGAGGGTGAAACTTGGTTCAGGTCTACTCTTCCGAAAGATATCGAACAGGCTTAACGTCCCCATCCACAAGGTTCTGGTAGACGCACAAGCCACGGGGCAGGGAGGGGAGTTAAGAGGAGTCCAAAATGTAGTTACATTGTTTATGGACGCACCCTTAGCATAAAAAATCTTCAGCTTCCCCTCTGCGCTCTTGCCACGCATTCGGGAGGACGTGAGTTCGAATTCCCATTCAGATTTCGGTTTTCCATTGTTTCCCGAAATTACTCCAGGAGAATGCCGGGATGATTCCTTCAAAAGGCCATGGTCGAATTCATCCCCCCCCCCCTGCGCTCCATCCATTCCTGTGTCTAATGATCTAGATGTCAACTAGCCGTGAAACACTTAAAAAATGCTTCCTCCATTATATCAAATGAATCTTTACTCTTCCTGTTCAACACTTCTGGAAATATGTCTGCATCTCAGATCTTCCCATCTTTTCATCAAATGTTACGAACATGCCGTCATCCCCCGCGACCGGTAAAGGGACACTTTCTTCCCTTCATTAGTTTTCTGCAACACTGCCTTTCTAAAATAATTTTCTGTCATTATTTTGGCGATTTGAGACCACGATTTGTGACACAATCATGATGCATCATGGAGACTTGTCTTTAAATTGTTCTTGTTATTCCTGAAAGAAACTGACAAAACGTTTTGTGTGACAAGACCTCTGTAAAAATGCTTGAGGTTTTTTATGAAACCTTTCTAAATCGGTCATGTATGGAGGAAATAAAATAACCTTTACATTGGTCATAAATGGAATAGAATTATGTGCAGTGCAGTTGTTGGTAAATAAGAGAATTGTTCTGTTATTTTTACAATAAATTGTGTCAAGCAGGTCTTCTAAAAGTCTTTACAGTCTTCCAAGCCTTTTTTATTGGATCTGTATGATAGCTGCATTGATTTAACATTTTTTTTACTGCGATCCGTGTTACCGAGCATGGTGGGTGAGCGGTTAACGTTCTGGCCTCGCATTCAGATTTGAGTTTTCAATGGTTTCCCCAAATTACTCCAGGTGAATGCTGGATACTTCCTTCAAAAGGCCATGGCTGAATTCCTTCCCGTCCCCCAGTCCCTTCCCGCCTAGCCTCTAATGACCTCGAAGCCACAAACAATGTTGTGTAAACGTTTAGGTTTCGAATGAGTTTTTGGCTGTTTCGAATTGTTTCATTTCGTTAGATTTATGTTTAAATGCTTGCATATACTTGTTAGTGAATTTAAGGTGCACTTTATTCTTTAGATGAAAGATGGCATATGCGTTTTATTAAAATAACCTAGAGTCTGAAACCTAAGAACTGACTCATTTGGTTTATTTGGCAACTGAAACAGAGAAAGAAAAAATTTGGAGGCGCTAAACATACATATGACACAACTGGTGGTAATTTAGAGTAGTAAACAGGACATTACTTTTGAGTTCTGGTGGCAAAAAAAAAAAAAAAAAAAAATATGCTTGGCTTAAGAAGGTTTTAAAATAGACTACAAGCCACATTTTAAAAGGAACATTGCAACTGTAAGCGTAACATGTTTAAGGTCCCATATCTCAAGTAGCTGGCAGTCAAACGCGTGAAAAATTCCCTCACTGATTTCAAAATGTCTACAGTCACAATACAGATATTCACTGAAGATAGCATCCACTAAGTTCTAGATCATGTTAGATCATTCATGAAATTTTTCGTCAGTGCCAGTATACGAGTCTGTTCCGAAGACTAAATGGATCCGTATTGTCGGGGATTGGCACGTATCTTAAGTTGTCACGAACTGCACCACTCAAGAACAAGCTAGGAAAGGTGCCAAGCACAAACTTCGAAAGTATATACCTTTTAGGACTTACAGAATATTGACCACTTATTCATGCACACACGAGTGTCAAGGATCATGAAAATATGCTCGGCCTCACAAATATTGACAGATGTTTCAGAATTTCTTGAGTTAACAGTCAGATCCTCATTCTGTTTCTATTTGCCGCATATTTTGACAAGGCGTGTAGTGGGCATTCGCCTGGAGTGATTTCAGGAAACTATGGGAAAAAAAACTTAAATCTGGATGCTCGCTTCACGAATCCGATGCCAGAGTGTTATGGCTCGCCCACCATCATCCTCAATCCTCTTACACACCACACCTCATAAAATCCCGAAATATTATGAAAACCGCAAAAGATAGTGAACACAGGTAAAAAATCGCCAAAATTATGTAATATTGCTCCACAAAAGAATTCATCAATTGACATGGTTAGAAGGTGACTGAGGATGTAACAGTTTCATTAAGAATTCGCCATTCCTCAGTTTAGATGCCCTAAATTACTTTATATGGACATAGTTAGCTTGGTAGGTAGAGTCCCATAGTGAAAACGTTGTTGTTATGAAGGACGAGACGAATTGCACCCTGATTGTGGAGTTTGCTGGGTTACGGGGAAAAATGTGTGCATTCTGGCTCAAGACTGACCGAACCTGTAACTTCTTTTTTTTATTTGTTGAATACCAGATAACCCGTGGAAATGTCACAATTTGTGCTCAGGAGCATATCTTGTGGTATAAACTCGAAACCTTTCTCCAAAGCAGAACCTTTGTGGGTGGATCGTCAAAAAATTAGGCCACACTTTAGGTATGTTTTCAACCGGAGTGAGAAACATCCACTTCATTCATAATGGTTACGACAGATATCAATTCAACCCTCATCCGTATCCCCAGATCGGGATTGACACCGGTATCCTCCTGAATGAGAGGCCAACACACTTGGTGAAATTATAGGTGACAAAATTATAGGTGTTTGATTTAAAAGTGACATGTTCACAGCATCGTTTCCACAATTTGAGTAGCTGTATGGCGCAAATTGAATTCGACATTTCACGAAATACGTCTTATACCCATTGCATTTGACAAAACAGTCTTCATTTATAATGACAACCTATATACCTCGTGTTGCTTCACGCATGTTTAAACTAGCATCAGTGGCCAGATTGGTGAACTGTGGGACAAGCGGTCTTCCACAAACAGGATTTCACACGTTTACACCCACCACCACTCGCCCCACAGTACGTGTCGTGATGTACCCCATATACAACAGGTTTACCCCCACCATAGCACGAGTCCTTCCATGGACAGGACAGAACAGGTTTATCTCCACCACCACTAGACCTTGTTTAATGCCGAACCAGCCAACTACAGTCAAAAATACAAGAAACCAATTGTTCAAAAGAAACAGTTTCGATTTTTGGCGCGCTCCATCTATGAAAGCTCAGGATTTCACACGTCTACACCCATCACCATCATTACCACTTCCCCCATAGCACGTGTCATTGATAGATTAATGGGTTGTGGAGCAGGTGTTCCCCACATACAAAAGGCTAACCCCCACCACCACCACCTCCACCACTGCACGCGTCCTTCCATGGACAAGACTGAACAGTTTTACCCCCAACACCACTAGACCCTATTTAACGCACAACCACTGCTAGCGCCAGTGTTCAGAGATGGCCCGCCCGATAATATTGTTCTCGTCGGTGTATCAGCTCAATGCTGGTGATTCAAAGCGTTTGACGATAGGTTTATCGTCCAAGCATGAATTTGAGCCAGTAGTGGTGGTCGTAAAAGTGGGGCACAGTACCAAAGTTATATTAACGTATGAAGAATGGAGAGTGCTGACTGAAGTATTGGATGTAGTGTCCGATGTGTTCTACACAGACAGTTCCCACACAGACGTTCCCATTGGTGAATACTCCGTCTCCTTCCAAATGGTGGCTGGGATAAAAACTGTATGTGTTTATCGCAATTCCTATCCTGCCAACTGCATTTTCTTCAGAGAATCGACATGGCAAAACCTCCTTGACGTGCAGCCTGCAGTGACTGGAGCCTTGACCATCAAGAAGACGTGGTGCCCCCAAGTTGCAAGATATTACAAGGAGTTTGTGAACATTTTAGCCAACAAAGTGCTGCTGCGTAACTATCGGATGGCTAAGGTCCATAAACGGATAAGTGTGCATATTAATAATGTTTATGTGACTCAAGTGTCATACAGCTCCATTTCATCATTGGACTATACACTGCTTGGACATGAAATTATTGCATATAAAAATTTACTAGTGTTGGATGATGTTAATAACATAGTAAATAAGAATTATGATCCTGGATATGATGTTTGTGGTACTACGTGCATGTGAAAAGTATAAATAAATTAAAAAAACACATTGTACATGATTCACTTTGCTTCATTTTTACCCACCGTCCATTAAAAAGTCATTTATCAAGTTATTTTTCATTAGTACTTCATCACTTACTAGTCTTAAGACCCAATCGTAATAGACACCAACACTCGATTAGACATACATTTTGTCTGATATAAGTAGTAAGTATGTGTCACTTTCCATGAATTTTATTAAAAAGTGTGAAAATGTGCAAAATAGATGAAAAATAATGAAAACTGACCAGTCAGAGAAATAGAAGAAAGTATAGAGAATTACAGGGAGCAAGAGAGAAGTATAATTTCGTGAGAAATATACAGTTTTAGTAAGAAGCATGAAAATCCTATAAATTCCCTTAAATTTCATGAAAATCGGTAAAAAATGATTAAAATACGTAAAATATTGCCAAAATTATGTAATTTCCTTCCAAAAAAAAAAGAGATGTAGTTGGTTGACATGACAATTGCACCTGCGTGCATCACAGAGTACAGTGTTCAACTATATGATGTGTTTTCATTACTACAACTGGCTACAGAAAAGTGTCATATATGTAAAAAAAATGTGTGTTTCGGCTGTAGCGACAGTTCCCAGAAAAACCAACATGGCCCCTCCACCACACACATCACGTAACCGTTAGGGAGGGCAAAGGATGAAAACTACGGGTGTTATCGATCAAAGGGGCAAAGGTTAGGAAAACTATGTGATGAGTATTCACAACACATACAATCTTCCCATCATGATAGGGTGTGCAAAGGATGAAAACAAAATATGTGTGCATCACAGTCCTCAATGTATTCAATCAAAGGTGCTGACAGAAAGTAACAGACACACAAGGCATAGCTAAAACCACTATCACCAGTAGGTTTACGAACCTACATAACTTACATTTAACTCAGGTTAATATAGGACGTTAAACTACGTGCCATATTGGGGTAAGATACGTTAGGTTAGTCCAAGTTAGGTTAGTCCACCACATCTGAGCAGTAAATTAGGTTACTGTAGGCTGGCACATTCAGCAAAAGTTAAATCCCGATCCAAGTGTTACAGTTATGTGCGCCATTTACTAAAAATAACTTGTGAAGCGTTTACTTCATGTAATGAAGGTGGGATAAGTTAACGTAAGCTGAGAGCGCATGTGAAGCGATAGCTTTATGTAACGAAGGTGGGTAGCACTAGAGATTAACCCCACCTTAAGGCTAATAAACCACTACACCCTAGCATTGACTGAGGTTATTGTAGATGATTTATGTTAGGCAGGCCCAGCATGTTACATTGTGTTAGGTTAGGTTAACACGTGAGCGCGTTATCCTAAGCTAACATGTAAACAAGAAAAGTATGTATTTCGTTTAAATCGCATATTAATTATTATTTCCTACGTTTTACTGAAATAATTACTTGATTTGAATGAAATTAGTTCCAAATTGAACGCTATCTATGCGCCCTACACCACAACTGAAATAAATATTACATGGATTAACGTAAGTAGTAAGATTTATTTTTAGTATCTTTCATTTTCACTGACTTCATATTACTGGGGTCATTATTTCAGCCACACGTAAGCTGTATCAGCTATTAAAACATTGATTTGCATCACGGATAAAAAAAAATTTAAAAAAATCCTGTGTTGATTTTCAATCAGGTTTATATCGCGATGCATGATAAAATTAACATGCGATACAGGAATTTACTAAATCACGTTTGATTGTAGCTTTGATTTTTCTAGAAGCGGAGTTTGTGGTTAGGCTGAAATACAACCTGGAAGAAGCTTACAACTATTTTGCTACAGCACAAGGGACGAGGAATTACACTGAGCTTTATTTTATAACAATTTTATTTTGTTATGCAACTAAAAAAAAAAAAAAGAAGAATTGCCAGAACACTCCATTCAACACGTTATTTTTGACGGGCATTAGGTAATTATATAATAGTCGCAGCAGAATTAAATGCCAAGATTGGTAACAACCCGATTCAAGGATGTATCGGTAACCCATGAGAACAAGTAATTAATTAAAACAATATAAAATTGACAAACACCTTCTTGAGAAAAACAATATAAATAAAAACACTTATATGGCAGGAGTGTACATTTGATATATATTTTTCAAATGCATTGTTAATACATTACAGAGAAGGAAGAAATTTTTTTTGGCTTTACGCCTCGTTTAAGTCGAGATCGCTGGACGTTGGAAAGGACTGGGGCCAGTGAAGGGGTAGGGGAAGGGGAGGAAACTATTCCGGCAATCGCCTGGAGTGATTTCGGGAAACCATGAATAACCATAATCTGGCTGATCTGCCGGGGATTTGAACCTGCGTTCTGCCGAATGCGAGACCTTTAAATTCGTGTCAGTCTCTCTGCAAGTTGGGATGAATGGGATTCACGCAGAAACCATTGGTCAAATTTTGAAAGAGGTTTCGATTATTGTACAGTGTTTGAGAGTAAAATAATTCATTTAAACAAGAGGTGAAAAGCTAGGACATGTAACATAATTTTTCACTGAACCTGACCCACGTAAGACGTATTGGTTGCATTTTGATGAGCTTTCGATTTAGGTATAGCCTGTGATTCCGCCGATAAAATAGGATGTGTCTCATTTTTCTGTGACTACGTAAAGCTTCTAAATTTAAGAACATTTTTTGTTGAACGTGATTCACGCAAAAATTGCAGGTCGTATTTTGAAGGATTTGATTTATGAACAGTCCTTGATTTCATTTTGATGTGATGTCGAAAAGCGAAGAAATCTATATATGATTACTAGCAGTTACCCGCAACTTCGTACTCATCGACTTAGATTTTTTTCCTTGAATTTTGATTTACGCATCGTAGACATCGAAGTCATTAGAGGTAGGAAAGTATGGTGGATAAGGAACGGGAAGGAATTGGCCTTTTTAAGGAAGCATTCCGTCATTCACCTGGAATGGTTTTGGGAAACCACTGAAAATTCTAACTGGGTGCCCGGATGGGAATTCGAACCAGTGTTCTCCCGAATGCGATGCCAGAGCGTTACCGCTCACCCACCACGCTCGATCTTAGAATTTTATTGCTGGAACTGAATGCAGAAAGATATAAAGTACGTAAAAGGTATACCAAAAAACACGGAATCATGATAATATGACGGACAAGTTATCACCATACCATTCTACCATATGACATATTTCAGGAAGAGAATCAATTTGCGACATATTTAAAAATAGCAAAAAGATAAGTGGGTGGGAGAGGGAGATTAACTGAGGGTATCTTGTCTTTCGGCTTGGTCTTCTCTTCTTTCTTCAGCATGAGCATCATATTCTTGATTTCTAATAATTTTACCTGCTCGTGCCTTTCTAGTTACGTCTTAGATCTTATTTACGTTTGCGAGGCATGTCAAAAAAGAACATAATGTATACAGGTGTCAGAAACTTTTAGGTAGACAAAAAATAATAGCCTGGAACAGTGAAAATAAACATCTATTTTATATAATATGATTTGCCTGTAAACGAAATTTATGAACAGATCATACACTAACAAACTGCTAGAGAAAAACAACCTGAGTGACCGATATATCATTAAAGACTTACACACGCTATCCGCTGTCAGTTAGTTTTCAAAATTAATGACAAAAAATGTTATTTATCCCGATAAAAGTATCTTGTGTCCTTGCTAATGGTGCAATGTATTTTCTTGGCAAATTTCATCAATATCATTATAGACGTTTGGTCGTCAAAAAGTAACAAATAGACAAGTACACAGTGTTACTTTCGCAAATGTAACTAGTGCAGATCATAAAGAAACTGACTGCGAGAGAAACAAAGCCTGTGCTACTAATATAGCATAAAAAATTCAAAGTGTATGACATTGTATGTGTCCCCATTTAGCGTTTGAAACGTAACAAACAAACAGAGAAGCAGAGCTACTTTCGCATTTATAATATTAGGTTAGTAAAAAAGCTTTCTTATCTTATTCATTTAGCTTATGGCAAAATACACAATATTTACAATTCTAGAGAATAAATAAAAAATCTTGGTAACTTGTGTGAGACACGAACATCCTTAGAGGGGCGCAAGAATCAGATAATTTTCTTGCTTAAGGTGAAATTAAAATCCCGTGGCCTCCTGTTAAAAACAGGAAAATGAAGTCATGGAATGAAGAAACGTACAAAACACATTTGTTGGGATAAGAGAACATTAGACTATTGTATCAGCAAACTTATCAAATTATGTACGTACTTCAATATCCAGTATTAAAACATTCTATCTGGTCTGACTGGAGGTCGAAAGGACAGCGGTTCAAATCCCTGTCTCGGCGGGGATTTTCATAGGCACCTAATGCAACCTTCACCTCTGGCACAGCTTGCTGTGTAATGTGAAGTACTACAGAACGCTTCCGTGGTTCGCATTCCATGTTAAATTGTGGACCCCATGTATCCGGCAGGTTTGCCGGGCTAGGTTAAGGCGGCTACGACAGGGGTGGAATGCGCAGCCAATAGAAACCCTGTAACCATGTTATTACGACCACACGAAATTATTTTTACTATTTAAAAACCGCGGGAATGGGGGTTGAAGATATTTAATAGGGTCATTAATATAGCTTTAGAACAGAAACAAAAATCATCAGTAAATATGCTAAGGGAAGGAACAGTAGAAAATTGAGATATATACGATAAGAAAAGAAGCTAAGCCAAATCTTTCACCAGTCATCTCTAATTGTAAAGATCTGTGCATCTTGTTCGATAATAGAGAAGGATTCAGACTGTAAGACGTCCATCACAGCTACAGGCAGTGGGAGAACTTACTGATAGAATTATTCCAAATAAGAAGTTCCCTCCAAACAAGTACTACACCATCTTTAGTATAAAACAATTACCAGATTACGAGTATTTCATCACTCCTGGGAATAATCAGCGTATGAATCTCAACCAGTCAGTAAGAAATTTGAGTAACACTTTAAATATCCATAATAGGCCCAGGAGGCGACGTAGGATGTGCCTTTTTCTGCCCCAGCCTCGTAGTCAGAATGCGTTTTAATCACGGCATGTTCCCACAACATCTACATCGCTTAGTGTTAATGAAGCAATTTCGAAATAGGGGATATAAACCATATAGTTTTCTCATGTCCTAGATATAAAGCTCACCGGCCAAAATTCTTGTGACAGTTAGGCAACTGCGGAATACCTTTTCCAACAAGTGTCTGTTGTCTGCTGCACGGAAACAACGACGTCATATGCAAACTGTTATAAGTTTTATAAAGACAATTCAACAAAAACAATCCCAACACTACTACATGGAAATGAAGCATCTTTCCTCAGAAAGAAAGATAGAAGCAGAATACAAGCTACAGAAATGAAGTTCCTGGGAAGTGCTACATAGTGTAGCGAAGCAGACCACGTATGCAATGAAGTAATTAGGCAGAAATTAGAGATTTTCATATCAAATGACAAATTCGAAGAATTCATTCATTCATTCATTTTATTTGGCCCTATTTATCAATTATATGCAATAATACCTTAAGTTATAATTACCACGTAAGAGGTGGTCCGAGGGATCGGAACCTGTCAGGTGGCGTATAGCTTTAAGAAGAAACAGAAGAAGAGAAACATCTGATGTTACCTCAACTTAAGATAAAGTAATGCAATCAATATCTTCGTTGTAGGCATTATTTAACTTGTGGCATACTTCAAGACAGAATTAGCTATCTTATAGCTCATCGTTAATATACCTACTTTGTTGTCTACTTGCTACAGTCAGAATGGTGCTTGACATCAGTGGCGTAGCTAGGGGGGGGGGGGGGCAGTGGGGGCGGTCCGCCCCGGGTGTCACCCGTTTGGGGGTGACACCCGCGCATTTCGAAATTAGTGTAGTAAAAAATTATATTTTGAATATTTTGAATATTTGTTTTTTAAGTTGATCTATCCCTTTTTAAAATACGATCCAGAGGGCTGTGCTCTTTCATTGCAGAAGAGTATAAGTATTGGCAAAACCGCGCGCTTAAACAAAGAGAGCATCGCTCTGTAGCTCCAAAAATCACAGGAACTCGTTGTGCTAGCCGTCCGTCACTGTTGTTTGGTTTGTTAGACGCGGCGGTGGATATAATGTAAGTTTTCTTTTATAAAGAGAGGAAGTTTTAAAATTAAAAGATACATTATATATATCTAAAATTGTTAAAATCATGGTAAATAGACAGTTAAATTGTAAATACTCAAAATTATTTCAAGAAAAATGTTAGATTTTCCTTTGAATATAAAAAAATAAAAGCAACCAAGTGTATGTCAGAATACGCGTAGTCTAGGCTTCAAATTTGTTTTGCTTATTTAGAATTCCATTAGCTTTCTAGCTAATATTCACAAGTGCATTGAAGTATTTTCTAGTATTTTCAGATTCGTGATATATAAATTGAGTACATTTCGCGTTATCCGATTTACATTGCGTACCTACCTATTGTGACAATGCACCTATACTCAACATGAAATCGTATCATGTTCGAATTTATACAAATAAAATGATTCGGAAAACTGCATTAAACTAGCAATACTGTCAGGTTTCAAGACAATCCGAAAGAGTCCAAGTGTTCGTTGTGGTATCTTCTGTCGTTGGTAATCAGTTTTTGTAGGGCATGTGTTTAAAACAATCGGAACCGCGTATCTTGCTAGCGAAATCGTAAGCATTTTAACTCTAGGTTCATGTAAGTTTGTTATGCTTTCTACTGATCGAGAATATGCAAATATGATCGCCATGAAATAAATAAGCGTATGATTCTCTAATAATTATTCACAATAAATTTACAGAAGATTTCTATTATGGATAACCTCTCTGTCGAATACAGGTACTTAAATTATTACGGGTTCCTTAAATCGACAGGGATGTCGAACTTCTGTTCCTGAACAAAAATTGAGCTTTTATCATAAACTGAACGAACATTCTAGCCATTTACCATCTTTATTTATACGCTACAGAGCGGTGCTAGAAATCTAAAATTTACACGTGGAGACAGTCTTCAGTACATACAATGTCATATTTAGGAGTCTGTAGCTACGTATTTCTTAGGCGGGTGTTAAATACTTGTTAATTACTTCATGTAAAGACGGCAGATATCTCAAAGGCATGTTCTTTTATTATCTGACCTCTTTTTTATTACGTTTAATTATGTTTTTATATTTTATTTATTCTTTTAATTTTATGAAGAACTTAATGTAGAGTTGCTTCTCTGACTATACGGTATCTCCCAGGGTCTCACAACTTGTGGGGCTCGGATCCTGGGTTTGCACCAATGGGACCCCATCTGGGTCTGGAAATGCTTCTACTTGGATCAAGCCATTTCTGTTAACTTTCCTCACAATATCCCTTGGTCCTGCAAATACCGAGGTTGCAAAGTCATTTAAATACAGCCAATGTTAACGTTTCAATAACAAATGGGTAGCTTTCGACTTTTTTAAAAATTTATAGCGAAATCTTATGGTCGCCCTATAGTTACACTGGCGGAAATTAAAATCATAACACGCATACATGAGTGGTAGAATTTTAGGAAACTTTGAGGATATATCCAGGGCCATACCTAGAAGAAATGATAACAAATGTAAATGGATCAGGCTAAGTTATTACCTTTAGAAACAGTTGTCAGTGAGAAATGCGCCCAACTTGAACACCAATACATTCATGGATCCTTGCCGGCATTGACTCAACAAGTGTTCGGATATCTTCTTGGTGTATGTCTCACTACGCGTGCTTGTCTTTTGAAGTCAGTTGTTGCACAGTTTGTGCTGGATGACCATGTGATTTAATGTGTCTACTCCTGGTATCCTAGACATGCTCTATTGGGGACAAATCTGGGAACCATGCTATCCAAATTGTGATCGAAACTCCTTGCAAGGCTTGTGTGACGATGGCCGCAGTATGAGGACGGGCATTATCTTGTTGGAAAATGCGATTTGGATGGTGAACATGAAGGATATCACAATAAGATGCAATACCCCGTGCACATAGTGATGGGTTGTCATTGCCTTCAACAACAGCCGACTCAGTCATGCTATCGAAACTGATTGCCGCCAAAACATGACAACAGTGGCTGCACTTGTGTGACGTTTTGAAATCACAGTAGGTAAGTCGTTTCTCCACTACGCCTGCGAACATGTCGTCGATTATCACTTTGCCACAGACAGAATCGAGACTCGTCTCTAAACACAAATGTCCATTTGTGTTTCGCATTATACCTGGTTAGATAATGCTGGCAATGAAATTAGATTAATGGGATCCATTGCACAGGAGCCAGAGAGTGTGACCCAACTTCAAGCAATTAGTTTACAATCGTCCGTGGAGGAGGGGGGGTGGGGGTGACCAGGGCCGGCGCTAGGATTCTTGGGCCCCGGATAAATGTTCTCGGTCCCCCCTCCCAAATCCCGATTTTTTTTACTTTAAACTTTGATTTTTTTTTTGGTACAGGCAGAAAATTTTAATCCAAAAAAATCAAATAACACATTTTTCAAAAAGTTCTTTTGTTTGTTTGGTTTCTATTTAGCTAGCCACCCTCACCGGAGGCCCCCCTTTGGGGGCCCGGGTACTTTAGCTCCGTTTACCCATCCCTAACGCCGGCCCTGGGGGTGACTATCTGTAACCACTGCTTGGATCTGGCCTGCAGTCAATCATCTGCCAGCAACAGACACCCACACCATTTGGCGGTCTTCACGTGCTGTTATCCATCTGTATGGACCCATGCCTGCTCTATGAGTATTAGAGCCTTTCACGACATGATGTACCCTTTAAAAATACGTCAATTCTGCGACCTCTCTCACAGACATTTGGGTGTAGAGAGTTGTCACTTCGCCTTGGCATACTTAGCCAACAAAAATTTGTGGACAACAAAGTGTCATGTTAACCACACTGTTCGCTACTTATACACTAAAAAAAATAATAACAATTGAAATTTACATAATAAACAGCACCGTGATTCTCATTTTATTGCATATAACTCTTTCAATTTTTAATCTTTTAATACTCTTCATGCTTGTATACTTGGGGCCAAATTTCATTCATTTATCACAACACCGTCTGGGTGTTGGGATTTTGATTTGCGTCGGTTTGTGTATCAGTTGCTAAGTGTAAAGGTCGAGCTGCACTTTGCCAATACTGGCCTGATCCGTCACCGCAACGACAGCCGGCCGAGTGACGGCGCGCCCCCTCGCGTCCACACTTTTCCATGGCTCACCCGTGTTTCTGCCCCGTCTTTAGTCTCCTTTATCGTTTTCAAGTGATTGCTTCAGGGAATTAGGGTTGGGGATGATGGGTAGGTTTGACACCCTACTTTATTATAGAGTAGGGGAGACTGGGTACGGTTGTGCCAGGTTACGGTTGTGACAGTCGTCATATTAGCCAAACTATAAGGAATACCGGGATGGGGAGGGGGTAAAGAGGAGCGGCGTGTCTGTTTGAATGTGTTTCACAGTATCGCGTCAGAAATAGCGTGACATTAACAATCATAGGGGCCTACATTACTTTTTAACAGTCAAAGTAAGTATTTTTATTAGATTTCTTTTAATAATTGTTGTTGTATGTGAACAGATAGGGTAATTAGTGTTTTTCCTCTTTATAAGTTATACATTAGTAGTTAAATACCAGTGATTACTTTGCACGTAGTTTATTTTGTATTGTCATGGCGATTGTTGTTTTGCGAAGGAGTGTGTTGTGACATGTTTTCTGGGTACGGTTGTGACAGTAAATTTTTTGTTTTTGATGCCCAGAAAACGCTTGAGGAAGACCGATAGCCTGTACGAGGTACATTAGTCATGGTTACTTTTGCAGAAAATGCCTGGGGAAATACTATCCCTCCTTTATTTCCACGGGTTAGTTATCACGATCATTTTGCTAGGAATCAATTGGGACTGCAAATTCTTCAGGCTGGATGCAAGGTGCATTGTTCCTAGGATTTCTGGAACATTTTAAGAAATTTCCTAATGCTTCTCCAATGCATAGAGTCTTGCTAGTGCTGGATAACCATTCCTCGCTTATCCACATTAATACAATGGATTTTTGTAAAGAAAATGCAATCACTTTGCTTTCGTTTCCTCCACACTGCTCGTACAACCTGCAGTCCTTGGATCGACCTGTCTTCGGACCTTTAAAAATCTGAAAAAACTACTTGTGACGAATAGATGCGGAGTCACAATGACAATCTACTATATACCAGGTATTATAAAAATGATATATATCAAGAATTTTATAATAACTATTGTTGCTACAGTGCCTTAAGCGATTAAGGTGTTCCCAAATTAATTTCTATTGTCATGTAAAAATTAAATTTTTCCACAAGAATACTATGTTATATTATGTTTGATACTATTTGAATTAAAAGTGATTTAAGACCGTTTTGTTGTATTTTTGAACCTGTCACTACCGACCCCAAGCACTGTCACAATCGCCCTTGGGGTGTGGCGGGTTGTGACACTTTTTCTTTTTTTTTCTAATTTGTTGCTGTGACTTAACCATTGTACTTAGGGGCAATACTTTATTATTTATATGTAGGAAAATGTACATTTTACTATAAAAATCACCTTTCTTCCATGTAACTGGCATACTAAAAAAATTATGAGCGATAAAATGAAAATTGTAACAACCGTACCCAGTCTTCCCTACCGTACTTTATTTTGCACAGTTTCGGTACGAAAGTACATTAAACTACTTCTTTATCTGACTCGCGTAGTAACCTAACTGGTTGATCTTTTATGTACAAAAATAGTATCCAAGCGCAGTATTAACAATATCAACACAATCTCAATGAAATGTCAATCACTTCGCACTAGATGTGTTTGTTTTGTCTGAGGTTCTTTTCGATTCACTCAGTACTTTTTGTTAGTGAAGAACGAGATTATAACATATTTTAATTTAAATATAGGTTGTAAAGATTTTGTGTAGAAACATAATAATTTCATAATTATCTCATAGTTCTAGTCACAGAGTTTCTTGTTGGGAAACTCGCAGTTCACCTATATCGTAGTCACCTAACTTGAAAAGAAGACCTACAGATTAATGTAAAATTCGAACCATCGAGCGTCTTTCTCATTAACAGATAAAAGCTTTGCCAGTGGTAAATGTCAATTTTAAGGCCCGCAATAATTACAATCCAGACCGGGATTTGAACCGGGACCTTCAGTTTTAAAACCACACGCAGTAACCATTTGAGTCACCAGTCCGAATATAGGTGTAATGAAAAATAAGTTTTCAAACATGAAAAAATAAACATAGCCCTACTCTTTTCCTATACCATCTATTTTTGCTATCAAAAGACTCGAATCCAATTTTATGTGTTTGAATACATATTTTTCGGTACTTCTAGATTAGTCTTGCGTCTGGTTACGGCGTGTGATTCGGGTGTGGGAGGTTCGGTTACAAATGCGGATCTCGGCTGCAATTTTTGTGGGTTTTAAAATTGATCTTCAACTCTGACAAAGCTTTGATTTTTTAATGTGAAGATGCTAGGACTCTTCCTACATTTTACGAACATCTGATGAACACGGATAAAAAAAAAAAAAATTTAAGGAAAATAATAACATGAAAACAACATTTAATCTTAAGGGAAGGGAAATTTCCGAACTCTCTCTATGCGCTTTTCCACATCCAGCAGGCCGACACTGATCAGCACCGTCAAAACAAGCCAATCCAATGACGGCCGAGTGTCAGACTGAGGTCCGATCTTCAGAGGAGTTAAAATTAATCTAAAACCACTTTCGATCACCGGTGAGCAACACGTGGCTAAAATCTTTTTTTTTTTTTTTTTTTTTTTTTTTTTTTTTTTTTTTTTTTTTTTTTTTTTTTAACTGCTTAACGTCTTCTATGACAACTAGGTCTTTAGAGACGGGAAAGGATGGGGGGCAAGGAATGGGAAGGAATTCGGCCATGGCCTTTTGAAGAAAGCATCCCGGCATTCACCTGGAGTGATTTGGGTAAACCATGGAAAACCCAAATCTGGATGCCCGGACGGGGATTCGAACCGCCGTCCTCACGAATGGGAGGCCAGAACGCTAGCCGTTACACCACCACTCTCGGTGCTAAAATCTTGCCAAACTGACTATTGAACATGAAATAACTCAAATTGATAATTTTGAAGATGTGATTTACGAGTTTGCAGATGTTAAAGCTAAAAAGAGGAGATTGTTAAAGCAATTGTATTTAGATTATTTGTGAATTTTTAAATTATTAACCATAATTTTTAATAACAATAAATGTTTATTTAATTATAATTTATTAATATTATATTTTACACTTACAAGATATTATATTTTAGTTAAATTTTAATTTAAGAGTTCAAAGGGTGACACCATAAATAACCGCCCCGGGTGTCACCCACGCCACTGCTTGACATTTTGATAAATACGTATAACACGGCTCACGACTGACAACTCTCTACGACTCGGATTTAATGTTAAACTGTAGGTTCAGCCACGACAGATGAACTTCGCGGCCGCTAGCAACTGTCATAATGCCATTAAGATAAATAATAAATAAATGAATAAAAATACTTTGCTGACTTTCAAGTCACTGGGAGCGGAAAGATGTAGATCCGAATTTACTTCACAATGCTCTTCCACACCGTAAATAGGAAGAATTCGTGCTCCATTATCTTCTCGCGTAAGAAAATTAAGTCTACACAAGATAACCAAATCCGTTTTTGCTGATAAGAGGGACGTCTCATAATATAAGACGGCTGTAAAAAATTAATACGTAGAAACAACATTGGCTTTGTATGTTACTTTTATTATTTACTGCAAATCTCGCATGATTTTTCTATCGGTTATTTTGTCAACAAAAGAGATCAACTTTCAACAGTTGAGATTATACAGACTACACCACATACATAACGTATTACTTTTATGTACTTTAGCACTGTGATTTTTTTTTTCTTTCAATGAGAACTCTTTGAGAACTATATTTTTAGTAAAATAAGCATCTGTTATATAACTTTAATGCTAAACAGTGTTAAATAGTGAGTGGTTTTGTTTCGAAGTAGGAACACTTGAACTTAATACAAAGTACCTGAGTGACCGATCTTTCGATTTCTGTTCAGTATGCAAGATTTCATCAAAATCCTTAGAGACGTTTGTGAAAAATTAATTTTATCGGGGACTGCACCACCTTCGGAACCAACGCGAAATTGGTAGTAACCTGTTGAAATTTGGTTTAATTGCTTCGTCATTATGTCCTATTTACATTTGTGCTCTTGCTTTGCGGAAAACTTGCCAGGAATTTAATTAAAATGCCGAAATATGACAGCGACGCACAGCCGTTAGATGCTGTCAGCGTTGAAAAATCAGTGATAGTCTCTTAAAATGTTGATTTAATACTTTGTTGTAATATTTTCTTGCAGTTTCAGCTTTTCTCCGTTACAAAAAGTCGCATATAATTGACAAATAGACAATATTTATCCGAGCTCTAATACGGTGATGCCCGCCATATAGAAACGAGCAGTCAGAGATAATCTATTGCTTCCATTGTAAACAAATACGCCATTTCCGATGGATGCCGCAGAACGCAAAATTGCATAATAATTGTTTTTCTTGGTCCAGGCTGTATTTCAACCTAACCACGAAATCTATGACGAAACGAAACTCTTAGGTTGATATGATCCCTGTGCCGAAATTTTTTTTGTATTTTTGCAGTGCTGGTAGAATTTCGCAGTTGCTCAGCTTCATATTTCGGTATTTTTAATTAAATTTCTAGTGACTTTTCCGCAAAGCAAGAGCGCAAAATGTGAAGAGTACATGTTGACGAAGCAATTAAACCAAATTTCAACAGATTACTATTAATTTCGCGGAGGTTCCGAAAGTGGTGCAGCCCCCATTTTATCAATTTTCAAGAGTTGCTCATATAATAGTATTAGATTGGATAGAAAGAAGCATATTAAGCAATTCTATCAGAGGTAGGACTACCAGTTCCTTTTCTCTGGAACCCACAATTTACTAATACCACCACAGAATGCTCCACCGTAGTTCATATGGTTAAATACATAGACTATCTTAAAAATTCTTGCTCCCACCGGAATTTGAACCTGGGATCGTAGCCAGAGCTAGTGTAGTATCCCCACTAATTACATTTGAGCTGCCAGACAATGGTTGCGTGACATTAGATTTTTTTTTTTAAAAAAGCCAGTATCTATTTTTTAAATATCTAATTTTTAAATATTTTACAATTAAACATGCAGCGCTAGTATTCCCTCGAGTCATCTAACATACAAGAAATGTTGGTTTAAATATATGAGCTCCTTGAAAACAAAGAGAAAAATATTAGTAGGCTTTCTGGTACCTGAATCACCTACGAGATGGCGTTAGAGCCGTTTTCGAGATACCAAGAGCAAAAATTGTTTTTTTTTTTTTCTGCAGGGAGGAACACTATTTAGATAATCTTAAAAACCAAACGTTATCTAAATATGAAATTTCATTCAAATCGTTAGGGCCGTTCCCATATATATATACAAGAATTGCTCGTTTAAAGATATAAGATATAATTTTGTGCCTTATTCTAACTTACATTTCAAAATATTTGCGTATTTTACTGCCCATGACGCTTTACTTAAATGCTTCGCCTATAAGAACGCAGTTTTTAATGCATAAAGCATCTTCGAATTACTTTTTACCTTTATTTCGCGTAGGTACTAGTACATCAATATAATATTAGAAAAAGAAATAGTCTAGAAATTCCTCACGCTACTTCAAAGAAAAGGCAATATTACCATCATTATATTGGAATCAATTTATGTAATACGCTTCCTACAGAATTTAGAAATATGCTTATAAAACTCTTCAAAAAAGATAGAATATATATACAGTATACCGGAATTTGCATAAAAGTATTTGTTAAACTTTTAAAAATCGATAATAATTTGGATCTGTCTATACCAATATTTAATTTCAAAATATGATTTTGTGTCACAATAAATGTAGGGAAAAATCGAAGGAGGTTGAAATTTAAATACTTACATAGTAATAATAAGGATTATGATCTAAAAACTCCATAGACAGAATCATTTCCTAAATAAAAATATTGGAAAGAATTTGTAAATCTTTATCAGTTTATGGTTCTATGTTTATGTACTGATGAAAAGTTATAATAGTATATACTGTATTATATTATCATTAATAATTGATTGACATTGTCTATTACAGCCACAAGTTGTTTAGTTACTATAAAACATATCATATTCTACCAGGGAATTTAGAGAGCTGGGCTCCTAAATTTAGGTCAGACTATTTCTTGAGAATGGGACCTGTATCCAGTGGTGTAACAATAAGATGGCAGAATGGGTGAAAATGCCACGGGTCCCTATCCGATGGGGCCCTCCCAGATTCTCAGCTGGAAGGATTCTGGCTCAAGGCCAGAGAGGGCCTGCCACCAATTGAAAAAAAAGAAAAAAAATGAAGATTGTCTATCTCAAATAAATTGGGTGTCCCAGCACTGACAGAAGGGCCACGATTAATTTGCCTTGGGCCTCAACAGTATAGTTACCCCACAGCCTGTATCACTGGTATTAAATATAGGTGTTGGAGGGTGTGCAAAGGATTGTACAGGAAATAAATTAAACAATAAACTTCCTACAGAGTTTAGATTTGAAATTACGGTAGGTCAGAGTCAGTTACTGAATCGGTAAAGTAGATAGGTTGGGAATAATTGGAAGGTGGGAGGCTGGTTAGAGAGTTCTTGAAGCATATAAAATACATATATGATCATAATTTGATGATTTAATTGTGACTAATTATAAACTGACTCTAAGTCATTGCTGGTTTGTCAAATTTTGTTTTTTACATAAGGGAGTCAAGAAGTGAAATAAATAAGCAATGGATGTGGTAAAAATTTATACAAGCAAAGAATGAATTTAAATTAAAAATTCAGAAATGCACAACTAGATGCATGGGAAGTTTACCAATGGAGCAGACACATCATTGCAATTATTCAAATTATATGTATTGTTGTTGTATTATTCCTACTTCTCTTCAGTATGTTGACCAAAAATGATAAGTTTGTCATATGGCACAGACCTTACTACAGTTTTTAACTTACATTTTTTTAAATAATTTGCAGTCAAATTGTTTAATGGATCTCTACATTTATTAACTACAGCAGGATGTAAACAGTATTACAGTAAATATTTTTTACAATTACAGTAAGTTTTTCCTAGTGTAAATCTATTTATTTATGATGGAGTACATAATAAGGTGGCAAATTTCTCTACACATCACTTTTGAATTTCCATAATTTTCCTGTTTCTTTTTTTATTTTTTTTTAATCTTAGACTTCACTGATGCAATAATACCACCAAACTACTTTTCTCTTTATGATTTTTTTTTCAGTGTTTCTGGTAAGCTTTCATCATTTCCATTAATAATTATTACCAATCTCTGATTCCCTTACCTAAAAACGACAGTTTTTCCACATTCTTATTCCTGAAATCAACTATTATTTTATGGTAATGGTCATGTCTTACATTTCATGTAATCTTTCTTATTCTTCAATCAACATTAAAGCCTCATTATTTCACCTTCTCTTCATGGGTCTGCTGTCTTCCAAAGAACCCCACCCCAGCTCCTGTAATGTACCACTTTCCAATACCATTCTGCAGTAATTTACACAAATCTAGCTGCTTGTTTAACACCCTCTCAAACTCTTGTATTTGATACACAAAATGTGGGCCCATACTATACCACCAGATTTACTGACCAAACATTTATAGTGCAATTCCTTTACTTCTATGGTTTATTTGCTCATCATCCTCAACAATGAATAAAGGTTTATGAAACTTATCCATATGACCCAATTTAACAATCCCAGTTAAGCTTATTATCAAATATTACACCAAGATATTTACACTTAATATCTTCAAAAAATCCTCCTGTAACTCAGAACCATAGGAAACCTCTATTATTTTATCTGTGTACCTAGCCAGGTTGACTCTTCTTGGTATTTATACTCATTCCATGTTGATAACTAGTTAGTCATACTGTCCAGATCGCCTTTTAGTCATTCACAATCCTCTCCATTGAAATCATATTCTGTGATGTGTTAATTTCCCACCAAATTCCCTCAGGTTGATTCAGAGTCTGACCTCAGGGCATAAGGTGGGAGCTTTGCAGACTTTATCTGCATAAGCAATGCAGCAATGGAATACTTGAAAAATATTAATTTTGTGACCATAAGATAAATAAATAGCAATGAGATAAAAACCTAATTTCTGACTGTAAATCACCAACACAATCATTCATTAGAATAATACACAGCAGTCATCCAAACACACTACCTGATGGCACTCCTATCATCACGTCCACCTTTCTACCTAGTAAGAATTCCTCTACCCAGCAAGTCACATTTTTATCCAATCCAATGGTTTTTCATATTTACCCCCATTATTGCTTACTTTATTCAAATGCCTTTCAGAGATCTGCTGTTATCTTGGAATTGTTTTCTTTTCAGTCAGAAATATCTTGCATGTAGCCCACTAACTGAGATTCACATGAATACCATAGCCTGAATGTATGCTGTCATGTTACAAACCAGTTTGTTTTCTTTCACACATTTATGATGGTAGCATATTACTTTCCATTAGTTTACCACTGATGTTGAACTGATAGGCCTGTAATTTTCATTATTTGTCTCACCCCCTTTATGCACTAGTACTAATATGGCATTTCTCCAGTTCTCTGGCAAGTAGCAGCAAGTCTCCACAATCAATATAAATAGTATTTTAAGGAATGGTACAGTATCATACCCACCTACATTTAACACATCTGTAGGAATATTATCCACACCAGCTCCACTCATTTACTTATTATTTTTTTAATTTTCTTTCATTTTTGATTTCATAGACCTTTTATAAGGTTCTCAGCTTGATCTAATGTCTGAAAAAGAGTGTAGCTGAAACTGATACTGCTAATGATGAACTTGGACCTCTGAAACAATGTTTTTCCGCTCCTACCTTTCATAGAATATTGAGCGTATGGTTTGTTGATATTGAAGGCTGCCATTAGGCTGACATTAATGACTATCTCCACCATTGTGCTTACCAATGATTATTTCATTTAGTACATTGTCAGGGGCATTTAGAGCCAGCTGAGATACAAACTATTGTACATATTGAGCTGGGGTAGGCTTACACTATTATTAATATTATTATTGTATTGCTAATATAATGAGGTCTGGATGGGTAGTGTTAGAAGAAGTAGAAATAGTATGGTACATGGAAGGTAACAGAAGACCACAACTAGAAACTAACACTTGATTTCACCCTTAAAGGATAGGAAAATTTTCTCTTTTAGGTAAGGGAGTCATGTAATGGAATAAGAATGGAATAAACTGCTGTGGAAAATGCTGAACAGTTTACCAGAAAATGTGAAGGAATTCAAGGTAAAAGTTAAAACAGAAAGTCCGTGAGTACTGAGTAGGAAAATTGATACCTGTGCGTGCTGCATTACAAATATGTATATGTATATTTATATATATTACAACAGTGCAACTTCTGTCACAGGTGGCAGTTTTACTAAATATTTACTTATAATTTTTGAGCATTTTACTTTAAACTCATTTATTGCGCTAACTGTTCGGAATGACGTCACTCAAGCTACCACCACGTCACTCCGAACGGTTAGCGCGTTCTTCGGGAGATATATATAGGCGGCAGCGATTCCAGTCATGACAGTCCTCTGAAGAAGGCCAAAAAATGATGGCTGAAACGTTAGGTGTCGATAAATTAGCGCGGATCAACCTGAAAAACCAAGATAGCAAATAATTATAGTACCTGAAGAAGGTATAGAAGTAATGGCGGTAAGTATAGCAAGTTAATAGTTTTGAGAGTAACATTATGAAGATCTCATTAAATTCTCAGTAGTAGTTAATTGATTCAATTCAAACCAGTTTGCAAACTAAAAAGTTTAAGCTAAGAACTGTAATATATTTCTTACTATCCTTACTGAAATCATGTTCGACTTAAGCCATCGATAGAACCAAGGAATGATTTATTAACAACCATATTCCTATTTTGAGAAATACCCTACCTCGTCAACTGTTTGTAATTCCCGCTCTTTGAAGTACTGGCCGTCAGTAGCTTTAATCTTTGCCTTATTGACGTTGCAGTTGTTACATATTCGGCCACAAGGTGGCAGATTCTGAAACGCTCTGACATTCGTGTTGACTTGTTGTTTTATCTCTGGTTTCTTGTCAATTGCTACTGTGCAGCCTCCTGTTATATTATGTGCTGCTTGTACCGCGGAATTCAGTGTTGTCAAGGCTGTCAACGCTCTGGTCATCTGTTGGCAAACGATAGTCGTGATATCTGGTAGGGTCAACTGCTGTTTATATTATTTTGGTTTCGTGTAGAGTAACCGGATATTGAATTATTGTGTATAATAAGTTTTTATAAAGCGTTCAGGAAAAAAATTGTCCGAAAATCACATTATTTTTCGCCTTGCAAATAGAACTGAAATTTAAGCCCCAGCAACATTATATCGTTCAAGCACCTGTTTCCTGCTTTCGATGTTAAAATTTCAGTTTTATTTTTTGTTGACACTTGGATAATGTGTCAGAGAAGGGAATTAATTCTTAAAATATAAATTAGCGAAAAACCTTCATGTATTTTTGAGTGGAAAATTGTTTTCTGAATTAAAGAGTAACGACTGGAAATAACTTATACATTCTTACACTTTGCAATGCTGGATTTTTATTGACAACAACAATGTTATGCAAAGTAACTACATATTGTGAATCTTATTCTGCTCCTTAGATATTAATCATAGGCACCTGGATTTCATGTCACTCTCATATCTACACACTTACCAAGAAGTCTATTATGTTTTTGAGTCATTGATTGTTACAGGCAATTGGGACATATGACAACTGTTTGTTTACTGTGGTTATATTTTCCAAGTGTTACTTGTTTTTGACCTGATATCTGTAAATACTTTATTTTATCATTATTCTTATCCTATGTCCCCATGATGGAATGATAAGCAATTTTGTATGCTTTATTTATTGTTAGTTTTTGCATTCAATAAAGCACTCAATGTTTCTGTATTAGCTATAGTTTAAGCACCGAATTTTAAATATTATCATGGCTTTTGTCATTAGTATAGTTCTTCTGTTACTAATTGCCACTTATAAGTTTGATTTTAAAGCCTACATTCAGTTAAAGGGATTTTGAAATTAATTTTTCTTAAATATCTCATTTTGCTTGTTTATTCTGTTATATGCTGCCTTTCAAATATTTTATGCTGGATGTGTCACATATGCAAAGCTTGCTAATCTGATTTTGTTGGTACAATACAATAATTATGTGTGGACTGGCTATAGTTGAGCTTTTGTGAATAGCTTAAACTTTCTCTGATTCATAGTACCTTTGCTACAAATATTTAGATGGCTGATTTAGAAATTCTGGACATCTTGTAAGCAGAGTAATACTATAGCCACTTCTACAGGATTCACTTAAGTTATTAAGCAAGACCAGAAGGCTCATAAAAAATCAAACTTGGTATAGTGAATATGAGTACTTCATCACATTTTCATTTGTTAAAAATGTTTTAACCTTGTGTCCCCAAGACATTTGAGTGGTTCTCGCTACTAACAGAACAATTTTCTTCCACACCAGTTGCATTACATAAAGATGAAATTCTTCCTGGAATTGAACTTCGAAGAATAAAGGACATGATAAATTTTCCTTCATCATTATTTGCTCTAATTACCATATGACTGTAAGTTGTCTAGATACTACAACAATGTATACAGTCTTTTTTTTTATTACTTTCTGAACTTCTCCATGTTAAAACTTCCTTATTTTACTTAAGAGGAAAAAGGCAATCAAGAAATTAAAATAGTTATCACCAGTACTATGTATTTCGAAGAAAAAAAAGTTTAAGTCTTTTGACAGATATCATTGCTTAGTTCGTACCACTGAATTTGTTCAATATTTATTTTTACTTTAGTATCTTGCATTTATTTTATATTTAACAAAAAATTTATTTCAGTGAAATATTAGTAACAGCAGGATATTATAACCGGGCAGATAAGATGTGGTTCATCTCTAACTGCTTACAAATAGAAAGAGAAATAAGTGGGACAGTTTGTCATACTAGGCCTGTTCATAATTGCCAAATGAAATGAAAGTAACTCATATAGAGTGTGTTACAAAGGTTGTAGGTAACGACTGTTAACATCAGCTCTTATAATTTGCAGCAAAGTAAATTAAATTCATGTGGTCCATCCATAAACTGCATCACATAAACTTCATTTTATATAAATGAGCACTTGAAATCATGAGCTTCTGATCTCCCCTCCCCCCCCCCCCTTTCGTCACACCATGACAGATGTTATGGAACCCTCTCCCATTAACACGTGATGTAATTTATGGGCAGCTTCCTTATGACCTGTTGACAGAGTTTCAGTTTTCTGCTTGTTGGTCCTCTGTAATGGCTAGACCTGCAGTTTATTATTGAACCTTTGATTGCTCTAGTGCAACCTAAAGTATTGAGTTGCCATTTTCTTTTGGCCAACAGCCACTCTAGGCATTTAAGCCATTTGGTGCCATGCTCATTGGTAGAGCTGCAGTAAAAATGGTTTCCTGTTAAAAGAAATAGTTGCATAAGTGGTTCTCCTGTCGACTAGTATGTTGGGAATTAAGATACGTTTTGGGGTGACATACCAGTGGTGTTTACAGGACTAAGATCTGGCCCTGTTCCTCAACTGTCTTTTCCAAAACACCTTTATTTCATACTTTATCCATCCACTTAATTTTCAGCATCCTTCTATAGTACCACATTGCAGTTGTTTCAATTTTTCTTCGAAAGAACATTCTTCACTATCATATAAAAACCAAGGTACACCTGGTGTCGTTTCCACAAATCGGAATGAATGTATCCCAATTTTACCTCCAATCAGCTACTGACAAAGCCATCACATTGGCGGAAAAACTACCACATATTTGATGCTGTCATTGATAAGAGGAGAAGAAGAAGAAGACTACTATACAAAGCGTTATAAAAAGTTCTTTCTGAGCTTTAGCTCAGTATTTGAAACTAAAAGAATATTCTTTTGCTAATGTTATTGTGCTATATTTCTGCCTCAGTCATTACCAGTAATATTGCTGCCTAAGTGATAAAATTAACTTTTTTCTATTATATTTCATTCTATTTTTATATTTCTATAACATATTGCCTCACCATATTTTATCAAAAGATATTCTTCATCAAATATATTCATAAAAGAATCCTCGTTTTCGTTGATCTGCCCTTCAAGTGTTAATCTTAAAGGAAGAATTGCTTCTCCTGTACCCCAGATTTTCCTAAACTCAAACTGATCTTCACTACAATCTCTTCTACTACTATTTCTATTCTGTATATGTTTATTATCCAAGTTAGTAATTTTCGAGCATGTGATGTTAGACTTTTAGTGCAAAGATTGTCACATTTGTCAGTATGTGCTTTCTTCTGAAGTGTAAAGATGATACTTTTGTTAAAATCAGTTGGAGTCTTTCTTGGTTTGTAATTTTATAATGTCAGCTGGAATAAGCTTTGGATTCCATTTATTCTGAAGGATTTTAGAACTTCTGCAGGAATCTCATTAATCCCAACCCCCCTTATTTGAGATTAAAACTTTCAATTCTGTCATATTCTTCCATTTAAGCAGGACCTCCTAAATGATCAATGTTAAGATCATCTTCTTTTTCCAGTGCACTATTCAAATCATTCCCATTATACAGTTTCTCTACGCATTCCTTCCATCAGTTAGCTCTACCTTCTGGAATAATGTTTTGTACATCTTTTCTTCATATCTCCAAAGAAATTTTTTTATCCTTCTGTTGGCCTCATTTGCTTTATCTATAATAATTTTCATTTCTTTTTCTTGATACTTTTCTGTTGCCTGTCCCATTTATTTGATTTCTAAAATGTCCATAATTCTCTTTTCCCATTTCATCCTGTGCATTTTTGTGATTTCTCCTCTGATCCATCAACTACAAAATTTCTCTTCTGTGCATTCCATTCTTCATCAGTTGAATCCCTCTGAGTTATTTCTTTGACCCAAGTCTACCTTCTCTGCAAATTTTTCTGTGATGCTGTCAGTTTTTTCACTTACAGTCTCTTCTACCTGTGTTGTTTCTTTACAATCTTGAATTTGAGCTTGCACTTCATAACTATCAGATTATGGTCAGGGTCCATATCAGCTCTGGAGAATGCTTTACGGTCTACAACTTTGTTTCTGAATCTCTGTTCAGCCATGGTATAATCTGACTGATATCTGCCAATATCGTCTGGATGTTTCCTGGTGTATATCCGCTGTGAATTATTCTTAAATGGTATTTTTGCCACAATTCAGAATTCTAACTAGGGCCTACCTGATATTCTCTTGATTTTTATGGCATGAGTTTACAGGACAGTAATTTAGTCCTATTCCCATTATAGTGATAGACTCAAGAAGAGTGATAACTAGAAATATGATAAAAACTATCAAATTAATTCAACAGATGGTTGATAGTTATTATTTTTAAAACAAAATCCTCATTCACTGGGGGAGGGTGGATGTTATCATATTTAGTATTTTGTCTGTTAATTAAACGAGGCAAATTTGTGGATGATACTACTCATTTTTTTATCAAGCTTCTAACTAGTTTTATGTTTTCCTTTTCTGATGCTTTGCAGATCTATGTTGCCATTACAACCTATAGCTTTAATTAACCATTTTTAGTATTCAAATCCATCCTTCCACAGTCCAAACTGACAGTACAAACATATTTAACAACCTTGTTTGTAGCAGTGTGATCTCTTTGTTTGTGTTATGGAACCATTTAATTTTGAATAATTCTCTGCTGCACTACATGTAAGTACTTAGTTATATTCTCTCATTTTGCTCCAAAATGTCCAAGTCCCAATACAATTTTCTATGCTACAATTGCACAGTTTTAGTAATTTATGTCTGTATTGTGTGATACTAAACTTGTGAATAAAGTTCTTTCCATTAATTCAGATTTTTTTCTGATACAGTTCTTGTTTTGGCTACAACTTCAACACTGAGACTGTTTGCCTATTTTCTATTGATGATTTATTTCTGAGGAATTCCAATTTTGAAATGTTGCTGGAAGACTTTTACTTCCATTAACTAGGAAGAACTACATCCAATGGGTAGCCATCGGAAGGCTAGGCGGCACCATGTGCCGGGGCCCCCAAGCTTAGAGGACTCACAGACTCAACTCGGGGAGCCCCTGCCAGCAAATCTCGCAAGACTTGGTAGAGCGCAAAGAATATTAAGAGACCGTATCACACGTATGGCAACTCATATAGTGGGACTCTTTTAGTGCAGGATCACGATCGGTGTAAACAGAGTATACCATTTAATGGAGAGTTAGATATTATTATTGATTGCGATGTTCCATATGCCCGATGACAGTTGCTCTACATATCGCTCCTGCATCACACGGATTTACTTCAGATTCTTTCAGTTTGAGGTACAATGTTCAGCGCCTCCCTTGACAATTTATCCCAGTCAGTAACACTCTTGGTCAGTGTATTCTGTAGCTGCATGAGGCTAGTATTACTCACCGTAATGCTTGCAATATCACGTTACAAAAAAAAATTAGTGCACAATTATCTTTTATTCTGCTTGAAAAGAAGTGAGAGCTTAAATCTGTGATGCGCTTTTGGAAGGTTTTATTGTCAGATATGAGCAAATCAACATTTGTATCGTTTTTTTTGTCGCTAACACGTCATTTTTCTGCTTTTCAGTACGGTGATCTAATGACGTTATTGAAACAATTACTCAACATAGTGGCGACTATGTAGCTTGCTATGTGATGTGAAATAAGCCAGAACGCTTCCGTCGTTAGGATTCCACGTTAAACTGTAGGTACCCTATACCCGGTAGGATTATCGGATTAGGCTATATAGGCGGTTAAGACAGAGGCGGGAATGCGCAGCCAATAGTTACCCTGTCTCCAGGTCATTATGACCATGGTGGTGGTGGAATAGTATTCAGGACCAGGTACGGTCTTTATGAAGGAACCCTCGGTATTCGCTTGGAGAGATTTCGGGTAACCAAGGAAAGAAAAAATTCGGATGGCCGGGTAGGGATTTGAACCCGCGTCGTCCCGAACGCCAGGCCCGAGCGTTATCGCTCACCCACCAGGCTATCAGGTATAGTGTTAACACTGACGATTATTTAATTAGCTTGTCACTCAAAGCACAAAAGGAAGATTATTTTATCCCAGGGAACATTTTAGTCACTATTTTTTGTTGTTGTTGTTGGTTCTTTGCCGCAGACACTTCAAAGACAAGAACATTTTTTTTATGGACCGACCGACGTGCCAGTGAAATGTAGCCTTCACGAGTTTTCAGCAGGAATTCATGATCATCTTCCTCGATATTTGCGGACGATGCCGTATGAGCAAGCGAAAATGAATGTAAGGAATTTATGATACATGATCATTTGAGAAAAGAAAACATCTTTACGATAATTCAACAAAAGAGACTAATTACACGTAATTCTTAAGGGGAGGTTACTGATTATACAGTTTTATGCTTTATTTTTCTCTGCCATAAATGTGTATTTTAATTTTTAATTAAGTATTTAAAAACCTCGAGGAGAAATTCGCCGTTTTCTTAGCTGGCCACGTAATTTTTTGCTAAAAATTATAGTGGTCTATCTTGCGAGATTGCGACAAAAAATTATTTTTTAAAAAAGAATCGTAGGTAATTTTCCTACATTCTGGACCGTTCTCTTCTGAACTTCAATCACCAACAATGGAATGAGGCATCCGACGAAGTTATCAAACCTAATAACATTCCAAATGCTCATTTACTATAGAAAAGGTGTCCTTTCCGTCAGGGACATAACTATCAACTTGGAGGCCCCGGGGCAAAACTTCATAGTGAGGCCCCTCAATATTTGATATTCTTTTATATGCATGGGGGTTTATTCCAGTTCGACAAAAATTTGTTTCTATCTATTGGTTCATGCAATGGTAACAAAACTAACTATTAAAGGTTAACTAAGCCAAATGTTCAAGTATTTATCTAGGTTATACAATTAACAAATTAATTAAATTATTATTTTTAGGATACAAGTTTTGGATATTAAATATTCAGTGCGTATGGTTGTAAAAAGAATAAGGCGAATAATAAAAAAAAATATTTACAAAAGTAAAATTTCTAAAAAGAGTGTATGTTTATTAAAAATTTATAAGATCACACATTAAAAATACATGGTAAAATATTTGCTACACTGTTATTAACATAAAAAACTCAAAACGTTAACTTTTAATACGATTAAACTATTGGAAAACTTTTAATTGATAATTTAAAATATGACTTTTCTAAATAAAAGTTTAAGTTAGATTAAAGATATAGTTACCATACATGTAAATTAAGTTACTTAAAATGCATACTTTGCTTAAAATACGAGAATCAGGAACTGATGCATGGGAAGTAGTGTAGATTGAAAAGATTAAAGATTAGTTACATTTGATTATTTCTTAAACATTTGTTTCGTAACTTTCAAAGAAGCGAATTCACGTTACTTTGTCAAAGTTTATGTGTTGAGCCCAATCATTCTCAATTGAAAGCTGAGTATTTCTTGAGGCATTGTACTTCTCAAGTAATTTTTGATCAATTTAAGCTTAGAAAAGGACTGTTCAGCCTCAGATACTGTCACAGGAACAATCAAATATATGATGCACGCTGTTCAAACATCTGGGTAGCTTGATGAAAGCGAATTGTGGTTAACTATTCTCGTATAATTAGCAACTTCATTTTTTCCAGTTTGTTTTGAAAGAATTTTTCCCTGAACACAGTTGTGAAGGAAAGGCTGGACTCACGTCATTTAGAAACGTATTAACGAAATCAACTGCTTTTTGTGAATATCACTTTCACTTGCATTAGCTAAAAAAATCAGGTTGTATTACTTGATAAGTGTCAAGAACAGCTTTCATCCCTTCAAAAAGACGATCAAGTTGAGTACAAAGTGTGTCTACCGTTGGATAGAACACAGTAATTCGGAATCCAGATTTTGGGTCTATTGATCTCTCGTCTTCAATCAACTCATTAAAGTGTTTTTTTCGTTTTCCTTAGTCAGCTCTGGCGAAATTCTTTGTTTCTTCCCCATCGACTACAAACGTCTGATGCTTCAGAAACAAGTTCTTCAAACTTTCCACGTATTTCAGTTATCCTTAACAATAAATTACACAATCCTCTTATATATAATTCTAATCTGGAGTATGCGTCTATAGCTAATATTGCTATTGGCTAGAGAATGGACACGTCCCAGCCTTCACTCGCCAATCAACAGCCACCATATTACATTGCATATTACATTGCATCTTGCATTTCGTTTATTTACCACTAGACTCAGAAATTCATGTAACGAGAAGGGGATTCATATTTACGCTATTTGATCTGTGTCAGTTAGACGCAGAAATACATGTAACGAGAAGGGGATTCAATATTTACGCTATTTCATCTGCTTCAGTTATAAGGACGAGGTTAAACCATAACCTAAGAATTTTTTGGCAGATTATAAGAAACAATGAAGTTTATTAAAAACTCGAGAAACGTAATGCGAAATGTATTAGTCAAATAAATAACTGTTATCCATTTTCGAAATTATAGTCTCCGTGATGTAAGTAAAATGCAGTTATTTATGTAAAATCCTAACCAAATACTCTGATAATCTAACCAAAATAATGTATTCATATAACGAAAGATATCATTAAAAATGACTTATTCTTTCCTCCTTTTATGCTTTTCCAGAATAAATTCCTACTATCATTAAAATGATACCCTTAGATTTTGATACGTGTGTTAGCAATTAAATGAGATTTAAGATAACTTGTTTATCAGATTTAAACCATTAAGGATATGACTATTTACTGATACTCGCAATTCAACAACGATATTATTGCCGCAAAATGGCAGTGAGCAGAGATATCAGAAATACGGAGAGCAGGAAAAAAAAATAATAAGTGAGGCAGTAATATGTCACAAAGTTACAATTAGTACGTTCGTTTAAATTTACATATTGCTTTTTATTTATCTACGACAACCAGATGCAAAAAATCATGAAAGGAGAAGGGTATTCTATGTTTAAGTTATATTACCTGTATCAGTTATAAGTACTGGGTTAAAACATAACCTCAGAATTTTTTTGGCAGAAGATAAGAAACAATGAAGTTTATTAAAATCTCAGGGAAAGTTTACACGAAATGTACGAATCGCGAAACATACCATTCAAATAAATGACAGTTATCTATTTTTGATATTATACTTTCCGTTATTTAAAGTAAAATAAAATAAATCGGGTTTACTGGATATCGCGATTCGGCCACGAATTGCCGTGGTAAAACGCAAGAACCTCTAGAAATATTTTCCAAAGTACATAAAACTGTATTATGCCGGTCCAGGATGTATTACAACCTAATTTCTGCTTGAAAATAATGATAGTCTAGAGGCTGCATTACAACGGAATTACTGCTTGGCAATTGACTACAGCAGTGTAATGACGTCATTACTGAATGTTATTTTGGCGGAATCGCGATCTCCAGTAGACCAGATCGTTATTCATTTTTCCTTACAAGCTTTTCCTGAATAAATTCCTACTAGTACCACAGGTGATGCCCGTCGTTATTCATATGAGTGTAATAGAAGCTATGATTTTACTTACTTACTTACTTCCTCTTCATGGATAGGCCAAAAGCCTGTTCCGACCTCATTCTTCCGACCATCTCTTCCTAGGTCTTCCAATGTCCCTTCTGCCTGTGGGATGGTACTCCAGGGCAAGCTTAGGAAATCTGTCCTTTCTCATCCGTAGGACGTGGTTCTTCCAGTTATCCCTTTTTTGGGTAATTCTATCATTTAGCGGGGAGATATTCAGTTGTTCCCTTATTTCCTCGTTCCTCCTCCTATCATTTAGGGAATACCCTTTTACTGACCTTAAAAATTTCATTTCAGATGATTGAATTTTGCTTTTGTATTGCGTTTTATTTACCCATGTTTCGCTGCCATATAGCAGAGTCGGTACGGCCATTGTTTTATAAAACTTGAGTTGAGTCTCCTCTCGTGCTTTACCTTTCAGTGTTCGTCGAATTGTTCCACACATATACTGAAATCGGTGAAGTTTCTTCTTCACCTCGTTATCCTCATTAAAAGATAATTCACATCCGAGATAAGTAAAGCTGGAGACTTGTTCTATTGGCTGATTGTCTACCACTATTTTAACTCTGATAGGGTATTTCCCCTGCCATGCCATAACTTTCGTTTTTGCACGAGACAACTGCAGATTGTAATCTTTGCTGATAATGTTTAGTATATGAATTGCTTTTTGAAGTCCATCTTCATTTTCCTGGAGGATAAATTGGTCGTCTGCAAACAACATAGTATTTATGTAAGTGTTGTTGCTTATTTTTATACCAGGATGGACATTTTCTTTCCATTTCCTAACTAAGTCATCTATATATATATTGAAGTGTTGGAGACAGGCTACAACCTTGCCGCACTCCTTGGTTAATTGCTATTTCTTCTGTAAGTTTATTTCCTAGGTCTAAGACGATTTGTGTCCTTCTATACATACTTGAATAACTTGTATTAAATGCTGTGGATATCCATTTCTTTGCATTATTTCCCATAGTTTTTTCTATTTACTTTATCGAACGCTTTTTCATAGTCTATAAAAGCAATGAAAGTCTTTAAATTAAATTCTCTTCTCTTTTCCAGTAGTTGTCTAAGGCAGAATATATTATCTATGCAGGACCTTCCTTTCCTAAACCCACATTGTTCTTCTGATAGGAGAGCATCTGCTATTACTTTTAGCCTGTTATTTATTATTTTTGCATATATTTTGTATCCCGTATTTAATAAACTAATTCCTCGATAGTTATCACATGAATTCCTATCTCCCTTCTTAAAAAGTGAAATAACTTTGGCCTTCCTCCATTCTTCTGGGATGGTTCTCTTTTTCCAACACATATTAATTAAGTGTAAATATCTAAATTTCAGAATCATTCCCCCATACTTAATCAATTCTAAGTTAATTGTATCTAGTCCAGGAGCTTTTCTATTTTTAAATGATTTTAGTGCTGCATCAACCTCCTCTATGTCTATAGGATCATTTCTTTAGTATCCACATGGTCAATTCCTATTTTCTCTTCTTCTTCTTTATAATTACTATTGTACCATAATGTTCTGTAGTGTTTTACCCATGCCTCTTCTTCAATTACATTTATATTAGCACTTTCCTTTTCATCCTTGTTGAGATGTTTCATAAGTTTATAAGCCATCTCTTGTCTACCATGGACATCATCTTCTATTGAACTGATTAATCTATCCCATCCCTCTTGTTTCAACTTCTTTGTTATTGTCTTAACAATATTTCTTCTTCTTTTATATTCATTTTCATTTTCTAGGGTTCGATCCTGTATCATTTTTAGATAAGCCTTTTGCTTTTGTTTGACGGCTTCTGCAATTTCTTCGTTCCACATTTTAAGTCCAGTTTTTCTTCTAAATTTCTTTTTCTTGCCAATGGCTTCATATGCTGCTTTCAGTATTGATGAAGCTATAGTTTCCCATTCTTTATTGATGTCATTATTTGTTGGGTTTTCCAGTAAGCGCTGTTGTAATCGGCTTTGATATAGATGTTTTATTCCTTCATCTTTTAAAAGGTAGGTCTTAAAAACTTCTTGATCTTGTTGTAAGTTTTTATTCATTCTTTTCCTCCATTTAGCAAGTATTCTTATTTTTGATATAACGAGATAGTGATCTGTATACATATCACTACCTCTATGTACACTGGTGTCTACTACATCTGGACCTAATTTTTTTATTAACCATTACATAGTCAATGATAGACCTTTGTCCTCTTGCCGTCCATGTAAATTTATGGATATCTTTTTTTGTAAAGAATGTATTTGTAATCTTTAACTGGTTGAAGGACGCAAATTCTCTCAGTAGTTTCCCATTTTCATTTAATGTGTATTCACCTCTGTTCCCCATTACCTCTGGAATTGGACTATTTCCTACGCGGGCATTAAAATCGCCAGCCAGTATTAGGAAATCACTTTTATTAATTCTGTCTATCACCACTTGAAGCTGTTCATAAAATTGTTCAGATTCTTCTCGTTTGTTTTCTTCTGGGGCATATATGGCGATCAAGGTTAGGTTGCCTCTCTCTACTTTCAATCTTAGGGTCAGGATCCTTTCACTTATCATATTGTAACTGACAATTTTATTTTTCCATTTCCTATCCACTAATATTGCCACTCCTACTGCAGCTCTTTTCTCTCGTGCCACTCCACTGTAGATCATCGTATATTTATCTATTTCTTCTGTTCCCTTCAATTTCTTTTTGTTTCTGTAATTACAGCAATATTGATCCCCTTTCTAGTTAACTCCCTGTCCAGATCATATTCTTTATTATTATCCCTCTCACATTCCACGTTCCTATTTTCAAATTGTCTTTGATTCCAAATCGTTTGTCCTTTGACCTTGCCTTTGTTGTCCTCATAAGATCCATCCGGCTTTCCTTACTTTGAGGTTTATGAGTAATATATCTTTTTATGTGGAAGGGTTTCCAGCCCTTCGCACAACCCCCATCCTGGAGGGCCAGGGTTTTATTTCAGGGTGTTCCTTCCCTTAGCCAGAATGCCCCAGTTTTAAGGCGCTGGGGGCTCGCCTTCCATCCTCTCCCGTTAGCTACACTCAAAAAGTGCATTGCCCAGGGGTCACGCGGCTTTCACCTTCGTGGACGTGGGAGTAGGGTTTGCTGGCAGAGCTGCTAAGATAGATCACAGAGGCATTTCTCAAGGTTTTATTATCTCAGCCCATCCGGCATAGGCTGAGATCCTTGAGACCATACCAGCCTTGACCCCCAAGCTATGATTTTCGAAAGCAATATTAGTGGAGGTTGTGGTTAAGTTGACCAGAATCCCCACTGACACATTTTGTTAGAGCATAATTCAATCTGAAATCAGTTTTACAAACCAATCAAACTGCTTTCATAAGCGCCATGTTAGTGAAGGTATTAATTAATTCGGTGAAAGTAGTTCCATACGCATCGTGCTGAATTGTGCCTGGACCAGGAATAAAACTGATATTACATGGATAGCTAAAGTTCCTAATTTGTTTTTTAATTTTATTGGTTCTATATTTCCCTCGTCATTAATTCAGTAGATGTTACTACTGTATTGCTATGTGAATAGCAAATCAAATATTTGGAACATTACCAAATCAAGGCCACTAGCATTATGTAATAACAATTCCGTAATATTAACAAAACAAAAAAAAAAAAAAAAAAAAAAAAAAAAAAAAAAAATGAACTGAACTCAACTACCAGAATGATACGAGGTTGAGAGACTCTAAAACTTCTCACTGAACAACCAAAAGCAATACAAAATTATCAAGTTTGTTCTTTAGCTACTGTGCTCCATTTCTTTTCTTGCTTTTCCTGGAAATCAAAGTTATGCGGGTTAGGCTTTTCAAGACGTTACGAAACCTGTGTTTCAGTGCATACACTGCCTCGTGCCTACTAGCCCAGTGAGTTAGATTAAGAGTTTTCAGTGTCACTTTCGAATTCAGTGAATCAGTCTGAGCCTCGATGACGTACACTTACTACAAGTCTTGCCAGCAAAATACCGTGACCAAAAATGCAATACTTTGAATAGTTTCAAAAAACTGGCAGTCCACTCGGTTTCCTTCCACAGTATCCTTATCCTTTAATTGTAAATTAAGGTTATGTGCAGTGCAGTGCACAAAGTATGCGTGTGGCGCTTTTCTTCATTACGCTGTATGCCTCACTCATGATTGCAGCCCCGTCGTACCCTTGTCCGCGAAGTTTTTCTCTTCCAATGAAGTAAGTATTTCTTCTGCAAGATCTTGGGCGGATTGAACTTTTACCTCTCTAAAGGATACAAAAGTTTCAAATTTTTGATATCAATAGGTATCCCTTCTTCATCATTAACTATTTTGACATACCTGTAAACTTCACTTAACTGATCAACTTTAGCCATGTCCTGAGTGGTATCTAAAATCAATGAAAAAAACAAGCATTTTTGAAGCTCAACGATAATTTATTTTTTTAATTCTGAGGCTAATAGGTTTATAAGTTCATTCTGAATTTCAGACTGAGGTTATTCACAGTCCCTTGCGGACGCTGAATCAATTCTTTAAGTACTGGGTCATATTTTTACATGAGCTGAACTATCGAGAGAAAGTTTCCTTTGTTGCCACATTCTAACTTTTCACTGGATCCATGAAATGCGGGACTTTATGTTGCAAGTGTTTAGGATTGTTTCAAGAACTTTTCGCCAGAAGGTTCTTTCATTCTCCAAATTTTAGCACTAGCTCACTGCAGGTCCCAGTCTGCACTTATCACTCGGCAAGCACTTGGAGCGACATTACACATTCGATTCGACATTCTTCTGTCTGCTCTTAGATATGAACACGCAAAAACATTTACTCTAGCACTTTGATGGCTTTTTTATTATTAACTTTTAGCTAGGTGCTGGTTATTTTATGGGAAGTTAGATTAGATATTAAAATAAAATAATTTTTTAACCATCAGTTTGGGGCCCCTCGGCCTCAGGCCCTGGGGCAGTGCCCCGGCGGTAGTTACGGGTCTGCTTTCCGTGATGAATTCGTAACATTGAATCAACTTGCGTGCTCTGAAAGATATCTTGGTAAATAATTTCAAAAATTTTATCAGCATTACTAATCATATCAAAGAATTTACAGTTCTTCGCTGTACGTGTTGGACATTTAGGTCATTGTGAAATACTATGAGGGACATGCAGATTCACTGGATTATAATAAACTTGAGTAAATACGAATTGAACCTTATAATATGTTTAGAAACACTACCGTATGCCAATGCAATTAAAAAACTCTGAGCTTGCGATAGAAGAAAGATCAGTGGCGGATCGAAGAATTTTCGGAGTCAGGGCAAAAACTGCACCCCTTCAAATATTATTTTGCCGCCGCGTTGTCGCTAAGCCCATTGTCGCTCGCCGTCCCAGGCAGTAGTGGAGCTTAAATAATAATAATAATAGTAAAAAAAGGTCTCCCCATGACATAGATTTTTGCCCTTTCAAACATGATTTTACCATTTTCCAGCCCGGCGCGAGTGCCCTGGTTTGTTCTTCTTCCCCTAGATCCGGCACTGGATGGGATTGACTTCGTGCTTTGTAACATAACTTTTATTTAATTTTTTAAGCAGCGTATGACATTCTACAGCCGCATTTGCGCCTTTCCCACGATTGCACGTTATGCTGGGGGGTGAGATCCAGATTTCCGAAAAAAACACCTCACGTAATTAATGGACGCCCCATTTTTTATTATTCTTTGCCGTTCTTGTCGTAGTATTCTTGGAGTTTATCTCCCGGTACAGGACAGCATGAAGTGACGCACACCGACTGAAGGTTGTGATTTTCGCCCTTGGCCGACATTCTCCTCTAAGCAACATTTCTTCAAAATTAATGCTGAAATGAAAACTTCAGCATTAAGAAAGATATGTGATAAGCTACTTACATTGATCAAATAATTACCCTTCAAATCCAGTAATGACAATCTGTTGCTTACAGTGACTCGTAATCAGCTGTAATCGTCGTTTTTTTACGGGACTTTCGGTAGTTGTACACGAATAGGATATTGAAGTTATTAAGTGCGAAGGTAGTGTGCAAGACTGTCTTACAGTAAACAAAGTCAGTTTGCCAGCAGGTCAATATTGCAATACTTAGTGTGGTAAAGCATTGGAAACTTCTTGGCCGTTCCACATCTAGCGATTGTTTAGAAAGAGGTCATAGTTTTTACATGTTGACGGAATACTTACATATTATATTTGTGCTGACTTTGTCTCGTGGCTCAGTTGGTCAAGGCCGCGTTATTGGGGATGGAATCGATCCCCGTTTCGAATCCCGGACTCTGCTAGAACTTTTTACGAGTCTTAAAAATGACCTTCCACCTCTGGCAGAGTTCTGCTTTGTTCATATGAAGCACGCTGGACGCTCCAGTGTTTCGGATTCCATCGTAAAGCTGTAGGTCCCGTTTCCTCGGTAGGATTATGTGAGTAGGCATGACAAAGGCGCAACGCGGTTAATCAAAACTCTGTCACGCGGCGGCCGAACAATCCTTCGCGATCTCTCGGCCAACAATGCCATACGCGTTCACATTACTTTTACTCTGTGTTAAGGGTCTTACAAGTACCCTTGTACAAAACATACCGTACTAGAGAAGGGTGTTTTAGTCTATTTAAGGTCCATCCGACGAGTCGTAAGGCCCTGAATAAAAAAAAAAGATACTACATGAGCTAGCATTCGACACAGGTACATGTGCAAATCATGTTGGAGACATTTCTTCTGTTCGAATAGTTTACGTCCGTCTTTAGTAGGGTTACCAGATGATGGTCTTCAAAAAAGAGGACATTTCTAGATTAATACTAAATTCTGAAAAAGTGTTGTGGGTTTCTCAACATTTACGGATGTTGCATTAAGATAAATTATAACTACACACTTAATAAATAAAAATATTTAAGATATGCATAATTCACTATACTTTTGCAAATGAAACGTCTACAATAGGTAGTATATTACTTCATTTTATTAAATCATGCAACAACAATTTGTGGCACATTTTAATATAAACTACAAAAAATCTTCATTAGTACATTTCTCATCTTCATCATTATTCCCTGAAGTACTCAGATATTTCTTTGATGAACCAATTTCTGAGAGTAATTTCTTATTTTCCAACAAATAATTATAAAACTGTACACAAGATAAATCCTTATAATTATATTGCACACTTATAATTCCCTTAACAGACTCAACACTGAGTCTATTTCTATCTTTGGTCCACTGACTGTTTGCTAATGAAAAAATCCTTTCTACACTAGCATTGTGGATGGGAATAGCAAAGAAAAACTCCGCAATTTTTAGTAGTTCTGAGAAACAAGCACCATGCTTTGACTCTCGGAAATATTTACACCAGATATCATTTGACAACTGATCTGTATTAACGTTAGCCTGGTTTGTCAAAAATTTCTGAAAGTTGCAAAACTGATCAAAGCACTTTACATCATCTATTTTAATATTAAGTTTTTCATTTAGGTACAGAATTGTTTGTTCCACATCTCCCCAATTTGGAGAATTCTTCAGACCCATCCATTTAAATACCAAAAACTCTTGATACTGAACCAACCATTTCTTAAGATACGTAATTGTTGCATCATAAACATGTGCTATTTCTCCTTCTAGCATATCACATTTAGAACCAAAACCTACATCCCGTTTTTTTTCTCAAAATTTCTTTTAGTTTTAAAGATTTGAAATTCTGGATTTTTCTTTCCTGAAGAGCATTCAACACACCCTCAGGAATATGTATCATTTCTACCAGTGAATTTTTCTCTTTTTCTAGATTAGTAACTAATCTATCATTTAAATTGTTTTTCAGATGGGCGAAAACATTATTTCCCGACCTCTTACCAAGTCCACTAATGCCACCAAAATTTGTATTTGTATTGTCCCCAGAAAAAGCAACACATTTATTATTAATACCTCTACTTCTAAGAGTATCTCACATGTAAGATGCAATCTTTTCAGATTTTTCATTTGGACTACTTTTAAGTTCTATCACTTTTGTTTGAATTCCCCCAGATTTAAAGTCATAGTATTGAATTAGAATTGGAAACAGTTTCACAGAACCATGGTTACTGCCGTCTGTTGCAACACCAAAACATGAAATACACTCCAAAGCGTCAATAGAAACATTAACAGAATGAGTTGACAATACAGAATTAATAATGGCTTCTGTTTTAGTGCGAGCACATGACATTTGTTTCGCTATATTTGAGTCTGTAAATAACACTTTCTGCAGTTTTCCAGTACAGTCCATTGATTTAAAACTTTGATGATGCTTGACTGTGTGAAAAGATAGGGTGCCTTCAGCTGCATGGACCAGATCATTAATTTTGGAATCCTTTTTTGCAAAAAAATCGTCAACTTTGGATGAAGATGCTGCAGTACGTATCCGCGTTTTGTGTTTTTCAGTGTTTTTGTGAGCTTCTAGGTCTAGCCCCCCTGCAAATTAATAATTGTGCGTGTTATACGTTATTCAGTGTAAGAAAATCTGAGCTATTACACGCAAATTTCCAGTGTCATACGATATTTACGTAAAATCGGTCCCATGGTTATAAATCTTACCTTTATTAGCAACTGAAACAAATGTTCCTGATGGACAGATAAGACATTCTGCCTCTGAGCTAATTCTTCCGGTCTGAAGTCAGGAAATCGTTTTTGTAATTCGTCACTGAAGACACATTTGCGTTTTGGCATGATTTCACTTGAACAGTAAAACTGCTTCACTTCACAACAACCAAAATGCAACTAACAGTAAAGCAGTTGAAAACAATGATTCTAGAAACCGAGCTGACTACCGAAGTACTTTGCATTGTTGCGTACATAATGTTCTTCACCGGCCGCCCCGCAGCTTGTATTTCACGATAATTGCCTCGCCACCTATTGCTCAGAAATCGTAACTATATCTTGACACAGTGCCGAGACAGAAAAAGGAAAAGTGTAGATAAAATATCACATTGTTGGCATAAAGGTTAAATTCTTTAGGGTTTACCATTTTGACAGATGGGAGAGTTTTATTCGCACACTTTCAAGTTCAGGCAGTAGTAAAACGGAACTAAAAAAAAGAGGACATTCCTTGATTTTTCTCAAAACCCTCCCGGACCATTTTTACGGTCCAAAAAAGAGGACATGTCCGGGTAAAAGAGGACATCTGGTAACCCTAGTCTTTAGGCACTGTTCTTTAGCCCGTCATTTAAATCGCATGTAATTTGCTGTTCAGAAGACTATGGGTGGTCTTACAAGCCAGGAATAGGAACATTCCTAATTTGCTGTAGACTTATTTCAGAAGGACACCGAAAAATTATGAGTTTCATTTGTGTGAGATGCTCATAACGTCGTCTTCATCATATCGAAATTTCTAAATTTGGTGAAAATTTTCTGCAAAATGATCTTTTTTACATATTAAAACAAAGTTTGAACTGACCTATTTACTAATTTCGTTAATAATTTGTCGGTTTTAATCTTCTCGACAGGTAAATTGGCATTACACCTACCGATGTGATCAGGGGCGTAGCTACTATGGGGCTAGGCGGTGCAGTGCACCCGGGCCCCTACGCTCAGGGGGCCCCCAAGCACACCTCTGGGGACTCCCAAGCGCAGTTCAGAGAGCCCACAGGTATTCACGGCAAACTGGCGCCTTTTTTTTTTTTTTTAGCTCTACCGTCGTTTAAGGGGGACCCTGAGACACAGGGAGGCCCTCACTGCTCAGGGGAACCACCAACCATTGCTCAGGGGGACCCCAAGCACAACTCAGGGGCCCCCAGCCTCAGCTCAGGGGGCCCCTACCAGCAACACAAAGCAAAAGATAGGTCGCCCGTCTGGCCTGAGGGCCCAAAATAAATTTTTTTCACCGGGGCCCTTGTTGACCTAGCTACGCCACTGGATGTGATATGCGACGAAGTTTTATGTGTTATTTCTTTTTTGGCTTTATTCGGTGTCCAGAGATCTATCAGAAAAGCACCTAACATTAATTTTCCAGTGCTCGAAATTGACCGGGCGTTAGGCGTAATTACGCCTGAATTTTTTCATTTTACGCCTGCAATCTCCGTCAAAGGCGTAGAAAATACGCCTAAACATAAAAAAAACATTTCAGTACTTCGTTTCAGTTTAGCATGTTCAAGGTTTTATTCTAATAACTAATTTCAATTATAATTCCTTCCGCATTGTTGATCTATTCCAGAATTTCAAATAATACGGTTCTGATGTTCAGAAGATGTGGCAACAGTGTAGGTGAAGTACCACGAAGTAAAAGACAATTCTAGTTCGTGTGTTTTCGTTTAACAAAGGAAGTGAAGATATCTCGTAAAATTACTGACTTTAAATTTACACCGTCTGTAAGCACAAGTAGTGGTGATAAAAAGTATTTCAAGCACCAGTAAAGGAGAGATTCGAGAAAATGAAGAACATCAGCTCCTGACAAATCATCAGGCCCTTCAGCAACTACCAATAGGCCTGCTCCGACTTCACGCAATCCAGGAAGACAACAATCAAATAAACAATCAAAAAAAATAGTAACTCATCAGCTACTGTCCCTACTGAAGGTCATTGTGTAAAATTCAAAAGTTATTGTAATAAATACGGTAAAACCGAGAATTACATTAACCTATTTCACAATTTTGGTACATAATATATTGGCACATTTAGATCTATTTACAGTTTTAAATTGTGTTGGAGTAGGTTGTAAACTATAAAATCTGTATTTTCATAATTATAATTACGCCTGGACATTTTCATTTTACGCCTGAGTCTGAAAGTTAGGAGTAACAAATACGCCTGGATTTATAAACGAATTTCTAGCACTGGAAATGAAGAGCACGCATATTTCTTGGTCTTGTCCCACTTAAATAAAGGGACAATCGTTGCTAATGTGCGAATGTAGTGAACACAGTTACACTTGCCTGCTCATCCTTTTTACCTGTTTTACTTTCTTTGACGAAACGTTATGTTCCATTTCTTTCTCCTGTTTTCCTTATCATACTTGCACTGTTCGATTTTTTTTTTAAATATTTTTTTTTAATTAGAGGGATCCGCTTGAGTCGGGGCGAACGCAACGGCCTCGCCATAAATATCTAGAAATTGTATGCTTTATGTTCTGAAGTTAATCACATTGTGAAATTATTTAACGATTAAATATTTGCGTGAATATTAATTATCTTCATCCAAATTTCGCATTAAGATATTGTATTGTGACCACGTTACTGCTGAAATTTGCTTCATCATTTGGCAGGTCGCTTGTGGAAAATCATATATATTATTTCTATAAGGTATTTTTTTGTCACAAGCCTGTATCTTCCTTCATACTTAACCGAAATCAATGAATGAGGTGTCATTTTAAAGCTTATGGTCTTTCCTTTGATCACATCATATTTTAAGAAATGAAGTTTTCGGAATTCGGCCCTTAAAGGGCGAAAATGTCAATATTTCTAAAATGCTGTTTTCTGTGTTATGAGTCAAATATCTCCCTGGATACCTATCTGAGATCGTTTAATGAAGTATCATTTTAAAGATTAATATATCCGCTTTAGTGACGTCATATATTAAGACAGAAATTTTTCGGAATTCAACCCTTAAAGGGCAAAGGTATCAATATTTTTGCAATTCGTTTTTGTGTCACGAGCCATTTGTCTCCCTTAATATCTAACTGATATAGATAAATGAGGTATCATATTAAATATTAAGGTCTCCGCCGTGGTAACATTATATTTTAAGAAAGGAATTTTTCGTAATTCGACCTTTAAAGGGCAAAAATGTCAATTTTTCGAAAATGCGTTTATTTGTTTCTCGAGCCATTTATCTCCCTGGATATCTAACCAAAATCGATAAATGAAGTAGAATTATAAGGAGTAATGTATCAGCTTTGTGAAATCATATTTTAAGAAAGAATGTTTTTGCAATTCAACCCTTAAAAGAAAAAAGTATTCATTTTTCTATTACCGATTTTTGTGTCACGAGCGATTTATCTCCCTTGATATCTAACCGATATAGATAAATGAGGTATCATATTAAAGAATAAGGTCTCCGCCATGGTAACATTATATTTTAAGAGAGGAATGTTTCGTAATTCGACCCTTAAAGGGCAAAAATGTTAATTTTTCTAAAATTCGTTTTTTGTATCTCGAGCCATTTATATCCCTGGATATCTAACCAAAATCGATAAATGAAGTAGGATTATAAGGAGTAATGTCTCAGCTTTGTGAAATCATATTTTAAGAAAGAATGTATTTGGAATTCGGCCCTTAAAGGGAAAAAGTATAAATTTTTCTAAAACGCATTTTTGTGTCACGAGCGATTTATCTCCCTTATTATCTAACCGATATAGATAAATGAGGTATCATATTAAATAATAAGGTCTCCGCCATGGTAACATTATATTTTAAGAAATGAGTTTTTCGTAATTCGACCCTTAAAGGGCAAAAATGTTAATTTTTCTAAAATTCATTTTTTGTGTCTTAAGCAATTTATCTCATTGGATATCTAACCAAAATCGAAAAATCAAATAAGATTATGAGGAGTAATGTCTCAGATTTGGTGACATCATATTTTAAGAAAGAATGTTTTTGTAATTCAACCCTTAAATGGAAAAAAGTATAAATGCTTCTATAACGAATTTTTGTATCACGTGTCATTTATCTCACTTGATATCCAACCGATATAGATAAATGAGGTATCATACTAAAGATTAAGGTCTCCGCCATGGTAACATTATATTTTAAGAGAGGAATTTTTCCTAATTCGACTCTTAAAGGGCAAAAATGTCAATTTTTGTGTCTCTAGCCATTTATTTCCCTGGATATACAATCAAAATCGATAAATGAAGTAGGAGTATGAAGAGTAATGACTCAGCTTTTGTGCCATCATATTCAACCTCACTTTTCACTGAATTTTTTTTTCGCGAAATTTTCGCTTGGGTCGTCTAGTATATTATTATTTCGAGATGAGAATTCCGCAACTTTGTGTCGGTCTGCCTCTGAAGCGCATCTGTTACCAACGCATTTCTGTGATGCCACAATTTACGGAGGGCCGTCTGTGAATGAGGTCATGATTATCATCGCTTCCGTCGTCGTAAGAAACATGGCAAAGCAACACCAAATGTACGCATTTCGCACGTTAGTGCGTTCACTGTAGTGCACCATTTTTTACACGTGATGAGTTAAATGTGATGTCAGTTGATATTGAACAGAACCAAGAGTATGAATATATTGCTCTAGGACCAGATATCAAAAAGGCGAGGTAATGTTAACCAGGAAATCAAGTTTCTTTAGCTAGCTGGAAAAGGGTGATTTCATTTTTGACTTTCGTGAAAAGTATTAGCAACATGAGGCGCCCTGATATACTTTGAAATATCGAGAGTGTTCCCTCGAGACTTGCTCTATGTAACTGTTGCTCTCTCATTCGAAATTGGATCTGCAAGGCCACTATTTTAAACTCATCAACTGCTGTTCTGAAAAGAAAAAGGTTGAGTCGTTTGTGACAACAGTATAAACACGAGTTCCAGCACATTTTCATCGAGTGGCAGACAAGGGCGTATCCAGGATCAGAACAAGAGGGGGGCAGGATTTGAACTAGGGGGGGGGGCAACTTATTTTGGTTTCGAGGAATTTGGGTGGGGGACTGAAACATGACATTACAAAATCAAACTCAAACCTATTCAGGAAACTATTTTTATCATTGATTAATATAGTAACCCAACTACTTAATCTAAGGACCTACCATGTAGTTAATTAAGATCATAAGTCTCGGATTTTCAATTTCAATAATTTTGTTTGTCAATATCTCATGGTGTTCTTTCACGAAATTTCGATGCACACTCATCAGACATAATCCTGTCAATCTTTCTCTCCCAAAGTGCTCCTTAACTAGTTCTTCACTCGTCCAAGCGTACTGAAAGCAACTTAATTTTTCTTCTAGGGGGGGCAGCAGCCCCCCTCTGCCCCTCGCTGGATACGCCCATGGTGGCAGACACTTTGACGAATTGTGTACAACTCGTTTGTGAACTAACCTTACCTAATGCATTTTGTGAATTTAAAATTTACTCTCAGAAACACTTATGTCGCCAGAAGCTTAAGACGCGTTTTGTATCTGCTGAACTGAAGGCACTCAATTATATATATTTACTTTCAGTGAGTCCAGTTGATTTAGGGGCGTAAAAGATGTAATTGACCCATAATCTATTTCTGAGGTCAGTATGCACAAAGTAAATGTGCTACGCGCTTTAAGGTGAATTTTCACATGGAAAATGTGTGATTTGGTTGAGAAACATTATAAACCGCCACTTAGTTTTGACGTATGTTAAAAAGTTGTCTATTCCTCTTGTGTTTAACTAAATTTGAGACACGGCATACACTAGTAACGTCATATGTCGTAGCCGGGCTTCATATGATTAATCACCGAGCGTTAGTTTGTCGCTACTGCACGCTACTCCGTTTTTAGCAGAAGAGAGCGGTTTAAATTATATAGTAGAAAATGTAAACTGATTGTGAACAGCGAGAACTCTTCAGAAATACAAAGTAAACAGTTCAGTTATTGATATAAAGGTTCCGGAAAGTATTGCCCATCGAGTAATGAAACAAATTTTTAAATGTTATAATATTAAGAGACAAGGAAAGCGTACACGATGAAGAAAACAGCAGCTGTAGTCACGTTATGAAAGGACATTTTTACACCAATACAATGGAAGAAGAGAGTACGAGATAAAGCTTAACTGAATACACCGCCTAGTTATTTCAGGCCAGGTTCCTCTACAAATTCCCTTTCCTTGCTGTATGATAGTTTCAAATGGAAACACAACAGAAGAAATACATACTGCTTTTCCTTGGTTACATTATTTGTTTGAGGGATGTAAGGGCTTAGGAACTAGTATATTAAACCTCTTTCAATCAATTGCCATCCATCCCTCCAAGTGGTGCGCTATGTAAACACGAACGAAGCTCGGGCGGCTAAGTGATAACATTAAAGAGCAAAAGGATATAACGAGGCTACGTAATCCTCTCAAATTACACTCTATATAGAATGATGGATAAACTAATTCAGTGGTCGTAAATAACCTCACGGGGACTCGAGTCTGTGTCCTACGAATAATAACAGCACTTCTACCTTGCTGTGCTAATTCGCCTTTGTCGTTTCCTACCAAGTAAATGGAACCTACTGTTTAACGTATATATGTCTGAGCAGGATTCAAACATGGGACCAAACCCAAATAAAGAAATGTTTATAGGAAGGGCAAAGTGTTTGTTAGGTTACTTATGCTAATTAATGCTGACAATTAGGTTACTTTTAACCGACGGACTGTCTCTAAACACTGCGACGTCGATCACATGTAGGTAATTGTAGATGGTCCGTGACCTTTGGCCACTAATTTTTCAAGAGCTAATGTTTCGACCGATAAGAGATAACTTCAGGTTGTAACCCCTGATATAAAAGGGATAAAAACAGTCTAGCGGCTACCGTCTAGGCACTACTAGCTGTTAGTTGTGCAGATAGTCCCTTTAAGGTGAGGTTTTCAGGCGCCTTGCCCCTGCGAGCTCGGGTTATACAATACGCACGAAAATTTACCCAGAATCTCACTTAAGCCTAGCATTAAAAAAAAAGAAAAAAAGGCCCATTACTTGTACATGCTATCGAAGATCATGCTATCGAAGATTCAACAAGCTTACATAAGTGATGCTGGCAGTAATTGCAATATGTTGTATCTGGAAATTTAAAAACGTGTAAAATGTCTTACTCCTTGATCTGTCTGTAGCTATTTGCGTTTGGCTTGTCTGTTGTTTGACCTGAGAGGAACGTCGCAGTGAAAGTTCAATACGTGATCGTAAACGTCCAAGCCTGAGAGGGCACGCAACGAGACGAACTACTGAGGTAGTATCGTAAGTCCCCGTCAGAATTCAGTATAGAAGCGATGGTTTTGATCTGTAGATATAACAAACAGTGGCTACTTGTGACTGATATTAATCTAAATGAAAAGTGCTCTGTTAATTACGATAGAACATCTCGTAATCTTTGAGTGATGGGTATCTCACAATCTACTTCGGAAAGCGGTAACATCTTACGTAAATATTGAATTAAGAAATTGAAGTACAATGGTCCAGAAACACTATAATCTTCGTGATATTAACTGTGTCTCCGAATAATATTGCACAGTAATTAAGTTAAGAGAAGTACTTCTGTTTACCTTACAGTGTAGTATCTGTTTCATAGTATCGTGCAAAAGATAACGGCTCTTTGGTTTTTAAATTTAATTGCATTTTTTATGTTTTTTTGCTGTCATCAGTCTTTCGACTGGCTTGATGCAATCCTCCATACTTTCCTATCTTGTGCTAACCTCTTAATCTCTACATATCCCTTACAACCCACGTCCTCAATTATCAGCTTCATACATTCTAATCTGTCTTCCTCTACAGTTCTTAACTTTGACCGTTCCTTCCACTAGCAAATTAACCAATCCAGCATGTCTCAAAATATCACCTACTAGCCTGTCTCTTCTTTCTGTAAGCTTCTTCCACAAACTTCTTTCCTCACCCATCATTTCCAAAACTCGCTTTCTTCAGCATTCTTCTGAAGCACCACATTTCAGATGCTTCAATTTTCCTTCTTTCCGGTATTCCTTAAGTCCAAGTTTCGCTACCGTAAAGTGCTGTGCTCTAATTCCTAGATCAGTATTTGAAACTAAAAGATTTCTCTTTTTCATGAAGGCTCTTTTTGCTAGAGCTATTCTGCTTTTAACATCATTCCTGCTTCGGCCATCCGTTGTAATTTTGCTATCCAAATAACACAATTCACTTACTTCTCCTATTGCATCCGATCCTATTTTTATATTTAATCTACTAGTATTGGTATCATTTCTGCTACATTTCATCACTTTTGTCTTACTTTGATATATATTCAGTCCAAAATCTTCCTTCAGTAATTTGTTCATGCCATTTAATAATTTCTCAATATCCTCAGCCCTTTCTGCTAGCAAGACGATGTCATCAACAAATCTTAGCATACTGATTTTTTTCTCCCTGAACACTTATGCCACATGGAAATTTTTCTTTTATTTTCTTTATTGCTTCCTCTACATACAAGTTGAATATTAAGGGTAAAGACTACAACCTTGTCTCACACCCTTTTTAACTGATGCATGTCTCTCGTGATTCTCTACTTTTATTATAGCCACCTGATTCTTATATTGTTTATATCGTATTCTTCTATCTCAATACTTTGGACCTGACTTCTTTAAAATTTTGAACATCTTGTCCCATCCAACATTATCAAAAGCTTTTTATAAATCAACAAATGCCATAAAAGGATCTTTTTTTTTTTTTTTTTGATCCGTCCTTCAAGTATTAATCTTAATGCCAGAATTGCTTCCCTTGCATCGCGATTTTTCCTAAGCCCAAACTGATCTTCAACTACTATCTCTTCTACTACCCTTTCCATTCTTCGGTATATTATTCTGGTCAGTAATTTTGAAGCATGTGATGTTACACTAATGGTGCAATAATTCTCACATTTGTCGGCTTGTGCTTTCTTCGGAAGTGTGAAGATGATATTTTTATTAAAATCAATTGGAATTTCCACTGTTTCATAACTTTTTGATACCAGCTTGATTAATACTTCGATTCCTACTTTTCCTATGGATTTAAGAAGTTCTGCAGGGATCTCATCAATTCCAACTGCCTTATTTGCTTTCAAAACATTCAGAACTCTATTAAATTCTGTCCTCAAAACAGGATGTCCTAAGTCATGAATGTCGACATCGCCTTCCTTTTCCATTACGCTATTATTCAAGTCGTTCCCATCATACAGTTTCTCAATGTATTCCTTCCATCGGTTAGCTCTATCGTCTGAGCTTAAGAGGTTTCCCATCGGCAGCTTTAATGTTCGTACCTCTTTCCTCAATTTCTCAAAAATTCTGTTTGATCTTCCTATACGCAACATCTACTTTACCTATGACCATTTCCTTTCTACTTCTTCACACTTTTCTTCTAGCCATTTTTCTTTTGCTTGTTTGCATTTCCTGTTTATTTGGTTTCTAAATTGCCAATATTGCTCTCTTCCTGCTTCATCCTGAGCATTTTCGTACCTTCTTCTTTGATCCATCAGTTCCAAAATTTCTTCTGTGATCCAAGGTTTTCGGGCAGCTTGTTCCCTAAAGCCTAATTTCTCTTTACCAGCTTTCATTATTTCAGTCTTTAATGCATTCCATTCGTCCTCGATTGAGCTCCTATCAGATTTACTTCTTAGATCTATATCTACCATTTCTGCAAAACAATTCTCTCATACTAGTTTGTTTCAGTTTATTCTCGTCCAGTCTGTTCTGCTTATGCTGCTTCCTTATTCGCTTGAATTTCAGGCTGCACATCATTACTATCAAATTAAGGTCAGAGTCTACATCTGCTCCTGGGTATGCTTTACAGTCTAGTACTTGATTTTTGAATCTCTGTTTGACTAAGATATAGTCTAGCTGGTATTTGCCTATAACCCCAGGACGTTGCCAGGTGTATATCCGTCTTGCATGGTTCTTAAAAAAGTGTGTTTGCCACTACTAGCTTATATCTTTCTAAAAATTCTAACAACCTGCTTCCTTGCTCATTTCTTTCTCCTAGTCCAAAAGTTCCTATAGTATTCCCATCTTTTCCTTCTCCCACTATCGCATTCCAATCACCCATCATTATTAGATTTTCCTCTCCCTCCACATATTGGATTAATTCTTCAATTTCGGTGTATATTTTTTCGTCATCTTCTTGTGACGTTGGCATATACACTTGTACTATCGTGGTTGGGGCGGGCTTAGTTTCTAACCTCATCAAAATAATTCTGACACTAAACTGTTCGTAATATCTCACCCGTTTCCCTACTCTTATTCATTACAAATCCTATACCAGTGACTCCATTGACAGCTTGTGTGCTAATTATCCTGAGTTCCCCAGACCAGAAATCCTGTGCGTCCTTCCATTTAATCTCGCTAATACCAACATCTAACTTAAGCTGTTCCATCTCCCTTTTTAGATTTTCTAGCCTACCTGCCTTATTCAGACTTCCTCCCTGAGCTGTTCCCACCCGGAGATCTGTTTGGGGGACTATTTTACCTCCTTATTGTGTGTAAAATCGATTACATTTTTGTATCAGTCCATCCAATTTTGCCAATATCAGTAGCTGAGAGACTACTACAATATTTTTGCAGAAATAAATGTAGCCTACTCCTTCCCTCTCTTTGGATTATCGTTTTTTTTAACGCCTGTTCGGCGTCTTTAGAGGCGGGAAAAGACTGGAGGCGAGTAACGGGAAGGAATTCGGCCATGGCCTTTTTGAAGGAACCTTCGAGGCATTCGCCTGGATTGATTTTGGGAAATCGTGGAAAACCCAAATCTGGAAGGCCGGACGGGAATTCGAATCCACGTCCTACCGAATGCGAGACCAAATCGTTACCGCTCACCCACCACGCTCGGTTAAGTCTTTTCACGCGTTTAATAACAACATACAATAATTCATCTTATTATCGATGCTCAAGATAACTTAGCATGAGTTGCTATATATATAGTGCCATTTGACGAAAGTATCGTATGGTTACAACTAAATTCATTTTACTACTTCCTGTTATTTTCAGATCGAAATAATAATTAAACCTAAAGGAACATAATTTTGTAAGGCGGTTACAAGCAGCGAGAAGAGCAACAGTATTTCATTGCATTGAATTGAAGAGACCTTGGATGAAGTCCTGATAACTATCCGACAGGCTGCTTGCGTAAGAGTCGACGGTACGTCCGGACTGAATGCTAGAGGGGTGACAAGCGTTTAGTAGAATGCTTCTGTCTGACATGCTCAGTGACATCGTACCTGGGAGCATGTGTATGAGCCGTTCTAGAAAGAAAGCCTACACGTTGCTTTCAGCAAGAGATTGTGCTTCCAGCTGCACGACAAATGCACTACTGACGGTGTGAAAAAGGGTTTTAGTGTTGACTTATAAAATCTCTGATGTGGGAGTCGCTGTTGAGATTGAACTAGATTTTATTTAGTCATGACCCTTATCATCACATATGCAGTTCGGGTCCTATGACTGACTGGAAATACCTCGTCACCATGAATTATGATGGACGTGCGTCCATTACTGTAGTCAAAGCATTAGTGGAAGTCATCCGAATATTCAGTGTATCAATACTTTATTTATTGTAATCGCAAGACCATTATGGCTTGATGCACAGATGGATTATGGTATCCGCTACAAGGATCTGTATGCAACTCAGTACTCTGTGATGAAGGAGATCAGGGGAAACCTACAGTGCCATACCTGTTGCAGCATCGTTCTAAAACTTGCATGAAAGTTGCACTTCCGTGTCATAGTGAGTCCATCAAGGTGCTATAGAGTACTTTGTGGTCCCCTGCTGGATTGTTAATACGCTCGGTTCTGCTCAGTCCATTATCATTCGCGCATCACTATCGTGGCACTGTCACGAAAGAACGGGAATGGCCAATACGAAAAAGTTACCTCAACGTAAACAGGTTAGCAGTCAACGTTCAAACTCTGTACTTCACTGATATAGATCCTTTCATATGTCAGTCATATCGTGTCCTAGATACAAATAGGTCTTAATTTTTAATTTCAAATGATCAACAATATCCGTTGACGATGGTACAATAATTTTAATGGCGTTTTTGCGGACGCCATAGTCTACAAATTTTTATTCAACATGAGTGAAATCGTTTCTTCATTCTTAGAAAATAGGTGTGGTCATAACTAATTAAGGTACTTCTGTTTTGTAAACTTTTTTTTTTTTTGCTTTTGTACTTTTAGTAACTCTGACCATTTGCATATTGAAACAGTATCTTACTGTCACGAATTATGGTGCAGATACAAGCTTAATGAACTTAATGTATGTATGAAATATTTCTTCGTCCACTTGATCATTAACGATAGATAATTTAGTTTTGCACCAAAAATTGTTTCGAACGTAATTGGTTTTCAAGTTGTGGAGATGGATTGTTTAAAAAATGCAGTGTAGTGACAAAAACCTTATCCGGATGACCTTGCATTCTGAAGGGCCTGGCAGTCCACATTTAACTTTCGCGTAGTTTTCCGAATTCGCGTAGTTTTCCGAACTCACTTAATGCAAACTCTTTGACGGTTACTCAATAAACATTTTTCGCGATGCTTTATTTCTTTTCGATCCTTAACAATCTTTGCTGATAATCCATGGAACGTCATAGAAAGGTGTCTCATAGCTTCAGAATAGGTTCAAGTTTGATGACGGAAACGACATAGCAATTTAAAATTGAGGCTCTAAGTACGACTTACGCAGTTATTACGAGGTTGCATTTGTCATTAATAGACAAGTTCCTTGTGGACGTAGAGTGTGATATAAAACCGGATGACAATTGCTTCTGATTTTGGAAACTAATTGTTCTTATGTAATGAGGTCGATATGTGAATAATAAGTGATCAATTTTTAATTCCTTTTTCTAAGAATTCCTTAGAACTGGCGTCTATCACGAACCAAAAACTAATGTTAAATCTATATTACCTAAATTCAATTCACTGTGTACAGTATCCATAGGAGGCGATTAAAATGTATTTAGATCTAAAGTAGTTTCTTCTATTGAGACTTAATGCCTCACCACCTGGCTTCATACCACTGTAGTAAGCATTACAAATGTAATGTGTAGGAGACCTAGTTTTAAACTGCCATAGTTGTTTGCGGCACAACGATATTTTTGATTAAGGAGGAACGGGTTTTTAAAGATACTCTATACCATAATCAATATTTTAAGATTTTATTTGTTAGCTATCGTTCGACGTAAGAGCTGGTGAAGCCAGTTGCGTTTCTTTATCTGTAAAAGTTAATTGGTCGTTTCAGACTGCACGATAAAAAGAAATTCGCTGCCAAGGTCGATGCTCGTGGTCGACACGTGAAAAATTTTGGTCTTGCAATAATGTCTTGAATACTTTCGGAATAAAAACTATTCCATCATATGTGCTGCTCTTCAGTTTAGTGTACTGTCACTATCCATAACATACTTTTAATTGCAGTTTTATTGTTCAGTTGACAATCGCTTCATATTATTCTAGTACTAGCAGTGAAGTCGAGTAATATCACGTGCAACATTGAAGTAGCATGATGATCAGCTACCAAACATCACAGCAGAAATGCAAACATTGTACCGCTGACGAAACTTCGACGAAAGACGGAATGTTTCCGAAAATAAACATAACAAGCAACCGCAGAAGGAATGACCTACAATAACTACGTATTATCTTGAATATTTCATTACGGACTTGTCAATTTAATGTGGTTCGTTGGTTTGAAGATCCTGTCGTTTCAAGGAAAGGCTGCAAGTTTTGCTGTGTAAGTTATCTGCGTGTCACGTGAGTTATAGTGATCGTGCGTAATTTCTGATTTGGGGATGTCATGAATTTATAATTTCCGTCACCCAAAACAGCTTAGTGCTGTTTCGATGATTTAAGGTAAGAAAAAGCAGTGCACCCGACAACCTTTGTCTGAACCGAACGTGGTGGGTGAGCGGCAACGCTGTGGCCTCGCATTCGGGAGGAGTGGGTTCGAATCCCCGTCCGGGCGTCCAGATTTGGGTTTTCCACGAGTTCCTCAAATCACTCCAGGCGAATTCCAGGATGCTTGCTTCAAAAGGTCATGACCGAATTCCTTTACGGGAAGATTCTGTTGCCTTCCACCATGGTGTGTTCGTATGTGTTATTGTTAAGTGTGGATGATTGTAATAATGTTTGTGTGTTCAGTAGAGTGTTGTTTGGCTTATGTGAAATGAAAGATGAATGGAGAGGGTGAAACCCGGTGCCGGCCCATTCAGGCGTAATCTTCTGAGAAACACCAGGCTTACGTTCCCACCCGACGGACGAATCGCCATCAATAGTGCAATACACCCTCACTCCATACACACTGCAGAGAGTTTTGCGATTTAATCCAGGACTTTGGTTCACATCTGGTGATTGGGAACTGTGCACCACCACCTTTCCTGCCCTGCCGGCCAAGTCGTGATGATGGAAAATTTTTCCATCATGAGGACTCGAACCAACTAACCCCGCGTCAATGCCGAACACCATCACGGAGTCGCAACCGAGCCAACAGAGTGGGCTGAGGCCACGAGTTTGACTCGGGATCTTCAGCCTCTAATACGCCGTTAAGTATTTACAGGTATGAGACGTGAAAACTGCTGTCATATCTTACGGCTTTGTGTTAAATCTACTCTTAGCCTGACTAACAGCTATCAAAAATAGAAAAGAATTTAAGCCGAAGAGTTATATAATCTTCGCGGATGTCCAGAAGGTTGGCGAAACCTCGCAAAAATGGTCTTTCGATCACTCAGTTGCATTCACCAGACGTTAAAACACTTCCAGTAACTCTAGTTCGCATACTGTATCGTTCTCACTGTACTACCACACTGATTCGACACTCATGAATACACCAGAAATAGCATTTCGAAACATGCTTTGACGTTTTGATATGATAACACATAGTTTTTATTTTGATTATATGTTGGCATGGCTTGAGTTATTTGTAGCATTAATATCTGTCATTAATTCGAGCTATTGCATTTAGCGAAAGACAAAATTAAATTACCTACATATATTCGAACTTGCTACTCTCATCTTGAAACAAGAATTTTTCATAACTGGTTAACCTAACGCTTGATGACATCGTTTCATGTGAACTGCGGAAATAGGGTATCTGATGGCGGTTAATGCAGGCATAGTTTGCCTTGCGTTCCGGTGGCGTCAGCAACGAGCATGCTTACGCTGAGTGTCAGTTTCACGGTCTGCGCAGCGTAGATGTGAGCTTGAGTAGTCTCAACATGTAACAAGTGTTTTGCTGATCTAGAGTTGTTTTGTAAACGCGATCCATAACTAATGCACCACGAACGCTTTCGCCTATCAGTCTGTGTCCTCGTCCGATTCGTCTCGCCCCTGGGTTTCTTAAGATTGCCACAAGTTATACGGAGGTCAACTGTTGTTCACAGCATGAGCTACTGCTTTCAGTTGGCGTTTATGCAATGCGGTACAGAAATGAGGAAATCTTCTGTTGAAGGTATCGGTGTTTTCTAATACCGAAACATTTCGACCGAGCGATGTGGGTGAACGGTTAACGTTCTGGCCTCACATTCGGGAGGACGCGGTTTCGAATCCCCGTCCGGGCATCCAGATTTGGGTTTTCAATAATTTCCCCAAATAACTCCAGGCGAAATAAGTCCTTCAAAAACGCTATGGCCGAATTCCTTCCCGTTCCTTGTCGCCAATCCCATCCTGCCTCTAATGACCTTAGCCGTCAACGAAGCGTAAAGTAATAAGAGAGAGAGAGAGAGAGAGAGAGAGAGAGAGAGAGAGAAAGAAAGAAAGAAAGAAAGAAAGAAAACTAAATTTCGAGGACTCACATTTTTCGAATTAATTTTGCATCCTTCAGAATGGATTAAAACTATTGCAGAACAATGCATTGATCGATCATGTAGGCCCAGTGGCGGACCCACCCAAAAGTATCTAGGTCAATCCCCGACATCGTAATTTTGGAGACTTGTTTAGCTCTACTGTTCAGTTAAAGGCGATATGACTATAAAGCCTACTCTCACCCGACTCGAGCCCCCGACCCCAAACGAAATCCGTTCAAGCCCCCCCTCCCCAAACCAAAGTCCTGGATACGCCACTTACTTAGTACATTTGCAATATTGTCTTTTCTAGTGGTCAGTTCAGTAATTCTGCATTTGACTGACACAACTGGATATCAAGACCTTGAATTTTACATTGCGGTTTTTGTCAAGCATGATTGCCATTATGTAACGGCCAACACAACGCGTGCTCTCGGCAGCAGCAATTGCTGTTTAGAGCAATACTTTTTAGCTCGGAATAGTCATATTAAGTGTTTAATAAGGGAGTTCTCTTGTCGGTAGTTTTTGACAGGAAGTTGCAAATTTTGCATTGCTTTACCGCATTGTGCCGCGGAGGAGGAGGATTCAATGAGTGGTTCATTACTGGCATTTTGTCAAATTAAATTGCTGGTTATGTTGAATGTAAGTGAATACTCGATGCAAGGACGCAAGGCTGTCTTTAAGGTAATAATTTTGTGTGGTATCAAATACCTAGTGTAAGTTCCTTACCCGCTGCGCATTGCGCCTCAATAATAGCGTGAATAACCTAACCTGGTAATCCTTCCAGATAAATGCAACCTATAGTTAAACGTGGAATCTGAATCACTGAACTTCCTGGTAGCTTTGTATCAACAAAGCAAAGAGATGACGGTCAGTTTTAAGACTCGTAAAAATTTCAATCGACAATTGTATTTGAATCGGCAGACATTTACAAAATATCAGAAATACAACACAAAGTAGTTAAACAGCCCAGAGCTACAAGACCACTCGTCTTGATGGTACCGTTCTCATTCAAAATTAATGTTCGGGACTGCTAAGATTATTGCTAAGGGCACAAAACGCATTAACTTCGGGGCTGACAGGAACGTGTTTCAGGTTTGATTGTGTATTTTCGCTGCCCCATATGCTGCAGTTGTGGGTGTTCACCATTCCACTGATATGAAATTGTTGAAAATTATTGTTTTCTGGAACGTCTCTTCGTCCTCTGCCCGATGCAACACTTCCGTACAGAATTCCCCACGAGCAACCTTATCTGCATCACTAATGTGTTGTGTCATTTTGAATCCGTGTGTAAACGTCTACGCAGTACTCGCCAGTAGTTTGTGGAATGCCAGTCTCGCGAAACGCACCTCGCGTCGATTGTTGTGGACTGCGGACAAAGCTCTCCCTATTACTTGTCCGACGTAATCAACACGCGGGCGACCTGGTGATTTAGTATCATGTCGCAGTGAAAAACTTGTCTTAACGAAGTTCTTGTGCCAAGAGTAAATTGTACGCCTGCTTGGAGGTTCTTTAGCGCCTTCGGTGCGAAATTTACGCCGAACAGTTGTTGCAGAGTTTGTTTCATGAAACACAGAGCGACCACGCGTCCACATCAGTGAAAGTAGCCTTTTTAACTGTGCACTACACTGGATCTTCTGGTGGCGTAGTGGTTACTGATGCACTACGTGTATCATACTTGAGGTGTAAGTTATCTCAACAAATTTCTATATCATTGCAAAGTTGTTCTTTTTGACTCACCCTGTATAAATCTGTAAGCTGGCAGTGTTACCAAAAGCAACCACAGTTGTAACACTCCACTATTTGGATGCTGTTAACATTGTTTTTAACTACGTGACTTTGTTAATTTATTCTTCAGTTTTCTCAGATATATTACATTAGAGAACACGGATATTGTAAATCACACCACTACATCCAAGATTAACACTCCAATAAATTGTGATATTTATAGGTAAACGATGCTACGTAATAAATCAGATGGAATCCTAACCAATGTTTTTACTTAATATACTAAATCTTGATAAAAATTATGTAGAATATTTCCTCTTGTTATTAAAATTCCTTGTCAAGATTTGATTAGTTAGTTTCTTAGATTTCCTATATATCTTCGTAAGTTGGGATGATTGTTACGTAGAATATTTCCTCTTCGAATTAAAGTGCCTAATTTTTGCTTTGTTTTATGAACATTTGCTTTGTTAATTTCCTAGTTTTTCTAAATTGCATTACGTTAAAATTCACGAAAAACTAATTTCAGAACTTTGATAGTTGAAGGAACTCCGGAAATAAGAAAGTAGCTACTTCCTACAAGACAGTCAGGGATTTTTTATTTTTTTTAAATTTTCCGCGAAAGTAATTGCTACTCCCAAATAAACAAACGTTAAACGTTTATAGGTCCGCGCGAACGAAGCAGCGGGCAAATGCTAGCCTATTATTTAATGTTCTGGTATACGTGGACAACGATCTAAGTTAGTGGAACACGGAAATAAATAAAGCTACTACACTGAAACATAACGCATGTATAAAGAATTTGTTTTTTGCTGGAAATATAATCATTATTTACGAAAATGATTTTTTGTAACTGCTTTACGTCTCTTTTTAACATCGAGGTCTTTAGAGACGGGAAAGGTTGGGAGGCAAGGATGGGGGCAAGGAATGGGAAGGAATTCGGCCATGGCCTTTTGAAGGAAGCATCCCGGCATTTGCCTGGAGTGATTTGGGGAAACCATGGAAAACCCAAATCTGGATGCCCGGACGGGGATTCGAACCGCCGTCCTCCCGAATGAAACTGAAAATGACTAGATGACTGCCAAAGAGCAGTTTACCATTTAGAGCAGTTGTGAAGAAAGTGAAAAATGAAATTCCTCCCCAAAAAAAGAGGTATTGGCGTGTTAAGTAGCACCTAGGCAGTTAGGGAAATAAATGATGCCTAGACTATCAACCGATCTATCTCACACAATTTAGCTGTTGCTTTGCAACATAAGTTATGAAGAAGATTATAGCTAACAACAATAAGCTCTAAATAGGTATCTGCCACCGTAGGTATTGGAACTGAAAGAGTAATAACAGGCAAGATACTTTGCTCAAATGCTATGACAGTGGCCACCCTGTTCTACTGTCTTCTTCTTCTCATCTCCTTAGCATTGCTCCCACATTGTAGAGTCTGCTTTACTGAACTACTTCTTCCATTTGTGCCGATCGTGTGCATTTTCAGGTGAGACATTTACTAGATGCATGTCCTTCCGCACGGTATCAAGCCAGGCAGCGCTTCCTGAGTCTCCCTCGTGGCCTTCGGCCCTCCGGACTTAGAATCAGTGCTGTTGCTGCGTAGTACATGCCCGTACCATCGCAGACGACCCTGTTCTATTGTATGGATGCGAAAATTGGATTGCATCTCGCAAGAATAAAGCAAGAATACAAACAGCTGAAGTCGCTATACAGAGTTAAAAATTACACTTTACTTCATAATGTAAATGATAAAATAAGACAAGACCTATGAATATATTCCAAAAGTAATAAAAGGAATAGAGACACCATACGGAAAGAATGGATGATGCAGTATTTGCAAAAACAAAGTGGCACCTGACAAACCAGAAGGGAAAACAAAGGTTAGATTGCTAAGAAGAGGAATGAAATATGAAACCGGTAACAGGCAGCTGCGTGATCCATAGATTGAAGAAGACAATATATTATACCTGAAAACGGTGAAGAATAGCGCGAAATGCCTACGTACAATTAATATTAATTTTCTCGGTGCGGTCAAAAAATTGAACGCAACTGTCGAACATGCACCATTTGTCCTTCGTTAGTTGATAACAGCCCCTTTTCCTGATCCATTTTATTTATTGAAAAATTAAAAAAAATGCTGTATACTATCTATAGTAGTAGACTTCGGTAAAATTTATGGCAAATGCTAACATAGCTTTCAGTAAAGAGACCTCACAGCACAGAATATTGTAAAACATTTGACAGGGGTTTGCTGGATATTCATATTTGCGCTCATTTGATTTTGAAGTAGATTAAAAATTAAAGCTCAGTTATTTGAACAGTTTAAGATTTTTTTTTTAAATAAAAGTTTTTTGACATCTCTGAAAACTAATCCAATGCTGCATTTGAATGAAATCCGACTTTCATGTGCCGAATGTAATTTTTTAGTCGATCTGACGCCGACAGCTAAATAATCAGAAAAAAAGTGATTAAAAGTAAACTTAGCTTATGTTTTTCAGTGATCATACATCGAAGTTCCACGAATTGTTACCGGCTTCAGCATCTCTCTGCATAATTTGCCAAGTTTTGTTGCATAGGAAATAAAGTTTGAAAAATAACCAAACATGGAAACCGTTCTAAAGCTACAATTTCGCCTATCATCTCTATAGGCCTTATATATATCCCAAAGGCCTCCATAGATGCGAATAGACCCTACCAGATCACGCAAAACCTCGATTTTCATCATTGCTTGTAATAAAAAATTGGCCAGTATTTTCACTGAGTCCTTAGAACCAGGGATTGGTAGTTCCTGGTGCATGGGGAGGAGCGATTCGTTTAACTTTGTTTTCTATGGTATGTGTGTTTTTGTTTGTGAAATGTGTGGTTTATGAGACTGGCTAGGTGATTGCCTCAGTCAGGACGGTCGGTACGCTATCAAGTACCGTTGTACCTCTGGTGGCGCCTTAATGAGCACAGCAACGTTGGCGGGTTATATAATTATATACAGGGGTTAGATAAAATAATATGAACACCTGACATTTACATATTATAGATTTATTAATATGGTATTGGGCCATCTTTTGCTCGTAGAAAGGCTTCAGTTCTTCGCGGAATAAATTTGTAGAGTGTCTGAATAGTTTCCAACGGAATGTTGTCTCATTCTTATACAGATACATTGCCCAATTGCTTCAGTGATGTTTGAGGTGAAAAATCTGCTCCTTATTCTCTGCTCCAAAACTCCCCACAACTGTTCAATTATATTGAGGTCTGGCGATTGTGTTGGCCAGAGAAGATGTTTGATGATATTATGATGCCCTTCGATGTAGAGATATTCATTCGCAGTCATCCCGCCAGTGATGTGAATGAGAGGAACAGCTGAATACCACAATATAGCCACCTAAATCATAACGGAACCTCCCCCAAGCTTGACTGTAGGACACAGGCAGTCCGGATCGCAGGCTTGTTTTGGTGTTCTCCATTACATAAACCCGGCCGTTAGTAGGAAACAATGTGAACGATGATTCATCGGATCCCAATCATCAAGAGTCCAGTTTTTATGATACACTTGTTTCGCATAAGTTCTGTCTCAGAAAGTGCCATAATTTTTTAACCAATATTTTCCTATATTTGACGCGCATCCACCTCTAGTGCATCCCACCCTCATTATCGCTTCACATACACTCTGAATTTATGGAAAATAAGAATTAACCTGAACTTACGCTAACTTATTCCACCTTCATGATAGTGGTTTTTGTTAAGACTTGTGTGTGCGTTAATGTGTCTGATACGTTATGTCAGCACCTTTGATCGCATTGAGTTCTGTGATGCACACATAGTTTGCTTTCATCCTTTGCTCACCCTATCATGATTGGAAGATTGTATGCGTTGTGAATACTTATCACATAGTTTTCCTAACCTTTGCCCCTTTGATCGATAACATCTGTAGTTTTCATCCTTTGCACTCCCTGACGGTAATGTGATGTGTGTGTTGGAGGGGCCGTGCAGGTTTGTCTGGGAAATGTCGCTACATCCGAAACATATATTTTTTGTTCATATATGACACTTTTCTGTAGCCAGTTGTAGAAATGAAAACACATCATATAGTTGGGCACTGCACTCTGTGGTGCACGCAGGTGTAATTGTCATGTCAACCAACGACATCTTGTTTTGGAAGGAAATTACGTAATTTTGGTAATATTTTACATATTTTAATCTTTTTTTTTACCGATTTTTTCATGAAATTTAATGGAATTTATGAGATTTTCATGCTTCTTACTGAAACTGTAAATTTTTTCATGAAATTATGCTTCTCTCTTGCTCCCTTTAATGCTCGATACTTTGTTCTTTTTCTCTGACTGGTCGGTTTTCATAATTATGACACAACAGAATTGGGGATTCACACTGAACGAGAGACCACCGAGGATCATAGAAATGGTCAACGGAAGTGTTTACCATCAGTAAAGTGAAATTAACAAATCCTGTAACTTATTTGCTTAAAGACTATCAGGGTAAAGATATTGCAGGAGCATTTTACCAGCAAGAATTACAACTAACAAAACTTACAAGTACATTTTTTTTATTTTTTTATTTTTTATTATTTTTTTTTTTTGGTTGAACGAGTGATAAAGAGAAGGAAAAATATGATCTTGGTGAAGTGGTTGGGTTTTGATAAATCACATAACACGTGGATTCATAAAAAAGATTTATTTAAAATGTAAAATTCATTTTTTCCTTAATAAATAAACTTATTTTTTTTTCTAACAATTGTGTTGTTTTTTTTCCTTCAATTACGTTAATATAATGCAAATGAGCATACAGCTCAGCAAACTTACAATCTATGTACAGCATTACTTCTGTACACTTAGCCAATTTTACAATTTTTTTTTTTCGATTACGTTAATATAAAGCAAATGAGCATGTAGCTCAGCAAACTTAAAATCTATGTACAGCAATAATTTCTTGTGTACACTTAGTCTATTTTACAATGTTTTTTTTTCTTCAATTACGTTAATATAATGCAAATGAGCATACAGCTCAGCAACCTTACAATCTACGTACAGCATTTCTTCTGTACACTTAGTTTATTTTACAATGTTTTTTTCCCCGATTACGTTAATATAATGCAAATGAGCATACGGCTCAGCAAACAAAATGTCATACAAAGCAATTCAGCAGCACTCCCCCCAGCAGCCAATTTATATTTTATGCAGCGTCCTAACTTGATAAACTGAGATTTTACAGAGTCCTAACTTATCTACATATTTACAAAATTGATACATATTTACAAACTAGAAACACCGGATAAACGGTATATTTACAAAACATTCACACATTATTTACAGACTTGTGCCCCCACGGGAGGGTCCTCTATCCCGTCGGGGAAAATATACCGCTTATCGTCCGTTCTAGACAGACCCAGTTTGGATATTTGAACAGTATTTACAACATGAAGGGTTGATGTGATCCTTTGCTGAAGATGGTACCTGGGTGTTTCGCCATGGAGGCAATTTATGTAATCCTCCATCTGCAGCTTTCTAGTGACTGAGCAGCCAAACCTTTAGCCCGTCTAGAGGTCTGGTCTGTCTCGAGTCGGGAATGCATACATTTTTTGCCCTTAACCCCGCAAACTCCGCAATCAGGGTGCCATTCGCTTCGTCCTTCCATAACACCGACAACCTTTTCATTGTGGGATTCTATCCCATAAACGGTTGCCGGTGCTATACCCAGACGTGTCGAACTCCTCCCCGTTGCGTCGCAATCACTTCATATGGATCGCAGTTCCGCACCAAGTAGATGAAGCTGTCTGTATGCCCATATATAGCAATTTAGGGCTTCTAAACTGAGGAATGGCAAATTCATAATGAAATCTGTACATCCTCAGTTTAGACAGGTCAAGAATGCACATTCCGACATACACGGGTTTATTAAAAACTATCCTAGCTTTCGCCATCTCCACGGCCACAAAGTTCTTGTTGAAAACTGTTACTTGCTTAAAGTGTGGTGAAGCTATGTGTTTGCGGGCACCGCGGCGGCCCACCCATGCTGTACACAATTTCACGTCGCGGTGTTTTCGAATGTTCTCCATAGTCTTGCCGAAAATTGAATTGTTCATCAGTTTGTAAAAATCTCTCTCGAAATCTGTTTTGGCGTCACGGCGAGAACACGTATTGAGAGATATGTATTCTTTCAACCACGGTGACTGATTGAAAGATATTACCCGGTGTATTTCGGTCACCTGCAGCCCCAAGCCTACACATTGCTGGAGGACTCGGTAATGGAGAACATACCGTAACCTTGTTCTCCAGTTGTGGTCATCAGCTTGGGGAGGGTAGAACCTTCTGGGGCTTTGTGGTCTGGACATGGCGGCAGGTCTGCTAAAACGTCGTGTTTATCCTGAGGAATCGTAAGGTCTACCTCCAATACGAACCCCCTAGGTGAGTCAGCTGCAACGCTCATGAAATCTATGCTAGCAATCTCTTTAGCCGAAGCCATTGAAACCCACCAGAGGGTAGATACTCCGACATGGCCCAGCCGTAAAGATTGTTTACGTCGAAGTACATTATAAAATCTTCAGACGCCTCGCGGTTGTACTCCGGCATGTACCGGTTATTTGCCTTCGCATACCTGTGGACGCACTGGCAAATACCTCCGCGAATACCTCGTTCGAAAAAGAGCAGCATGTCGATATCCGTCAGAAGGTCCAGTTCGACACGCGTGCTCCTTAACATAGCCTGCCACGAAAGGCCTGGGGATGTGAAATAGTGGGCGGGGTCCAGGGTGTACTTCCCCAAACATACACTCCTAAATTTCTCAAACAGATCTGCAAGTAACCGCACATCTGTGTCCATGTACAGACTTGCATATTCGCCCAAAGTCTTGATCTGGAATGTCCGCCACACTTTTGTCGCGTGTTCGTAATCTTCATCAGAAATGTGTGACTCCGACAACGAACTGTAGAATTTTGATTTTGGAGGAAGCGTGGCCTCGGTGAGCTTATCCCACGAATCCATGTATTCGTAAGGGAAGACACCTTTCCGTTTAAACTAATTGGAACTTATCGGGGTCGGTGAAATGAGCACTAGTAATGCCCATGTCGCCGTCCTCAAGGGTTCCAACCAGTTTGTCTAATGGGAGCTGCATGAACCGGTATGAGTCCAGAAACCTTAACGTGATTGAAGTGTATTCAATCTTTTTCGAAAAAGAAATATAACGTTCTGTGTTGATGGGAAGCACGTCCATTCCTTCGAAATCGAGTTTTGATAATGCCATTACAATGAAATGAGCATCATACCCAGAAAGATTGTGAAAGAAAATGGGTATGTACTTTTTAGTCTTATACTGCAAATTGCAATCATTATGTGCAAGCCCCCCTAAATTCACCTGTGATATGACAATGATCGCGGACCTTGACAGTCCCCGGTTCAATGTCTTTCTCGCAGATGTGGCATACCGTAGCATCAGCAAACTTTGCTTCTTGCTCATCTGTCATTACAAGAGGAATGCACCTTTTGTAAATTTTATCAACTTTCTTGGCAAGTTTCACGAGTTCATCAACAAGCCAATTTTCGGGATTTTTTCCCCTGAAGGAGTTGAAACGCGACAGACTAGGTACGCGTGGACAAACGACCTGGTATGCGGCAGCGAAAGGGAGATGTTTCTGGACTAAAGTAGTGTGAGAGGCGTTGGGTGGGGGACTGCAAGAATCATAAGGTAGCAATAAACTTTCAAAGTCCGCGTAAACGACGACGGGTACACGCTGCTGGTGCACAAAATCCTTAAACTTTAAAGTTTTATCGTCGTCGCCGGGTAAATCCACTCTTACAGGATCAACCCTTGCACAATCAATCTCGTGGCGGTCCAGGAGATCTTTGCGTCCAAAATGTTGCAGACATCTGTCACAAATAAATATAGCATGTGTATTTCTACTTAAAGAAGACCTGACTAACGCCGACAAGTTGTGAATCCAACAGTAATGGAATTTTTTCCCACTGCCGTCGGTAATCAACAACATGTTAATGTGGTGAACGCGTTTGTCTGCAGTGTGATGGAGGGCCCCGGAAACTACATGTTTACCTTTAACTTCATCCAGACCAAAACATTTACAGAATAGTCTGGATTTTGCCTCTCAAATTTAGAAATGTCAGAGAGTTTTACCGGAAACTCAATACCTGAAAAATCGAAACGGTGGTTGGTGAAGGCTTCCATATAATTACTGACTAGGTACGCATGTGTTTTCGGCGCCTTTACTTGAGCTGCAAGAAGTGTCCATAGAAAGCAGTACTCGTCATTCTTGTTTTCAACATTGATGACGGCCCTCTTTCTACAGATATCAAGTGGCAGAGCAACATAGGAAGACCCCCGATAGAAAGGTTGAAAATGAGAAATACTAATGTCGAGGGATTCTATTCTATCGAGAGTTTTGCCACTTGTCCTTTCTTGAAACTCACACAATTTTACTCTGAGCTCCGACTTCACATATTTTTCATACCAATCCGACAGGCAAGTGCTTGTTGTGACTTCACGCATTTTAGTTAAAAAGCACATACGGGCGGTTTCCAAAATCATTTCCTTCTGTATTTTATATGTGTTAATCAGTCCAACCTGCAACTTTACAGATGGGGAGGACCGATTATCCACAATTTCGCGAACTTTACCGGCAACAAGTTTAAAGCAAGCATCAATGAAATTCATTGGATCAATAAAATTTTGAGAATTTGAAATTGTCCCGGAATAAATTCTATTTTTAAATGCACTAAGCCTGTCTTCAAGGACTAATCGCGATACTGCTGACTCACCTATCGTTGCTGCATGATCATGACTGCATAAGGCTGCCCCTGCACCGGCATACTGCCGACTTGGGCCGGGCGATGGACCGGCGTACTGACGGCTGGAGCCGGGCGATGGGTCGGCGGACTGTCGGCTGGAGCCGGGCGATGGGTCGGCGGACTGTCGGCTGGAGCCGGGCGATGGGTCGGCGGACTGTCGGCTGGGCCCCGGCAGTGGGTTGTTGAAGTGGTGGCTTGACCCGGGTGATGGACCGGCATACTGTCGGCTGGGTCCCGGCGGTGGGTTGTTGAAGTGGCGGCTGGGTCCCGGCTGTGGTCGACTTGGGCCCGGCGATGGACTGGCATACTGTCGGCTGGGTCCCGGCTGTGGTCGACTTGGGCCCGGCGGTGGGCGGCTGGACAGGCGAGGTGCTGCTGCTGTGGCGGGCGGTCGGCTAGGTTCCGACGTCTCCCATGGTCGCCATATTGGTGGCGGAACTGCCTCGTTGTCCTGGTGTCCGACCGCCCCCTGTGAAACATAAAAAGAAGAAAAATGTTTTAGTATCATGAAAAACATAATTTTGTAAGCATAAAATAATATAGGTAAATTACTGATGTACTGGACTTACCGATATTCCAGTGTGCTGGTGGTTGTGGAAGAACCCATTGTGGTGGCGGAGTTGGCGGCATGCTATGTGGTGGTGACATGCTCTGCGGCACATCCACGTCAATATTTGGGAGCATGCTCCATTGTGAGGAATCACAAGCTCTTTTTGGGCTACTTATTTCTTGAGAATTTCCCTTACGCTTCTCTGGGCGTGTGCTTCATCTGAAAAAGAAAAAAAATGTATTAGCAATAGTTATAAAGACATGGAAAAAAAAATAATCTATAGATAAATACGTACTGAAATAAAAAAGGTCGCTGAATGAAATATCCAAATCACCTGCGAACAAATAAATTAATAATATAGACTACTGCTTCAGCACTATACATTTTCATAAATATAGTTACGTTAAAAAAATAATATCATTACCGAAATCATCCTCAGCGAGAATTTCATCAATGTCTGAAGCAGAAAAAAAAAGCTCATCAGTATATGTGAAAGAATTTAAAACAGCCAGAAAAAACAAGTTAAATAACAATAATTTACTTACCAATATCGCTGAATAAGCTAAGATCCTCAGAAGACATTGCGATGATTGAAGTTTTCAGCTCGACGACTCAGAGAAGACTGGATGGCAGAAGGGGGGTCTCAGCCCTATTTATACACGCGTCTGGAGCCATGGAGAATTGGTGTGGGAAGACTGCGCCCACGATGATAAAAGTGGTGCAGCTGTGCGCATTCAATTACGAACCCGCATCCTGCAGCTGCGTGGGGAGCGATAATTAGGGTGTGGCGCAGCTGTGCACATTCAATTACGAACCCGCATTCAATTACGAACCCGCATTCAATTAGTTACCGGCACGTGCGCGGCGGGGGAGCGATGTGTGGTGCAGCTGTGCGCATTCAATTACGAACCCGCATTCAATTAAACTCCCCTAGTTCCTCGGCTCCCCTCCGCTCCAAGGCGTGAGTCAATTAGCATTAATTAAAATCAATTAGGGTCCCCCGCAAATCAATTAAAATCAATTAGTCTCAATTAAAATCAATTAAAATCAATTAAAATTAATTAAAATCAATTAAAATTAATTAAAATCAATTAGCATTAATTAAAATCAATTAACATTAATTAAAATTAATTAACATTAATTAAAATCAATTAAGGGCCCCACGCAATTCAATTAAAATCAATTAAAATCAATTAAGGACCCCACGCAATTCAATTAAAATCAATTAAAATCAATTAAGGACCCCACGCAATTCAATTAAAAATCCAAGATGGCGCCGCACAGACATATTACCACTACTCACACATAACCTACAAGACCTGCCACGTCAACTATGCCGTACATGCGCATCGCAGTATCCACACGGATGTAGTGTCACCAACATGCAACAACCTGTACTCTATCGCATGGTGTTCATATTTTATCCAACCTCTGTGTATTAGTCATTGCACCGTTCTCCGTCATTACATACGCGTAATACGCTTTATCCATCTTTACAGATTCGCTCAAGTATATTTAGATGCTCGTCATGTAAGTTGTGAATACCTATAATTATTTTCAAATATGGCAAGAAAATATACTTCTCTCATTTAATGTTGCTGTTGACCTCTGCGCAGTAAAACAGGTACTCCGCACTGCTTCAAAGAACCTTGAGTAGGCTGTTGCAGGCAGATGTACCAAGTTTACCTTCTCTGTCGCTAAAACACAGAAGACTACTGGACAGTTCGAACGCAAGTCGTCCCAGGTCGAATACTCTCTTCATATTGGTTCTTCGTCTTACGTTTCCTTTTGTTGGGACGTGTGTTGGTTCCAAGACACCTTATATGTCAATGAGACAAAAATAAGAGTTTGGTCATTATAATTCGTGAAATTACTTGCGTTCTTTAAGATATAAATATTTTCCAAAATGATTTAATAGTAAAACGTTGATCATTTAATATTGCAAAAATAGATCTATCAAATCCACATGGTAGCCGGATCCGATAGCGTGCCTCAGGTCGCCGGTTCGGATCAAGCCAAAGGTGCGTGGGTGTTAACTGTCTTTTTCTTGTTTATTCATTCAGTTGAATGATCAATTAAATGCTGAAAAATAACGTTACTACACGTGGTGGTAACATTGATCAAAATGATGGAAATTGGCTATATGGCTAACACTATCTTTTGTAAAAAACAGTATACAAAATTTATCTGGTGCGCAGCGAAAAATGTCTAGTTTTAAAGTGACGTGGGTAAAGAAACTGTCCAAAAACCTTGTGACGTATAGGAAGTAATAAAACTAAAATTTAAAAATCTGATTGTTCATCATTCGGAAATAACACACTTAACTCTCGTGGAAAAAGTAGTTATTAATCCGTTATTGCTGATGTAAAACCTCTTCTAACCACAAAGAAATAACTTTCACAAGAAACGAATAAATACAAAAACTGATTAGGTGACTGCTGTTAATGATATTCTTATAATAAGACTATAACCAAAAGCAAGTCTGTACACTTAAGATTTTTTTTTAAGTGGCTCTGTTAATTTCATACAGAAAGGGAATCCGTTGTTTTTAATTTTTGTGTCTGTTTGGATTAACTGCATTCTGTCAAAAACCCCTAGCCTGATCTTGATCGGGGTTTTGAATAATCCTAGATAAAATAGATTGTTTCATTTTGATATGCAATCGGAAAGAAGAGAGTTTTAAAACAACAGCTTCCACAAATTAGTGTCCGTTTTTCGTTGAACGCGATTCACGCAAGAACTGTCCGGATTTAGCTATGTCTCGCTGTAGAAATGTTTATCGTGCATTTAGCGTACAAAGGGGATCATATTAAGAGCTTAAATTTTTTTCCCTCACCGGGGATGTAGATGCACGCAACAACTAGTTTGTATGTATGCTCGTTTGGGCCAACCAGGAGCACGTTAAGACCCTGTCTAGCTTTAATTTTGGTGTAGATGTGTACACATCGTGTTACAACTAGTGTTGTTAACCCTAAAGGGGATCTACAGTTTAACGTGGAATCCGAACGGCTTAGCGTAGCTCATATGATCAAACACATCTCTCAAAATGCCTGTGCCTACCGAGATTCAAACCAGAGCAGCGACCGTTTTGAAAGCAAGCGTCGTAACCACGGCATATCTAATAGGCTAGCTGACTAAATTTAAAAAATCTACTATATAATTTCGTAAGCTCACTCACCTCGATAGCTATTGGCTGGAGAACGATGTCACGTGCCAGCCTCCGCTCGCAAAACATCGACCAGAGATACCATCAGAAGAAATTCGTAGTTATGTCCAAACTGCTACCAAATTAATTGCCATAATACATTCATTAAGCTTGCTTTTCGTAGCGTTTCATAGTTAAAAAATATCGATAAACTTTACATCTAAAAAAATATGGATCTGCTTTTCAGAAACATGTTGCTAATGAAAGCAACCCTATTTTTTTTTTACTTTTTTTTTCACATCACTCGTGGTCTCTGCAGTAACCATGAATGCCAATTGTATTTAATTAAAACTTTCACCAATGTTGTTGCTTGACCAAAGTTTATGCATTACGGTTTATTTGCTTTTTAGGTATTTTACTGACAAGTGTCGTTAAAGGTCTTTCTTCATGTTCGCTGTACATGAGTTATTAGGTTATTTTAAGTGGACATCAGACCAAATATGTTACCGAACCAACTATTAGGGCAATTTATTTCTTCGGAGTTGCTAAACTGTTTAATAATATGGAATGTGTAATAAGTTCTCTGGTCGTTATAGACACTATAACCAAAGATTACATTATGAGCGTTTGCCTAGCCTCAATAAAAAATGAGATGCTTTCGAAGCAAACAGGAATTTTTTAAATTTTGCAGATTGAACTTTAACGGTCAAATACAAGTCAGGTTTTAAGCAATTATGCGATTGCGCTATCGTCCCTGTTCGTGTTTAATACCTACCTCTATTAATGGAATTCTTCAAGATCAGAGATTTTATTCACCCAGAAACGCAGGTCAACCTGTCATAATCTTTCATCCTAAAAACTGGAACTATTCTAGACCCGTGACGATACGGTTAAACGGTCACGACCTTGCGCTAGTTAGTTAATACTTTACATTATTTTCTATTTTACCCGAAAAAGTATTATTTTTTAAAATAATCGATCATTTGCGTTATGAATTTTGTATTTTAAAAAAATTTAAATTTACCTCGAAATCGCTCAAGACTGTTATGGCGTCTTGAATGACGTAACGCCGTGCGAATAAAAACAATCGTGTATGACAGATGCTAGATTTCTTTAGTTAAAAATGAATTATTCTTATTATAAGTACTGTTTAGTGCCCCAGCGTAAAAGCACAACTATAAAAACACCATGCAAGTTATCTATACAGTATATGTCCCAAACAGTTAACAAATACGGAAAACTTCGGTTAATTTTTTTTTTCTGCTTAACGTCTCTCTAACAGCGAGGTGTTTAGAGACGGGAAAGGATGGGGGGCAAGGAATGGGAAGGAATTCGGCCGTAGCCTTTTGAAGGAAGCACCCGGCATTTGCCTGGAGTGATATGGGAAACCATGGAAAACCCAAATCTGGATGCCCGGACGGGGATTCAAACCGCCGTCCTCCCGAATGCGAGGCCAGAACGCTAGCCGTTACACCACCACGCTCGGTCCGGTTCAATTCAAACGCTCTTGAAGCGGTTATTCGACTATACCTAAATTCAAACCAAGGACTGCTATTGGATTGTTCGCTCATTGCTTCTTCACCTTTCTTTATTATAGATTCTGTTATTTGAACTTTTTTCAAAAATGCTTCAACATATTTCTCTTTAAAATTAAACATAAGTTGATGCTTGAGACATCCTGTGTTTCACTTTGGAAATAAGTGGGTTGATATTATAAAAGTTCACAGTTCTCACCTTCCCTCTTCCGAGAACTTTTATCAAAACATGGGTTTGCTGGCAATATGGGACTGCCTTTTGTAACGTAAACTCTTGCGTTATTGTATATTATTCACATCGAGAATATGCGGCATTTGGTAAGGCACAATAACACCTCGATACGTAATCGCAAGGAGCCCGTCTTGGATTCGTAATGCCATTGAATGACGGACGATAGCTCAACGTACAAGTAATTTTTAATAATAAATAAGTTCCAAGTCTGTTGAAAACTGTATTGAATAAACTAACAAATTCACAATCTATGTTTTAATTAGTTGTATTCTGCATTCACTTTACTGTGGTTAGCGGCCTTGGCGGTTCCGCATAATTTCTTGAACTGTTACACTAACGTACAGTAGTTACTTTTCAGAAAGCCAGAGCAAATCACACCATTACAAAACAGTAACAAAAATAATTTTATTAGTGGCAGTCAAAACAACAGGTTATTGTTTAGGGAACTGATATAATATTGTTTAAGTATATCTATTATATAAAAATGAATGCTAGTTTGTTCGTCTTCTACGCGCTCCTATGCCATTCATCCGATTACGATGAAACTTTGGAGAGTTATTGAAAGTGCGTCTGCTAAGGCTTCTGACGAAAAAAAAAAAATCCACTCCTACTCCCCTTTTACACCCCTGAATTTATACAAACCCACAAATTTTATCTGATTTCGATAGAAATTTGCGCAGATATACTTTAAAACAAAGAGAATAATACTGTCCATATTTGTTTTGTAAAAACTCAATCCCTCTCCCCCTTTCACTCGCTTAATTATTGCCAATATTCTTTATACCAAGCTACAGTTTCTACAAGATTTTGAAGGAAGTTTGCGCATGTATACTTTAAAACAAACAGAAAAATACTGTCTACAATTGGTTTGCTAAATCCTAACCCCTATCCCCCCTTTCCCCCTTTCCTCTTAATTTCTAATGATCTTTATAAACCCACACAAGGAGAAAAATACTATGGTTAAGAAAACCCAACTAATTTACCCCATCCCCCTTAATTTTTCCCAAAGTTTTTTTTGTACATACCCACAGTTTTTATCCGATATCGATGGAACTTTCTGCACGTATACTTTAAAACAAAACAGAAAAATATGGTCTATATTTGGTTTTTAACAACCCAACCCCTCTCCTCTTATTTTTTGCCAATGTTCTTAATGCATAACCACAATTGTTATCCGATATCAATGGAACTTTGCACACGTGTACGTTAAACATACAATACAATACAATACATTCTACATTTGATTCAGAAAAACGAAACCCATTCCCCCCCCCTTATATCCCCTTAATTTTTTACTATGTTCTTTATAAAAAGCTACAATTTTTATCCGATGTTGAAGGAACTTCATACTTATACTTTAAAACAAACAGAAAAATACTGTCTACATTTGATTTGCCAAAACCCAACCTCTCTTCCCCTTTACTCCCTCCCCTCTTCATTTCCAATATTCTTTACATAAACTTACTTTTTATTAGATTTCGATAGAACTTTGTACACGTATACATTAAAACAAAGAAAAAATTACTATCTACATTTGGTTTACAAAAACTCACCCACATTTCCCCATCAACCTAATTAAGCAAAATTTACATTTGAAACCATTCAGTTTTTTTCAAATATCTCGAAACTGTGGGGAAATTAGCCAAAGTAGATATCCATATTCTTGGAGTATATAACATTTCCTGTAAAACGGCGTTGGACCGATTCCGATCGGACAATTGATGACCATGAAATTCGAACATGAATTTGAAATTATTGTTAAAGTTTTTGTGACGACACACAAATCTACAGTTTTTATTCGATATTGAAGGAACTTTGCACGTATATGCTTTAAAATAATTGAAAATAATGTTTACATTTAGTTTAAACAAACTGCACCCGCTCTACCCCCTCACTCCTCTTAAGACAAATTTACAAGTGCAACTTTTCCGCTGTTTTACTTGTTTCTCCAAATCATAAGAAAAATCTGCCAAAGTGGATGGGGATGGCGAATGTTTATTACAATCCGATCAAAAGAAGAATTTTCATATCCAGCCCCCGAGCAACGCTGGGAACTCTGCTTTTGCAGAAGACTGAAATACCAAAAATATTGTATCCCAAAACACTATAGTAAACTTTTTCCATTTAATTTATGCACAAAAAGTTTTAAATGTTAAACCGCCATAGCATCAGTTCGTTGGCACGTGCTACAATACAATGCTGTTTAATGCAATTGACTTATCAATTGACAGCCAAAGATTTTGCCGTTTTCGCAGCCGTCATATTGGTATTTATAGCTTCACGAGTTACACGCTGCATCGAAGCGCTCCTTCTTCCCAACGTTTCGACGAGGCCTTAGGTCTTCATCAGGGGACTTTACCACCTCCTGAGTCTGCTAGAGACTCTAGAAACTCTAGCTGGCGGTTAAGTTCCCTGAGGCCTGGTCGAAATGTTGGAAAGAACAAGAAGGAACACTTCGACGCAGACTGAAACTCGTGAAGCTATTTATACCAATTGATACCCAAGTTAGGTTAAAAAAAAAAAAAAATCCACTGCACACAAAAGTAGTTTTGACGTTAAGATTAATGGTAGCACAACAAATATAAGAAAGTTATATTCATGGAGCTTTTAACAGAAAATTGAAAAGAATTAGTATGTGATAAATAGATTCGGTTGGAAAGGATGTTTGTTCTAAGATGAATGATGACGTTACCCATTTTGCTGATATGTGTACTAAGAGGAAATGTCGATTTATTTCTTGAACGATATAGTGAAAGAAGAACTGAGAATAAACATAGAAAACAAAATAATGTGTGTAAAAAAAGTCAAATTGCTTATTTAAAGCAACTGATAAAGGCGCAGATTCGAATGGCTACGAATGACTGCATTACGCAAGTAGAGTGTCAGACGACAGAAAACCGAAACGGGAACTTCTCAGGAAGGCGGGTTAGTCGTGTGACACCTTTTCACGAAGAACCCACACGAGACTTCCAGACCAGTAAAATATTACAAACTGCTCAAAAGTGACTTTGGAACCATAAAAAAAACGAGAGAACCTGGAGGCGGATCAGAGACGGCAATAGAGCTCATGTAAATCCTTAAGATAATTTGTTTAGTTTTCAAATGATTTCCCAAGGGTACTTCAGGCGGAGAAATAAAGGATTTCTTGATAAAGTCCATTAAGATTTCTTGTCTTGTTCCCAGCTGCTTGGTGGCTCTGTGGTTAAGGCATCTGACTGGAGACCGAAAGGTCCCAGGTTCGAATCCCTGTCTCGGCGCCCTTAACCCGACCTTTAGCTCTGGCTTGCATGCTGTGGAATGTGAAGTCCGTGGTTTGGGTTCCACGTTAAACTGTAGGTCTCCTTAGGCTAGGCGGCTACGGTAAGGGTGGATTGCGCAGCCGATAAGAAACCCTGTCACCAGGTAATTACGATGACCCGAATTAACTAATCTAGTTCTTAAAACTCTGGCTGTAATTCTCTGGCATCATAAGATCCCATCTACTATACGTGGAGAAGGATTTTTTAAAAATAATTTTTACTGTGACCCTGAAAAATCTACCCTGTTATTAATTCTTTGTCAGTTAGAGTAGCGTTGAATCCTTATATGCCTGATAGCCATTGAAATTATAGAGAAAGAGAAATGTGCGCTTCGTCATCAAATATATTCGCACTTTATTGATTTAAACCTAACTCCGGTCACGTTACTATTTTCGTTGTATCTGTTTCAACCATGGAGGAAGGAATATATGGAGACGACGCAAGGGAGACTGGTAGAGAGAAGTGGAGTGGGAAGGCCGCCATATTGCTTGGCCGTAGAAACACGGGGAAAAAGGACAAAACCTTCAAGGTAATCATAAGACAACCGTGGCGCCGCAATTTGATGATGGATTATTATGTATCTCGATGAGACAGATCAAGAATGAAGAATAATTTTTTTTGATATCGTGCTTAGTTCTCAAGATATACTGTCTCAAGTGAGAGGAGTTTCGGGTTGAAATTCAGAAGAAAAATTTCCCTAAGGTCAAATTTGATGATAGATTCTTATGCAACACGACGAGATAACTCGAAAGTGAAGAATACATTTTTTTGATATCTCGCTTAGTTCTCGAGATATGCTGTCTCCAAATTGGGGTGGTTAGGTTAGGTTAAGTCAATGTAAAGAAACTAAATTAAACCCTTCAAAAGACCTCATAGCTTCTGAGCTTACTCCGAACATATTGTATTGTTAGTGGCCTACGTAACTTTGCTACCAACATCAGTGGATTTATCTTCTTACCATATATCAAAAGTCACAAGCTTAGATGGGAGTAGTTTACATCGCGATACACATTGTATCACTAAGATAGTGTTCATGAAATTAGTAACAACTAATAATAAATAAATTGTTTGTACCCTTTAGGTACACGCGGTATTTCAACATACCCACATTTCCATTAATATTGCCGCTACAAAATTAAATTATGTGGAAAAATCTAAACACATGAAATGTATCGCAAACTACATTTCAGGTAACAACGTTTGCTTCATCAAGTTTTGTAGTTCACACAGTACAAATTATCACAATTAATTTCATCGTACACTTTCAGTGTAAACTGAAACTGGACTAAAGTATGCACATTCACTGTATCGCGATGTAAACGTGACCCGCTTAAATTATACTTTCAATAATTGTTTACAATAAGGTTAGCCTTTTATGTGCAAAGTAGTAACATATGCTACACTACACCAACAAACATTTGAGAACGATATCATCCTATTGAAAGGAATGAATAAATTTATAGCGATACGCTCTAATCTTGCAGTTATCTATCAAACACTTCAAGAACAGTAATTACAATGTGATTTAGTTACGAAACGGTATTCCAGGTTGTTTCCTATCTTGTCTGTTTGTGCAACCGTATGCAACACAACTTGGCATTATAAAATTTTTTGGAACATTAGAAAATGAAATGTTCACAGCAGCATACACAATGCTAACAGCCCAATGTTTTTGGGTGATTCCTATGGCCGTCAGCGGCTGCCGCGCATGCGCAGTAGGAGACGAGTTTTTATGAGGTTTCACCGATTTGACATTATTTCATCTCCATATTTTCCTTCCTCCATGGTTTCAACTTGTTGACTTAATTATGTTAGGAGCTGTGAGCGAATTTCGCTGAGCCTTGATATTGTGGTGCTGCCTTTTCCGGGTTGGCAGATAACGATGAACATGGCCTTCAAGTTACACTCCAATAAGCGATGGCGGAACTACTGATAGCCTGATTAAGTGGCGACACATCTGTCTCGACGAGCAGATTGCAACCATGGGCGTAGTAGCTACCATAGGGCCCTCACGCTCACGTGGCCCCCAAGCGCAGCTGAGGGGGTCCCAAAGCGCATCTCAGGGAGCCCCCAAGTGCAGCACAGACGGCCCCCAAGCTCTGCTCAGGGGGACCCTACCAGCAACTTGGCAGAGCTTAAAAAAAAAGTCGCCTGAGAGCCCAAAATAATTTTATTTTGCGACGGCGCCCTTGTTGACCTTATCAGTTTAAAACACGATATGCATAGTGGCCAAGTCACCAGTTTTTTTTATTATTGTTATTTTAAATAAACGATCTATAACACCGAGAGAAAGCATTTTATTTCACAGAGTGAAGTGGATATACTCTGTAAAGTGTAGGCCTGGCTCGGAACAAGATCTCATAACTTTTTGTCACTGCACAAGCACGAAACTTGGTCTATTTTTAGAAGAATTGTTTTTGTGGGATTCATTACTGTCTCCTGATTTCTTGATTGATCTTATAGTTGATTCTTTGTTATTAAAAGGAACTACTCACCAAGACATAAAGCAGAACTGAAATACTTGATAGTTTAAGTGGCATAACGACTTTTTTAGTGTGGAAATTAATTATTTATGTAAGAAAGGAGACTTTCTCGGCGTATAATTGCAATGAAGTTCTCACGGGTGTATCACCGAATTGTTTGAAACCAGGAAATTTCGCACGTGAAGAAGAAGACGGAGGCATGGTGTTTTTACAACACAATTCGGCGATATACCCGTGAATACTTCATTATAACTTTTGTTGCCTTTAGTCAAAATAATGAGGAGTTGAAAGGACGCATGTTATTCACTCAAAAATAATGTATTGTGGTGATTTACAACCCAAGAGGGATTTATCGAAAGCCAGAGTGCCACATGTAAGCATCCAGCTTTCGTCAAAGAACGTGTATTTCAAACGCATTGATGCGGCGGTAGAGACAACAATAAGTCAAAGAATATACTATTGCCTTCAGGTAACTGCTAAATAAATAGGGATTCAATCGTTAAAATAACAATAACATTAATTTCGTGTCAACGAATAATAAAATTTTAAGCCGAAAATACAGGAAGTTGGTCACAATTACTTTATCTGCAAATACAGGTGACGTGTGCGTTACAAAAAATACTAATCATACTAAAAACGCAACATAGCTCAAATTATAGAAATGTGTGCTCAAAACAAACGTAAGTTTTAGTGAAAACGTAAAAACGGATCTATTTACTTACGAATGACGAAGGTTAACAAAAATAAATGTTTGTTCACACGAGTCAAATGCCAACTGCAAGGGTATAGGCAAACAGTGCAATACATCCGATAGAGAACTAGTGGGACAGGGAGTCAAGCAGACTGACACATGTATTCGCCGGATTTTGCGGATTGAGGATCCGCATAATTTTGTGAGGGATCCGCCAGACTGCCTAATGATGCGGGATCCCGCATCATTAGGCAGTACCTAATTGCAACACGTTCCAGGGGCGGTGAAGGAATGGCTGCAATGGCAGATCTAGAGTCCTGCTAAAGAGTAGCGTATTCATCTTGAGTAATAATAAAGTTAACTATGTTACGCGGAATGCCTCCCTAAACCGCACTTTTTATTTTTCGGTAGGTAGCGACGTGAGAGCTATACGGTTAATACCCTGCTTTCCGCGGGCTTACGGAAATTACAATGTATAAGAACAATTAAAATGAAGAATTTAAATGCAAACAGTATGCTTTAATTAGTAATGCGTTCAATCGTGCAGCTTTTTGTTGCTACTGTTGAACTGATTACTTCTGCGTTCTGTAAACTTTTTTAAACAATATTCTTATTCGTAAGAAGATTGAGAAGGTTTTACACATTTTGCACACTCATCTAGGTAGGCAGTGCCGATTATAAGGGAAGAAGGGGGAAACAAACCGGAGCACTTTACCCGGGCGGCAACTTGAGGGGGGCGGCTAAACCGTGTTTAAAGGGCGGCAAATTTATTAGGGTCGGCGGTGACATTCGGGGTGGCACCAATGGGGGCGGGCAAAATTATGTTCGAAGGGGCGTCAATCTCGCAGTTTTTGTCCGGGCACGGAAAATTCCTAGATCCGGCACTGTAGGTAGCTAAGTACGAAATTGCTGATAAAAATATTATGGGTGCCGTAACTACCGCTCTGATTAAAGGTTTTCCGAATTCTTTTGGCATATTTTGGGTTAATCCCATTACCGCTTAAGCATTTTATTATTTCAAAACAGAATAATGCAACAAACGTTGCAACGAAAGATACATGTTTAACATACAACTGATACTCATTCACCCTCGCTTTTGATTACAAATGCCTTGAGTGATCTTAACAACAAGGCATAAAAATTTGTGTAAAAAAGTTTTGAAGATAGATTCTCTAACATATTCAACAGCATTTTGACCGGTATGGCGACTCCAGAATGTTTGCAGGCCCTTAACCTGAATTGCTAACAACACCCTGCGCTTTAGATTACATCTACACTAATATTATAATTGCAAAAGTAACTGTGTCTCTTTCACTACTAAACGGCCAAACTGATCTTGATGAAGTTTGACAAGGAAATACTGTATCATTCGGAAGGACACAGGATACTTTTTGGGATAAATAACTTATTTTGTCATGAAACCTAACAACGGTGACAAAGAAACGCATAGCGTGTGTGTAAGTCTCTAATGTTTTATCGGCCGCTCAGGATTTGTTTCTATCGTTGTCAGTTTACTTATTATCTGTTCATGAACGGACACAACTTATTAGTTATTATATAGTATCAATGTGGATTTGCTCTGCACCAGACTATTATTTTGTGTTTATGTGTTGCCAGCTCACCGGTTTCAAATTCCCAAAGGCTATATATCTTAGCAAAGGACTCCGAAACCATAAACATTTTGTCTAAGTTCATGCGTACTAAGTCCCGAGTAACAGCTAATATTACAATATATCTCCTCTGTTTTTATAACTGCTTAACGTCTCTTAACAGCGAGATCTTTAGAGACGGGCCTGTGTTGATGACTGACCTGGGGCAGTTAAAGTAAACGTATGCAAACCAACTGAATTGTTATGGCATGTGTTGTCTTCATTCCTGGTAATGATACGAGGTTTTTTTTTGTCTGAATACACTTTCCCTAAACCTTTCAGTGCATATCGAAAGAATCAGCATCACAGGATTATCTCTATCAGAGCACTTATGCTTTTTAATTCTTTCTTAAACATTATCTTTTTATCATATAACAAAGATATATCGTTCCCCTGTTGCCTTATTTTAGAGACATTTTAAATATTTTTTGGCCTCAGGATATTTCATTTATTAATATTTTTTCCTCACTTAATGAGGATTTAGGCCTATCTGTAGGGGCAACGTTACCTTGCCTCGTATTCCGGAATAATCGTACTAATAATATGTAACCTATTGTTTGCGGACATCCCTTGTATGTATGCAACCAAACATTCAGCATCATTATTTGAAGTACAAAAAAGCTTGTTGAAAGTGCTGTTAGTGAGCAAGTCGCGTATATCTCTTAAGCTTGTGGAAAATTAATAACTTTGTTTCTGTCAGGGGATGATAAAGAATTCTCGGATTTATTTCGGCGATTACGTACAATCATAAATTACAATATATAAGGTGCGTCGAGGCAAGTACGTACCTTAGCTGTAACTGTATTTATATTAAACTTTTAGTGCTGGCACTTATGTCAATTTGTTCTAAGAAACCCGGTCTTTCATATACCTGGCTCCAGATAGCATTTAGTACTAAGCATAATCTCCACTGAAAATTACAAAGACTCCGTTTTCACTTGGTGCGTCGAGTTACGTGAAGTTGTATCTGCCGTCTTCCACCTTAGTTGAAGAGGTCTGAAGACTTTTTTTGTGTTTAGTTGATGTGTATGATGTTATTAATTAATATTGTGTCTTGTTATTTGTCTTACTTATTATTTTTTGGATGTTAATCCCGGGTCTGCAATCCACAAAAATTCCGTATTGGGGTAAGTGCAGATGTAGCCTTTAGAGCAAGTGCAGAGTTGCATGCACTTCCCCCTTTTTGGGTATTAATTATTTAAGTATTAATAATTTCTTACATAAGAATATGTGTCATCCAAGAATTAAGTAGCTAAGGATGTATTTGCTTATAATCATTTTTGTGTATATTATTAGTAAGTATAATTAATATTAGAATAATTATTATTCATTACTTATTTCTTATAATTATGATATTAATAATAAAACCATGTTAATACATTAGTCCAAACTAATGCCCATTCCTAAACTTTCCATGATAATTAACAAGGTTTCTTAATAAGTTTTCTTATTTTGCTTTATTTTTCTCAATAGACGTTCTCTTCACAAAACGGTGAGATACTACTAACGAAAAACCAAGTATTGTATCAAGGATGTCTGTTGAAATTGTAACTTATTTTTAATGTTTTAAATATAGGCTTTTGTAAATAAAGAAGGCTTTTCAGTTGTTAATTATTTATTTTTTTCTTTGTTCTCGTCGTCTGATCTGCCACAGGAAAAAGTGTACAACTCGGCGAATTTTTTTCCATTTCAAGCCATCCAAAGACCAAATGAATCATCACTAAAGAGACTTTTTTCGGTTACTCGTATGCTGATCTAGAGTAGAAATGTGGTTAAAAAAATAAAAAAGGCCACATGCCTACTTCGCGGGGGCAAGTGCATACAATGGTTCTTCATCAATTTATTCGCTCTGAAAAATCGAATTTGTTAAAATAAAAGCTTTTAAACACATGTTTTTAAGGAGAAGATTCTGATGATTAATTATTAAAAATTCCTACATTTCATGCTTCAAATAAAAATTTTTTTCAGCGTCAGTTAAAGTCGAACTTAATAAATTTTGGTCCGCACTTACCCCGACGCACCTTATAACAATTAAAAATAACGTTATAAAGTAGTAATTACAACTCTGTATCTTTTAAGCACGTAGGTTGATATAAAAACATTCGCATTTCAAAGCAAGAATAAATTTAGTTTTTGTCCTTTTACATAATTTTTGCGTGTTTTAGGATGGGTGCTTTATTTTCCTTTAATTTTCTCAGTTTTGCCTTCCAATTTTTTACCTTTTTAAGTTGTTTTACCCTTCCGATAGCGATTATTAGGATGGGTATTATTTATTTTCACCGGATTTATCTTTTGGCCCTATTTTAGACCGGAACAAAAACCTAATAGCACTATTCTGAAGAAAGTGGAATTGTCTCTTATCTATGAACTATTTTTACACTGATATGTCACTTACTTTTTGCATGATCTGATGTGGCAATAGAAAGAATTTGAAATATACTTCTGACATAATTCTTCATTAAAGATTCCATTCACCCTTTGCGGCAGCAAGAGAGGGAGAAATATTAATTTGTTTCTCCAAAACATTGTCAAGAATATTTTTACATCTTACTTTGGCGAATAAAGAAACGATTTATACAACAATTTGCTTACATATTGTTTACTTATTCGGAAACTGGATAAATTTCTTGAAGTAGTTCTGAATTGATTTTGTACGGTATAATCGAGATTATTGATGTCTCACGAATACTTTCAAAACTTTTTGTGGAATTCTCAAATTTTCCATTTGTATGAACCTTACTGTTGCTCTTATTGTTTACCGGAACATTTGTATTTCGGCATTAACAGTCAGTTAGCATTTGCGGTACTAGTAGGCCTACTGCCCTACTGGTTAACTTCCTTTTTTTCCTGTCTCCCGTCGGCTGCGCGTAGCCTTCAGCGTCGGGTCAATTTTGTCATGCCCTATTGCGTATCACCATTTCTTGTTCCACCAGAAGAAACACAAAAAGCAAGTTGCGGTACAGAAAGTAGTTCTCACTTCATCAGCGCTTTGTATTAGCCTAAGCAATATAGAAAACGTTAGGAATAATCGGCACTGGCAACCGGAAAAACAAATTTGTAATTGAACAACCAATAATAAAGAATTTCTGGATTACATTTTTTCCCGCCTTGCTTTTATTTTTCCCCAATTTAAAGCCGGTGAGCTTAATGAACGTGATCTTGCCTTCAACATGATTCCTGAAGTACAGACATTATTATTATTATGTTAATTGCAATGGAACATATGCCTTAGTGACAGTTTTCATAAACACTTACTTTTGCATTACACAATTGTTTGCTTAAATCTTTTCATTGTATCAGATAACTTTTTCAGCATCTCACTTCATAATATAGTTCACTCCATGACTCTCCTACCTACAAATGAAAACTTTCCGAGTTCCTTATACCTCAAATCAAGTGCCAATTTAAATTCACAGTCAACTTTGTTCGTTATTCTTCACCCAGTATCCACCAGGTTTAATTGCTTTGTGCTTAGCCACAACTCTCTTCATATCAGTTACACATTATGTTGTATGGTTTTTTTTAACAGACAAAAGTAGCTGCCTTACCTTTTACCCACCAACTTTTAATTCCTGTATTTCAGCATTTCTTGACCTTTGGTCCTAGTAACACCTGTGGTCCATGGACCACCTGTTGTCTGTGATCTTGGATAGGGGTCTACAGGTTGAATATCAAAAATGTCATTCTAACTGAATTAAAAATATCAAAACACAGAATAAATCAGTTAAAATTGTTCACATTAAATGGTTACTGTACTCTTACTGAGTAAGACTATAGGTGAGTATATAAGCTATAGTCAAAATTGTCTAAAATCAACAGCCAATATAGATCTAGGATTTACAGAATAGAGGATATAATTGTTTTGTTACTATAATAGTCTGTTAACTAACTAAGTTTCCATTCAGTTTCAGAGAGAGTGGCAATCCTTTCAGGATTAAGATGATAACCCTTTTCTGAGAGCCTTCTTGTTGGTGTCTTAAGGGACTGTGGTACATGCTAATAACAGTTAGTAAGGTTAGAAAATAATTTGCACATAGATAAAAAATTAGTCCCGTATAAGTGAATGTTTGGTAGCACTATTTTTAACATTTTACTCATTCTCAGATTGAAAAAGGTTCAGAAACATTGCTGTATTTGATACCCATATTGTTGGTACCATACTATGCAACCGTATCATCCTCAAGAAAGGGTAAAACCATGATACTGAATCCCATTTCTCTTGCTTCTCTGGTACTTACTATAATCTCTCTCTCTAGTAGATACAAGACATTGAAACCTCATACTACAATCTCCTCGGTGGGTGCTGAGCAACTAAAAATTGTAATAAGCAAGAAAATGGGGGAAATACAGAACAAAATTATTGTTGTTACCGATTACCCACATTTACATTTTCATGCCTTCAAAGACACTGTTCATCTCCGCTTTGTGTTTGTACAAAACCTTTTTGTTTTTCTAAATGGAATTTGCAGTAAATAATGTCAATGATATGTTATTGTGTGCATTTTGCCTCTCAATAAGGTTTCATCAGTGACAGATTATTTACGTTGGTTCCTGCCTTTTTCTGCTTTTCTTATTGTAATGAAGCAGTTATTAGATAAAATGTGATCGTATTTGTTGAAAATAGAATACAAGATGTTGGAAATATAGTTTCAGATAAAATCTTGAATTATGAGATATTTGGGGTAATATCTGACAGTTTTGAATATTTTAGGAATTTCATAATTGGGCACATAAAATTGTTAAATGCTAATTATGAGAGCATGGCTTCGACAAAGTGCAGAGGAATAATTGTGAAATACATGTGAACCAAAAGGAAAAATAAGATATACAAAAGTGGAGTAGTTCAAATAGTTAAGTCTTGCTCGAAGGGAAAGTATTAATTATTAAGTAAATAAGTGGCACATAAAATAATAGTAGTTTGGGGAAATCGAAGGAAATTTTTCTCCACAATTTAAATTTTTTTTAGATGTTGTAATTTCAGATAAAAACCATTATTGGTGAAGGGTATTTACAAGTTACTGTATTTTGTAATATGTAGACAAGTGAGGACATACAAGAATATGATCTCAAAATCTGACCATCTTGGCATATAGTTAGTTCACTGAAAGATATTATTGGAATGATGTTATGGCAGTCTACAGTTTGCTGGTATTTGTAGATCATAGTCACAAGTTACTAGGGTCAATACAAAACAAAAGAAAAATATGTTTGAATCCATGTATGGCCGTCCAGATATTGGTTTTCCATGGTTTTTGTAAATCACTTCAGGCCAATGCTTGGATGTTTACTTCAAAATACCATAACCAATCCTTCCCATTCCTTCCTCCCTGTCCTTTCCGACCTCCGATGACCTCGAATATGTATATAGACCTAAACAAACAAAAAATAGTGTCTTGGCTGCTTACCATAAGGAAAATGTGAATTTAATTGAATTGTGATGGAATGCATACTCCAGTGGCAATTTCACTAGTCATGCAACTACCCATTACTTATTTTTTCTATTCATTTTTTAAATACTCTGAGTGCTAAATTCCTCCTCCCATCTACTTTTGTCATTTACAGATTCTAACCTTAAGGTACTTCAGCATTACTGGTAAATTATTCATCACTTCCCTTGGTAATTTATTTCAGTCTTTATCACCCTTACCCACAAAAGAAAATTTCCTCACTCCCCTAGCCACGAAATTAACTTCCAGCTTGTGTCCATAGTCATCTTTCCCTTTCCTTGGATTACTCTTAATTCTATGTCCAATACCCCTCCAAGCTCTATCATCAATTTATACATTGTACACTCCCAGCACTCTCTTCACCCTCCTCCTGTCTTCCAATGACTCCCAATCCATCTCCTATATTATATCAGTTACTGACTGGATCCTGCTGTAATATCCGCTAACAAATCTAGCTGCTTCCTTTGCATGCCCTCCAACTTTATATTTGAAAACCAAAATGTGGGTTGCAAACAAGCCACCATATTCAATCAGTGGTCCAGCCAAAGTTTTATAACCCAATTCCCTCACTTCTGTGTTACATCCTTTCATCACTCTGTCGAGTAAACGAAGGATTTTGTAAAATTTTCCTACCACTTACCTCATGTGTCCTACTTAGTTTAGTTTATTATTAAATGTTATGCCAAGATATTTACACTTGAAGCCATCAACAAAAAATTCTGTCCCAACCCTCTAATCATAAGCAAACTTTATTTTTTTCTGTTTATCTGATAAGCTGACTCTTCTTGGCATTTATCTTCATTTCATGTTGACCTAGATGAGGCTCATGGGTAGGAGTTAAATTCATATTCAGAGTTCTGAGGTGAGCATAGGATGGCCATTATTGGTGGGCATTTAAATTTATCAAGTGTGGACTGGGAAGGAAATAAGGTTAATAACACGAGGGTAGAGAGGTTTGTGAATAAGTTAATAAGTATTTGGGCAGAGTACAAGGGGACCAAACATGTTGGATATTGTAAGATACCTTACTCTCTCTATTTTCGAGATTCAGTTAAAATCCGGTAAAGTTTGAGGTTAACATCAGTACACGATACCATAGTTGAAACCGAAATAACAACACTTTAAGTTCAGAAAAGTAAATAAACAACACATAGCAACCATAAATAAGAAGTTTCTAGTAAAATATAAACCATAAACTTACCTAAATGGGTGTAATCCATAATAATCCTGAAGCAAAATACACAGGTTTGTTTACCCGACCACAACACTAATATTCCACCAAATTAAACACTGTAAAGCACTTTAATAATTAGAATTTCACCATCTGATATTAAATTCATTAATAACTCGCAGTTCCAGACCAATTATAAGGCAGTAAATATGATTTTAAAGCATCTCCACATGGGAGTTTGTTCAATATTTAATTTCAGTACATCTAAATAGTTTCAGAGCTTTAAAACTAGATGTAATCAAGTAAAATAACCGGCCAGTTAATATCCTTTAAGTTTTCGATAACCATCAACTAATAAATAGAGGATATAAGTAAATAACAGTCAACTTGGTGATGGCGTCGTAGCAACGAACTTTAAAAATTGGATCATTGCCTAACTAACATATTTCACGAACTAAAACTTTTCTAAATTACTTAAATTAAATAAAGGTTCGATTTAAATTTAGTTTCAGGCCACAACTGTCTTTAAATAAAAAGTGAAGTTTCGTTTGCACAAGCTACGAAAACAGTAAATTTTAGAAATTCTATAACTTCTGATAGCCTTAACCGATTTAAAAGATTTTTACACCACTGGACTCAGCAAAGGCTGGGGAACACTTTGAAAATAATATTAAATTGAGATTTTGAAGCTTTGAGCGGTCACAATTTTCATGTGACTTAGGATGACGTATCACAATACGCGAAACAAATGTGCTTTTAAATTAACCAACTTTCAAAATTCATTTTCACCGGTCTGGAAGCTCTAAAAACAAAACCCAACACATCACTACACTTGTCTCATTACGCTCTTCATCTTGTAATTTTCGAGTAGCACTCGGTTAACAGGTTCTTTTTCCAGATAGACTATTGTCTAGGTCAGTAGGTCACTTTAATAAAAGAGACCCGGCCGCCATTTTTATCACATTTTGTTGGAATGCTCAATCGAGTCCACATGTAGTCATGTGTGCTTAAGTTTGAGAAGACCGGCTCAGGCTCGCGGTGGCCTGTGGGTGGACAGGTCAAGAACAGTATGGCTGACCGACGCCATTTCTAAAACCGGCATTGCCAACGTAACATTCTAAAACTTTCCGACATGTGTTCATCAAAACTTTCGATTTCATTTGGGGTGGTGCGGTCTGTTCTGTTTCACGACTTGGAATCTTCGGCAAATGATTTTCTCCGATTGCCATTGCTAATTGTGACTTTTGTAAATTCTGTGAAAAATTTTGAGAATATATAATTCAGTTATCCGGATTCAGACTTTCATTTCTACTTTAGTACCTTTCTTACAGGAGGTTAATCTGTAAGTGGCGACTGTGGTCATCTTTACAGTTAGCATTCTACAAGGTTTAACACGGTTATAGAACTTTTTACGAACTTTGACAACTTTTTGGATGACTTTAAGTTTAGGTGGAGAAGCCGATACCAGCCCCTATATAGCTTGGATCCTAACAATATTTTCCTAATAGTCTGATGATAATTTTGTGGGGTCTTATGTTAGAGAAGGAGCATTTCTAATGGATATTTGAGGAATCAGTAAATCAGTGTCCAAAATTTCAGATAGTTATAGGTACAATTATAAAAAGGCAAATATCTCTGAATTTAAAACAAAATTCAGGGGAAAGTTTAGTGTGTGAAGTACCAGTATCATGGAGAGAATAGTGGAAGAATGGGGGAGAATTGTCTACTCCAAAACAGAAAATTAAAAAAGTACAGAACCTACGTACTATAATAGGGAGTTGAGAAAGCTAAAGAGATTAGTAAAAAGAGAATACAACAGAGTTAAGAGGCATCAAGTCAGTAGCGAACACTTGAAACAAGCAAACAAGGAATTGATAACAGCAAAGAGGGAAACAAAGTGAACAATATTATTGATTCAGGGGAAGATATACACTATTTAGCCAAGATCCTTTGTATTTCACTATGACTTTCTGTTGTATGTCACATCCAGGGCCGGCGTTAGGGAGGGGTAAGCGGGTCAAAAGTACCCGGGCCCGCCGGCTGATGGGGGGCCCCCATCACCGACTGTAGGGGCCCTCAGGCCATGAAGCCAATTGTCAGCCGGCCAGTTTGTAGAGCTAAAAAAAAAGGTCACCCATTTTATCCCGGGCCCGAAATTCCTAGCGCCGGCCCTGGTCACATCTGTCATCTACGAATACCAACAAACTGTAGTAGTTATTGTCAACCAATATTGATAGTTTCCACTATCTATTTTTTTTTCAATTCAGACACTATAACTGTCAAACTCCTTATTTTCTTGTACTCCTCATTTCTTTAATATTCAAAATTATTTTTCAGCATGCATATAGAAGCCCACCAAAGCATAAACAATACTTGTGTACTTCTTGTATGGTTAGCTGTTGAAGGCCTAGACATCTAGATGACATATCAAATATTGTTTTTACCATTTTGTATATTTCTTTGGTATTGAAGTTTTGCACAACTAATTAAGTTTATTATCTTTTGAACAGTTACATCATGGTGTCTGTTGATTAACAAGACATGATGATGACTTGTATAATGTAAGTTTTCTGAAATTCCTCCATCTTTTTATGATGATGGATGCCAAAATAGTCAATTGATTGATTCATTTATTCTGTAATGTGCTGCAATAATTAAGATGCTTTATTTTTAAATGAGAAATATTTCTATTTAAATTCCAATTTGTTTTTTTAAGAAATTGACAGTTGTGCAGCTTTGTGTAAAATGATTTTTAGAACAAGTTTTGCTAAATGTTTCTTTCTCACATTTATACTGATTTTTATCAAGTATCCAAATAATTAAACTGTAGGAGACCAAACTTTTTGTTCCATTGCTTCTTGCTGCATCCCATTCATTGGTTACCATAACCATATTTTTAATGCTTATTTTTTATCTTCTTTTATGAAATTTTTTGTTCTAAGTAAGAAATTTCTCTCAGTATTCTTTCTCCCAACTAAGTGTTCAAAGATTAATTTTAAATTATTCATTTTTATGACATTAATTTTTTTTAACGATACAGTAGAACTCCAATTATCCGAATCAATTGGGACTGGAACCCATTCTGATAATCAAAAATTCAGATAATTGGATTTTTTTCTGGGGTCTATTTTAATTAATTACTGTATTTATGTTGAAAATATGAAAAAAAACTATTTGTAAGAAAAAGAGCTTAATTAATTAAATCAAAAGGGAACATTTATACATGTTATGTTTACTTAAAAGCACTCTACATTAGTATAGTATGTATGCACCGTACTGTAAATGACATTCAGTGCTTGCTGAACAGTTCCATCAAAGTAATCAGTTTGACTGTATTCATCCACTTCAACGCAGTTTCAAGGCCGGCAAATGCTTGACTAGCTGATGGTCCCGTGTCTGCTTCAACTTCGGCATTAAGGTCATCTTCTTCCTCGACACTTTCTTCTTTCACACTTTCAATAAGCTCATCATCATTTAGAATTTCATACCCAGTGTCTGATGAATCTTTATATTCACCACTAACCTCTGAACATCCAGGAATTTTCAAAAGAATGTTTCTAATTTTACGTCTTAATTAAAAAAGCGATTCAGATATTCAGTGATTCAGATATTCGGAGTTCAGATAATTGGAGTTCTGCTGTATATTGTTCCCACTTTTGCTCATTAGATAAGCAATCTTATCCAAAATTTTGAGACATTCTTCAAATAAAGTCTGTCCCCAGCACTTCTTCTTCCTTTTACTATTTCTTTACTAGTCAAAAGTCTCACTCATTTATTTTTATACTCCCTGATGCCCTTGTACCAATTTATTTTTCAGTTTTAACTTACTAAAAACTTAATTTTTTATAATATCCTTGCCAGAGTTTATATGATATCAACTCCTTTTTTATCGTTCTGTATCCAATATGACAAGAATGTGATATTTACAATTTTGTGATGTCTTTCTGTCTGTTACAATGTTAATAATTTTGCCACCTATGCACAGTATGTGATGAAATTTCACGCAGAGATATGACTAACCACAAAATAGATCAACTATAAGATACATTTAAAGTGGAATTTTTAGAGTACTTCTTATGTGTAACAAAGGGATGATTTTTTGTACACACTCTCAAGTGTGTTAACTTTTAACAGGTTTACAAAAATGAAATTGGTTTTGTTTAGGAACATTTTTACTGAGTGGTTTACTTTGATAGATATAAACTCCCATTTTTCTTCAATCAAAAACTAAGCCTTGGGACTAAGCAATAAGGTTTAATTATTTAAATGAACATCGTTTTAGTTTAGCATCCCATCTTAAGCATTTATAGTTCTTGGTTGAAATCCCTCCCAATCTGTTTTTTCCAATTATCTGGTATCTAATTTGGCAAAGCTTTGATTTTTTTTTTTTTAATAAAATGTCCTAGGATGTTCCATGGTTTTATTCAACCTAAAAATTTCTGTTCAGCCATGACAAAGACAGAATGCAAGGCAAATTGAAATTCAAGCATCACCTGGACATGAGGCCACACAAATTTATCAATTTAAAAAAAGTTACACCAAGAGAAAACATACGGTATTAAAGATTATTAGATATTGTAAATAAATAGAATCAAGGGTGATGGTGTTTTGGTGTTTCATGTGTACAATGTTTTCAAAATTTCACTATTATACATGTTAGAAGAATAATACATTTTTTGGTGATTTTTATATAGGGCATAGTAATGATTTATTACACATAAGTTACACTTGGTAATGGCAATTGCATAGTTCAAGAAATAGGAAGGCCATGTTGATTGGATGACATCATTGTAGAATTTATTTGTCAGCAATTTTGTTCATCAAAAATTTAACCAAGTGCTATATATAGGTCTCTCAGGTGCCAGATAAGATGTATCTTGAGAACTTAATAACTTTGAATGCCTACCCTCATATTCGGGGCTTTTATGAATACTTTCTATGGAAAGGCAGTAAATTGGAACGAAATTTTATGACAAATGTCAGTTATGGTATTTTACTCTAACCTTGTATTATAACTTGTGGAGGTATTTTAGTTGGATTATATAATTCCCCATTTAGTTTTCACCAATCCTTAGGGGTAAGATTATAATACAGTTACATAAATTTAATATGTGTTAGATGTAGAAATTTGGGCAAGTGTGAAGAGAACTGGTGAGACTGAAAAACTTTTGTTACAAAGAATTCAGGCTTTTGTATGAATTGGCTATTAGTTTTGGTTGATGTATTCTGTGGTTGATGTATGAGTGTTTATTTAAATATATTTTTTTATATGAAATCTCCAAGTTTCTTAATAAAGAATTTGCACCTCCATATGTATTCATTATTTTAAATATAGTGCTGTTTGTTCGTTTGAAAGTTACAGAACCCTACGATATATTTGCCCCGATAAACTCTTGTATTTTTTTTTAAATTTAATTCATGTTTTGTACTAGAAATTATTTTGTTTGCTGTTATTGATTTATGGAAAAGCTGAGTTGTGATGAAATTGGATAAAAGTTATTTATATTTAGTATTGGAGGTGTCTTCAAGATTTGTCCAAATAAACCTCTGTTAATCAACGATGTTTACTTCTTACACTGAAATGATTATTATAATTAACATTTTTGAATTCCATCTATTTATTATGTGTTCAAGGTTGGATACAACTGCTTTATGTTTTAGAGGTCTTCTTAAAGAAAACTGATTTCATAGGAATCATAAGTATCTAAGCAATGCAATGTGTATCTTTTAAGTAATGTAGCCTGTAGCTTGGCATTACATGTTCACTTTTAAGTTTATCAGCTATTATGTTAATGGAATGGCCAGATTATTTTTTCTTTAATTAGGATGTTTTATATGTTTATGAATTTTGAGCCAGTTCTGTTATCAGGTCTGTATGGTTCGTAGAACTTTGTTTTTGAACTAGTATCAGCAGATTCAGTTCTGGTTGGGCTGAATTCAGAGATGAAAATTGGGTAGTGTTTGTATTATATATTCATGTTCAGATCTAATTTGAAGCAACAGCATATGATTTCAATTTTAGTGCTTGAAAAGAAGTAAGTAATTTCTTCAAATCAAAGATTAGCCAATATCAATATTTTTTCAAGTACACAGAGAAAATCGGGGAAATTATTTCAGTCATGTATTAAATTAAATTTGTTGTAATATACTGTGCTTATAATACTTCAGCTTTTTGCAGATGAAACCCATTTTTAATTCATGTTCTCAGCTTTATTTGAACAGATGTATTACTTGATTTGTCAGATTCACTTCTATTCTGGAATGAGGGACTGGGAAGAAACTGTTGTGGTAGTAGTTTTTACTTAAACTTTATAACAACTCCCAGTGATGCGAATCTATATACTTAATGAAGTGCTTAGCTATTTTTGATATAGTTACAAAAGGTACTACTCTTGATCCAATATCTTTGGTCTCGTATTACTGGAAATATTTACAATGTAAGAATCAGCAAACTTTGTATATCAGATTTACACAAGTACAGATAATTGTGCAGAAAATTACAAAATCGTGTGTGAATTTTGGTTAATATAGCAAAATATTTTTTTTAGTTTAGTGTTTAAAAGCATCTCCTGAATTTTTCTCTGTTATACATCTAAACATAGTTCTTAGAACTTTAATATAAACTTACTTGTAGTTATGTGGATTGCAAGCAAACAAAGTATCCTGGATAGCAAAATAAAAATCAATATAGGGGAATTAACCACAACTTACCATAGATAACTGACACACAAAATAGATATGAACACACATCAAACATTGTAATTATTGACTGTACATCCTTTTTCAGCAGAACAACATGGCATTCACAAGGTAGTAGTTAAGGCCAAATAATAACTATGTTTCATGGGTGTTTGCATGTTTTTCATATGCCCACTTTCCTGACCAGGTGACAACTTCAGTGGGGAAGTGGCAAAATCGTTCCCCTACCGCCCTGGAAGTGACAGTGACAATTGGGGCATTGACATTTGGGGTGGTGATAATGGGGGCAGCAATCTCACAGTTTTTGCTACAGCTCAGAAAATTCCAAGATCTGTCACAGTTCTGCTGCCAATATGACAGAACCCTTATAATTTCATCATTTTGGTCTGTTTATATTTAATTAAAGACAAATACTGCAATTAGTTTTTACTTTTCCTAATGTCAGCATTCACCACATTATGTAAGTTATTCAAACATAGTGTTGTTTCTTCATATGAAAACTTGTGGACATACTTTATATTGATATATAGTTGGAACTACTAAATATAAGATCAATAAAAGAAAAAATATAATATATTAAAGCCTAACATTTTGCTGTACCATGAAATGTATTTGTGTTTGATCCAAGCAGCATAAATTTTTAAATATTTGGTAGTATGAAATAATGACATTAGTAACATGCACATAAAATTTAAATTATTATTAAAAAATTAATTCATCAAACCTTATGTTGTAATACATAATTGTCGGTTGTCATCCAAGTTCAGGCTGCATTTCAAAGTTACTGCAATGTTCACTAATATTGCTGCTTGAATGTCTGAACATCTATCATACTTGCTTTATTACATTCAACATATCACAATCTAAAGCCGACCCATGTAATCCTAATATAAAAGCTACAGAATTCTGTCTAATGCCTCGATTTTTTTTTTTTTAAATTGATGGATGCAAATCACATTAGAAATTGAAAGAGGTGGACTAGAGCAAAAAAAGGTAAAATAATGTGCAATAATGGAAATGTAATGGTTGGGTAAGTTCACATTCTTCAGAAATATCATCCTGGACAGCTTCTAGCCTCTAGCTGGGTCTGTTTGGAACACAGTTCATTCCAGCATCACCTGTTGTTCCACCATTTCTTTTATTCCACTACAGTCCAGTCTAGTTTGCTTAATCCATCTATCCTGTGGTCTTCCTCGAGGCCTAATTTCAATCTTGTTTGGTGTATGAATTTTTCTGTTTCTGCGTCTTCCAGTCATCACATGTGGTAAGCATGAGCTCATTTCTTTCCTTGATATATCTGACCAGAGAACAATCCACGTTATGAATAATTAGATTTCGTGTTCAGTTTTTGCTATAACTTGAGCAAAAAGAACATGGAAGTTCTTAGACTTTCTATGTATTGGATTACCTCATATAGTTGAAGCTTAGGAAGATACTATTTCAACTGTGATGTTTATGTAGAGTAAAATGATTGTGGAGCTTTTTTCTCTTGATTTGTTTTTAATTATAGTTTACAATTTTTTTCCACATTCAAAATGCTGTGCAAATTACTCATGAAACAAAATAGTAATTTATCGATTAATGTACGGAAGAGCAAACAGTTAACATAGTTTCCTTTGACTTTTGAGAGGAGAATGTTCCTTTTTTTTATACTATTAATACATATCAGGATTTATTTAATAAAGATACTGTTGATTATTCTGGTTTATCACATGTGTAATTGTTTAATTTTTGGCTTGTCTTAAAGCATTTCTGCTTTTTTCTCCTCCCAACCAGAAAATGAATTTCCATCTCTCTTTTACAGGTGACTTTTTAAATTTAGACTTTTAGGACATAATGCCCTTCAAAACTGGTTGGATGAGGAGACTGCTGCATAAACGATTGCCCATAAGTTATTGGTTACCTCAGTATGATACAGAGAAGTTGGTGTCTGATATTATTGCTGGAGTGACTGTAGGTTTAACTGTGATGCCTCAAGGGTTGGCATATGCAACTTTAGCTGGACTGGAGCCTCAGGTAATAATGATTAAAAACTTTTAAAAATATTATGGCTTTCAGTGTAGAAATATATTATTGTAACTCATTTATTCCTCCCATATAAAAATAATAAAAGAATCTTCAGTGATGTTTTCTTCTTTTCTTCTACTCTTCTCCCCCCCCCCCCATTCCTGCTCCCTTTATTAATGGTATCAAACCTAGTCATGTCACAATTTTTTTAGAAATGCTTTTCTGTCTTACAGGAGTGTAACTCTTGTTTACCTAAACGGTCCTGATAGAGCCTTCAAGTAATGAAAGTCGGAAAGAAAACAAAAATATAAAAATTTCATTTTGAAACTAACAATCACTTACTGTATTATAACTAGTGTCTGCTATAAAATGAAACAAATATGTTAATATTTGCCAAAATATTTATCACATGCAGAGAGAAATGTGGTGAAGGCATTGCCAGATATAGGGAAGATGAGGAGGCAGGCACAACCCAGGATCCCAAGCCGCAATTTTGAGGGGTAGCAAGTAGCAGCCAAATTCTTTTTTGCTCCAGCTTGGAAAATTTGTGGATTGGTCACTGGGTAAAGACAGTAACAGGCGAGGGAATATATTGAAGTGTACCAGTTAAATGTACCTTCTTTTATCCTTTAAAATTTAATTATTACTCAATTATAACTGAGGAAGCAGGATTAATTTATATATTACATAAGTAAAGACATGTACATTAAATTAGTCATTGATCTATTATATTGAATAACACAAGTAAAATTTTAAAGACAATCTTTAATATAAACAACTGAAATTATTATCTTAACTCCAGAGCATGAAAGTCTCGGGTCAACTCAGGATTAGTAAAAAAAAAGAAAAAAAATCAACTATCTTCAAAATGTACATGCTTCAATCAATCAGTCTTGGTGATCGATAGATAGTTTATCCATGAACACTACACACACATCACAGTAGGTCACGTGACGTGGTCACCTCTGTTTTGTCTCTGATTACACTAAAGAGTTTTATAAACTCTTTTCCTTTATGCAAACATCATATTAAAATGGAATGTATCATCATGATACATTACATAGCCCTCAGTCTTTTCAATTATCAAGACATGGAATAGGTCTTGACAATTCAGTTACCCTTCTTCAGTTTCACTTTCACACTAGTCCTTTTCGTATCATTCTGCTGTATTGATCAACGATGTACACATTATAAACAGGAAGCTAACTATTTATGATACTTACACAAAGTACATTCCATTTCCATTCCTTAATGCAAATTACTTGCATTATAATTTAGAATGACATAGAAGTGCATATGCACTTGTATGTACGATATCAAGTACTTATCCTTTATATAATTGGATAAACATTTACACTATTCTGTACACGAAACTCCAGAATATTCTACTCCAAAATTCTTACACTTCATAATCCAATATGCTTTACCACCGATTACGACAATATTAAACAAAATTCTGGCAATACTTGCAAGGAAAAGGTACCTGGACCTTGAAAATTACACAGTATTGAACTACTTGACATTCTTCATTTTGTTGTTTAAGAAAGGTTCTTTAAGATTAAATATTGGGAATAATAATTGGAACAATTTCTGGAAATGTTTAACTAACCTTAATGTTAATTTTCAAATAACCTTGCCTCTATACTCATCAGCAATCACTACACAAAATGAGTCCTCCATATTCCTAACTATTCATGCTAAATGTTGTCTACTTTTAAACAAGTATGCTCAACTTTTCTTATTATCACTGCTTTATTTCGCATCTTTCTCTTTTATATTCAAGGAACAGTAAGCCTGCTTCTCTGAGCTAACAGAACTATTTCCACTATATTTTTTTTATTTTTAGCACTTTTGATTCTAAAACACTCATTTTCATTGCTTAGCAAAATTTAGCTTATTCCTATTGATTTTTCACTTGTGGCAATATCTTCTGTATTGCTACAAACTTCATTACTTCTTATTTCCTTTTGATTATTACTATATTTTGTTTGTCAAAATCATTCTGCATCTCTTTCATTCTTGAATATTCCATTCCTACTGTGCTAATATTTTCTCAATATCTTTTGTTATTGCTACATATCTTGTCACCAGTAATGCCTTTTTCTTTTGTATTTTTGGTATAATTTACAAACCCGTTGATACTCTCCAGAACCCGTTTTGCTGAACTTTGGGTTTTCCACTTCAGGTAATGGGTTTTTGAGACAAGTTTTATTTTATGCTTCACTTTCTTCTTCTTCAGGAAGTTGCTTTGTGAAGAAATTATTCTTTACTTTTTCACTTTCTTCTTCCTTGGTTTGTCTCTCTTTATACAATTCTCATTTTTTACTATACAGTTTCTGCTGTGCTAATTTGTCCTGTATCTATAGGGGTTTCACATCTCATGATTGTAATGTGCATTTAACTGCATTCACCTCGACCCCATTATCAGTAAAGGTTTTCCAGCTATTGCTTCCAATTGAGGAACCAGGTAGGCGGTGTTTGTTTTGTGTCTTTCCATAACACCCTGCATTAACTTCACAGATCTATCCATTTCACCTTATTTATTCCCAACAGATTCAAAACTGTTTTTATTTTTTATCTCTACTGCATGAATATGCTCAGACAATTTTTTACTCTCATTTGCGGCTTCGAGTTGCAAACTCAAAATCGCTCCTTCCATACACATTGTTCTGGCCCCAAACTGATTTTGTTAATTGTAAATGCATTCAGATTTCTTTTTTACTTCCTCATGGTTGCTTGCCTGCACAGCTTCCAGTTTAGAGTCCATTTCGTCCCAAAATTTAGACAACTTGTCACTTGTGCAGTTCTGCACTTCTTCCAAGGAATTGATATGTTCCTGCATCGTTCAAAACTGATCATTGATGATTTCCTTCATAGAGGATAATTGAGAATTAACCTCTGTTTTCACAGAATTAATCTGAGAAGATACATCTTCTCTCATGGCAGACATTAGTGAAGACATTTGTAAACACATTTGGTGCAATAACATGACAATATGATTGTTCATAGTCATATATATTTTGTCATTGATTAATGAAAGTGTTTAATTATTCCCTGTTAAATTGAAATAATTTTAAATTCGTGACCCTCCGATTTATTTGAAAATTTGTTCGGAACCTGTAATATAATATTAATTATGCTATGTTTATATGAATATTATATGTACACAGGCACAAACTGCTCTCACCCCTCTACACCCTAGTGAAAAGCATCAAAATGCAAGGAAAATTAGAAAAAATTATGTTCATCGCAAATTTAGTGTTTTAAATAATTAATTTTTCGTGTCCCACTTTGGGATTCCAAATGAAGTGTACCAGTTAAATGTGCATTCTTTTATGTTTTAAAATTTAATTATTAGTCAATTATAACTGAGGGAGCATGATTACTTTGTATATTATATAATTAAAGACATGTACATTAAACAAGTCACAGATCTATTATACTGAATAACGTTAGTAAAATTTCAAAGACAAATTTAACACAAACAACTAAAATTATTATCTTAACTCCAGAGCACAAAAGTCTCAGGTCGACTCAGGATTAGTAAAAACAAAAAACCAACATAAATCAACAATCCATTTAGGAATCCTACCGTTTCTGGTTCCATTCTCAAGTTCAATGCTAAGCCATGCCAAAACACTCTTGCATATATATCAACAATCCCCAAGATATTCATGCTTCAATGAATCAGTCTTGACGATAGTTTATCCATAAACATCACACTCTCATCTCAGTAGGTCATGTGATGCGATCACCTCTGTTTTGTCTTGGAATACACTTGCAAAAATGGAATGTATCATCATGATACATTACAATATGTAACTGTTTTTTTCCCTCTATTAATTTCAATGTTTGGTTAACACAATTTCCTTCATACAATGAAATTTTGAGCAACTTATCTATAGTTTGAAATAGTTTGTATGCAGAATTGTCTTGCATAATAATAATAATAAAAAAAAATACAAGTTGCAGTTAGTGAAGGGGACAGAATTAACAGATATGGTAGAGGAAAGCTCAAACATGGTGGCTATGTTATAAATAAGCCAAATGATAATAAGTTTGTGGTGTCCCAAGTCATGGTGGGAATAGCTGATCATAAAAATTTGTGATGGATCTAAAAGAATTCAGTAATACAGTGACCAAGAAAGAATAATTATAAAAAGGCAAATTTTAGGGAAAGGTTAAAAATGAATAATAGTGAAACTGTACTTGAGACGGGAAATGTAAATAATGGGAAAAAATTTAACCTCAAATAATGGAGCAGAGGAATGCTCTGAAACTGCATACTATAGTTGGGAGGTTATAAGACTATAAGAGGGATGTATGAAAACAACTCTGGATGCCAAAAATTTTATGCAACTTGATCTTGAACTCCTCAATTCATCTAATTTTCCTCCAGAAGGATTCTTTTCCTTGCCTCGACTGTGATGTGAAAGCAAATTTTTTTAAAAAATCCAATAGCACTATTAAAGAAAATTTGTTAATAAAACTGTATATTAACAATCCTTTCAAGGCAAAAAAAAAGTGAGGTTGGTGCAAGTGACCTGTGGGAACTACTTTGAAGATGACATGACTGAATGGACAAATGGAATTTTTTTTGTGTTTGAACAATAAAGTAACTTTCTATAGATGCTTCATAAATGATTCTGTATTTTAAACCAATTCACCATGAAATTAAATAGGTTTCTCCATTTTGTTTCTTTGTTACAGTATGGCTTATACTCTGCATTCGTTGGTTGTTTTGTATACGCTCTCTTTGGAAGTGTTAAAGATATAACAATTGGACCAACAGCGCTGATGGCACTGATGACTTACCAGCACACAGCAGAACTGAATGTTGATTTTGCTGTGCTACTGTGTTTTTTTACAGGTTGTGTGCAGATACTTATGAGTTTGCTGCATTTAGGTTGGTATTTCCTTAAGTGTATCGCATTTCTTATAAGCATTTTCTTGATATTACTTATAAGAAATACGCCCTGTTGTATTTAAGAATGTGCTTCTATTTATATTATTCCTGAAGATATCTTTTGTGCAGTTTAATCAAATAATTAATTTGTTAGTCCTTTTCTTCACAATATAAATCACAACTTTTATTTTAAATTAAACACATCCATTAAATACATTATCGAACTTTTCCTAACAAGCTCTCCTTAGCTGCTACTAAGTAATCTCTCCGTCTCTGTGTGTTGCTATGGAAACTTCTTTTAGAGTACTCACTGGCCCGTGGCAAGGAACGCCTACCTCAAGGATGTTATTACTATCGGTTATGCTACAGCCCCCCCCAAGTTTACCATACCATTATAAATGGTTATGGTAAACTTTCCTGTAATTGTCACGTTTTAGGTAAGGAGAGCTTATATTTTACATTTGTCTAATAACCCATTTTTTTTTTTTTTTTTTACATATCACGAGTACCGACGTCTTGAGGTAACTTTCCCTGGTGGTTTTCCATAAGCCGCTACCGGTTGGAACGTCCTATAATCTGTAACACACATTTCGACAAATTACTGTCCTTATCACTTAAAAACCAAAATTACAATAGGAATATTATACTACAGAATTGTTTTTTTTAATTTTTTTTTATTAATAACATCATCTTTAACTGTCATAGCCTCCGCCTGTTTTCCAAGCATACCATTCAAAAATTCTATTAACTACCGTTGGTACATTATATTCTTCATAAGACCGATCCTTTTGAACCATTTTATTGTTGTATAACCGGCAACATTATTTAAATCACATGTTTGGTCCCTGGACCAGTACAATCAACCCACGCTAATGTGACTGGGACACCATTGTTTCTTGCTAATCTAGCATCACCATCACAACTTCATTTTTATTTTATTTCTTTAATACATTACATTATTCTCTCATAAGTAATAACTTACTCCACTTCATCTTGAATATATTCATATATAGGCTAAGAGATGTAACAACAAAGTCATTTGAAGGTTCTACCTGGACCTCAGCTATACCTGTGTTAACCAAATCCCGAACCTTTCGGTATCATTTAAAGGCAATGCCTAGATAGTGGCCTTATTTACAGGAACTGAGTCTTGACTGTGTTGTTGTACCCGTACCCTCTCTATATGATATTTTACTTTTTAATTCATTACACATTTATTCTATCATAGTAACACCTCGTTTCTTCTCCACTCATTCTATTCATTCTAATGCTCCGGTATACCTTACAAACTATATATTTAATAAAAGAAAGTCTTAATAGACAATAAACTTTTATGTAATGGTATGCTGTGGTAACAGCCGAAGACTGCACATCTGATCGAGATCATCAATATTGGTAATTGACAGCTTCCACTTAATGGTTATAAACTTTTACTATCATTACAGTTGAATTGTGCGCAGCCACAACAATCAGTACTATTTACAAGTGTTTTGTGGCACTGAATAATAATAATATGCTAACTATAACTTAATAATAATAGGAAATTCCAATATGATGGAGTTTATCTTTACACACCTGTGACTTGCACTAGTGTTAAATCTTTTCATTCATCTTAAACTAAGTGATCATTTTCTGAGTTGTAGATTCAATGTCCTGATTGGATTTGTACACAGTATGAGGCAGTAAGCATAGCTTTCTCCTCTACAAAAAGAAAACCTTTTTTTCTATATTTCCAGTTCACCTTTTCCCAGTTATTCATACAAAACAACTTTCTGTTTACAATTAATCTTACTGTGCCAGAACAGTAACATGGCAAACCAACTTCAAAAATATGTAAAGAACTCTGAAAATGTTCAACACCCTTATTCTTTAACTGCTTTGATTCATAATCACAAATATAATTCTCCCCAACAATGGAAAAAATGTCACAGTTTACTTCCTTCAAAATCATCAAACTCCCTAATCCATCTACCTTCAAAGTCTCTTCCATCTCTTTTTCATGACAAAAGTCACCTGTTCCTTTAATGTCTCTGATATCAAACATTTTTATAGACTTACAACCCTTTTCTACTGATTCATCTGTCTTCGTGTAAGTTTCCACCTGGTTACTTTCATGCTTAAACTCATCTTTTAAGTGAAACCCTTCTTTAACAATTTGTCTATCCTTTACATGATTTATATCACCATTAATTGTAACATCACTCACCTCATATTTTTCCCTTACAGTATTAGGCCTACTATCATTACTTTCAATTGTATTACCTAAGGATTCACACTGAATTGCATTCGTACTTTGTTCAAACCCTCTAATTACTAGACTCTCATTTACTCTTGTATACTGTTCAATTTCCCAGATTTTCTCTTCTGAACTCTTCACCTTAAATGTCAACTCCTCAATGGCTAAATCAGTGTTGTCAGTTTGTGTCTTGGTAATGTCAATTTTGTCATTCAATTCACCTATATATTTTTCATAAATCTTTTTGTTAGATGCAACCTCCTTTGTAATGCTGTCAAGTTGATTGCTAACAGTTTGGAACTGCAAACTGAAATTATTGCATAAGCCCTCATGAGATTTAGTAAAGTGTTCCGACAACTCTCTTGTCTGTTCAACCAGTGTCTTTTGAAATTGTTTAGTCTGTTCAACCAGTGCATTTTGAAATTTTTCAGACTGTTCAACCAGTGCATTTTGAAATTGTTCAGACCGTTCAACCAGTGCCTTTTGAGATTGTAAAAACAAACTGAACATAAACTGTTTTAAGTCTGAAATCGTGTCTGAAGGTAGTTGAGTGTTTTTGATAGTACCACTCAGTGTCTGTGGTTCATCATTAGTGATGCCTTCTCTAAGTGTTGTCATATTTGAATGCTTGGGAGAAACCATTTCGGGGTCATCAAGTGTTGTTCGTTCGGTTACTCCTAAGGGAATGTGATCTAGTAAGTTTTCCGTGGCAGATAGTCCTATATTAGAAAAAGTAGCTTCACAATCGGACAGAGTAACATTGTTAAAACTCCTGTCATTAACCGGGGACTCAGTCTCAGGAAACCCATAGAAATCCTCCGACGTATCAGTAGTGGATGTAGTTCTATCGTTAGAGGAAGTCAATGGCCTTTCTTCACTACAACCAACAGGTTCTTGCATAATATTAAAATATTTTATTTTTTTTTCTAAAAAAAAAAATCCCGATTGGGAACAGAAAGTTCCAAAAAAACAATCAAACTGTTCTTACGACAAATTAATATTATATTAAGATTCAGTCAAAATTGGACCAAAGTCGGCAACTTTTCAATTCGTAAAAATTATTCATCACTTTACCTATATCTTCAAGAAATTGTTTGTTAACACAAATAGCTGGAAAGCTTGCGAAATTTATGCCATGTGTACATGTTCTACTTTACGCAAATTAAAATCAAGTACACTTGAAATTACTAAAATCTAACTTTACAGGTAACGTCTTGTTCTTGGTGAAATTAATTTGCAAGTTAAAAGGTCAAGAAAATAATTTACACTCTGTAAGGTTATGAACAGTGAATTATTTGAAAATTTAACGTGTATGGTAGACTATTACACTTTAGTACTCTTTAGAAAAATCACTTAGCTGTATATACGAGTGGTTCAGTCGCTGTAGCACAGATGGAATGTATCCCAGATCAGCTGTTCCCGACTGCGATGTTTTCCTTAATAGTTCCTGCTCGTCCGCTGGAGGCGCTGCCGTCAATTTGTTGTTAGTCGTTTCCAGGATCTTTTCGCGATGAATTCTTGTTGTCGAATTGTAACTTAGTTGTTATTTTGTATCAACTGCAGGGTCGCCATATCGCATTTCTTATAAGCATTTTGCTTGATATTACTTATTAAGAAATACGCCCTGTTGTATTTAAGAATGTGCTTCTATTTATATTATTCCTGAAGATATCTTTTGTGCAGTTTAATCAAATAATTAATTTGTTAGTCCTTTTCTTCACAATATAAATCACAACTTTTATTTTAAATTAAACACATCCATTAAATACATTATCGAACTTTTCCTAACAAGCTCTCCTTAGCTGCTACTAAGTAATCTCTCCGTCTCTGTGTGTGTTGTTGCTATGGAAACTTCTTTTAGAGTACTCACTGGCCCATGGCAAGGAACGCCTACCTCAAGGATGTTATTACTATCGGTTATGCTACAAGTGGTCAGAGCTATTGGGTTTAATACTAACAGAGTATGAGAAATGGATATCTGTATCAATTCATTTATTATTATTAGTATTATTATTTTCATATTTAAGAATAATGTTTCAAAGTCTTTTTTGTGTATTTTGAAATAAGTTAAATAATAAATGAAAGGGAAATTAACCCACCACATACCAAAGTGGATCGCTGCGATGAGAGGGAACACTTATGCTGACAAACAAATACACAATACAAAATATTTTGGCTTCTGCCTTCTTCGCTGGTAGAAAAATGGGCCATTAGGCTCCATGCTTGTGTACACAAAGATCGTCCCCCAATGACTAACTGGGTAGTGGGGGAAGGGGGGGTGGGGAATGCCTAAGGAGTAGGCTATCGATATATTGGCAATGTCTGAGATAATATATTGCAGGCGATGGTAAAATGAACATATATAGCAAGGTTACAGTACTGACACGAAAAGTTATATCTAGTAAAAAAAAAAAGTGGTCGGTTAAGTGGTTGGAATTTAATGGTGGTTACTGCCAGAATATTCTAGTACACTAGTTCCCATCTCCGGAGTTCTGCTGCAGTGGTGCTGTCAGGGAACACTCTGACTGTCCTCACAGTATAACAGTTGTTGAGATTGTTGGAATCGTGGCTATTGGCATGTTCTGGTATCAAAAGGTAAAAGTTCCATTTGTGGATTGTTTGTCTGTGGCCATTCATGCTAACAGAGAGTTGTTGTGTGGTGAGGCCTATGTAGGAGCTAGTGCAATGATGGCAAGTTAGTTGGTATATAACGTGAGTTGTTGAACAGGTGGCATGTCCAATGATGTGGAAAGTTTTCCCTGTAGTGGGATTGGAATATGTAGTGGTGGGTGAAAGCATGCTGCAGGTTTTGCAGTGGGGTCTATTGAAAGGATAAGATCCATATGGTGCTTTTGGAGAGTCTGACGGAGGCTATTTGTGGACTAGGATGTTCTTAAGATTGGGTGGTCTGATAAAACATGCATGGGGCACACTAGGTATAATTTTGGGTAGGAAAGTAAGCATTTCTGGAAAGGAGTGAAGGAAGTCATACCCCTGTTGCAAGATATGGTTGATGGACTCAAGGCCCGTAGAGAACTGGGTGATAAAGGCAGGGCTATGGTTGGTTTCGTAGGAGACAAGTGAGAGTGGTTATGTGGAGGTGGGTGATTATGCGGGAGATCTGTTTATGTTCAAGATCCCTGGGATAACAATGGGAAATAAGGGCTTGGGATAGGTTCTTTGAGTATTGACAGAGGGAATGAGCATCAGAACAAATGCGACTTACACGGATGACAAGACTGTATGGGAGGTAATGTTTGGTATGGAATGGATGGCAGCTATCAAAGTGTAGATATTGCTGTAAATTAGTGGATTTGATGTGGACTGAGGTATGAAGAGCACCATGTCTGAGCGGTATGGCAACATCAAGGAATGTGATGTGTGAGCAGGAGTAGGTCCAAGTGAAATTGATGGAATTGTTGCTATTGTTAAGGGAATGGAGGAATTCAAGGAGGTGGTTTTCGCTGTTGGTCCAGATCATAAATATGTCATCTATGTATCTGAACCACACAGTGGTTTTAAAGGGAATGTTGTTCAGGAAACGTTCCTCCAGACGACCAAAGAATAAATTGGCATAGGATGGGGCCATGCTGGTGCCCATGGTGGTACCGTGGATTTGTTGATATACTTTAGAATTAAAGGTAAATAAATTTTTGGGACGAATTATATGGGCCAAGGATGAAAGGAAGTATGTACTAAGCTGGCTATGTGGTGGTCGTAGGTTTAGGTAGTGTTCTAGGGCACTGAGGTCTTGACAATTGGGAATGTTGGTATAGAGGGAAGTTACATCAATGGAGACCATGAAGGAGTCTGGAGGTAGAGGTGTGTAGATTGTGGATAGGCGTTCAATTAAATGTGGAGTGTCTTTCACGTAGGAGGGAAGATTTTGTACAAAGGGTTGGAGATGTTGATGCACAAAAGCTGAAATCCTTTCAGTGGGTGATCCATATACCACAACTGTAGGTCACCCAGTCTTGTGGATCTTAGGAAGAAGATACAGTGTGGGCATACGAGGATTGTGGGGAGTCAGGAGGGAGATGGACTGAGGAGAGAGGCTTTGTAGGTCAAGAATTTTTATTTCCTGGTATATGGAGGTAGTAGAATCTGTAGCTTGTGGAAGGTAGGTATTAATATTAGACAGTTGCCTTAGGACCTCAGCCACATAGTCATGGCGGTCCATCACTACTGTGGTTGAGCCTTTGTTGGCAGGGAGGAGGATGATGATATGGTTTTTGGACAGATCTCTCATGGCTTGAGTTTCCATGATGCTGAGGTTTTTAGAGGTGTGAGATGGAGTTTAGGAAAGAGAATGAGGAAAGAGTGGATGTGAGGAACTCCTGGAATAGAATAGGGGGATGGTTTTGTGGGAGCCGTGGTGGATCCAGAGAACTGTTGTAGACTGGGCTCAATCTCGCTCTGTCGGCTGGTGTGTTCTGCTATGACTGTAAATGGTACCACCAGAGAAGAGAGCGGCAGAACGCCTATGAGTCCCCGACCAAAGCAACATAATTGAACTTGGGGGTCGGAGAAAAAGTGAGTCCTTTGGATGGGACTGATATTTAAGGTTCAGTCAGGGCGGTGGAGGAGAGATTAATCACTGACTGTTTAGGTTTAACTGGAGGAGAGGCAGGAGCTTTAGGGGCAGGTGGTAGAGGGTTTGGATGGGGTAGATTGAGGAGGTGAGCCAAGCAAGAGGTCTTGGTAACTAGGGCTGGAGTTGATGTGCGATGTACAGGAGTGAAATGTTAGTAGGGGAGGGACAGGTCTAGAGACAAATAGCTCCTAACAGGAGTGGAAAGCTTGCAAAGGTGTTTTTGTGCATGTTGGGCCTGCAGCTGCCTGCACTGTGACAGGTTCTGTTGCATATGACGAATGAGGTGAGGGGATGAAAGACAGAGGATTTTGTGGAATCAGACAAGCTGAGAGGGATGTTGATATGCCATGTGAATATTCTGTTGATGAACCAGCTGGGTGAGAGAAAGGGATTGTGTGAAACGGAAAGCATTAAGTGATGGGTGAATTTTTGGATGGTAGCCAGAAACTGGAAGTTTAATAGCTAAACCATTCGGTGGAATATTTAGAGAGAGGCATGACTGAAGAAACAGAATGTGCGAATTTAGTTTAGCCAAATGTGAGGCATGGAAATGGTAAGTGGAAAGATAGATTTCTGAAAGTAGCATATTGAAATAAGTTAAATAGAAATGAAACAATTTTTCATGTACAATAGTTTCTGTTAGCATATTCCTTGGCAAGGATTAAGCTTAGTTTTTTTACTATTAGTAAATTAAAAATCTCAAATATGAAATTGTATTATATATTGAGAATGTCCAGCAATCCTGTTGTTACTTCTGATATGTTAGTGTTTCCTGTATTAATATAGAACATTCAGTTACCTGATACAATTCTGTGTGAATCATGGTAGGAGCATCATAGTTTCCATGGTGTTGTAGGTATAAGTAGCACTGAGTCAGTGTCTTAATTATACTGTTGAAGTCCTTGGCAAATTCATCGGATGGGACCTATGTCAGTGCCAGAACTAGGGAGGGGGGCAAACTGGAGCCTTTATCTGTGGTCCTTTCCATCTTGGGGCCCATGACATTTTGCCCACTCTGCTACCCTATTGTTATGCCACTGCACTGAGTAAAAATATGTGAAAGATTTCTAGCAACATGTAGTGTGGAAAATGATTCACTGCAGTATCATCCATATCTTTTGTTGTGTCTGGGTAAGTAGCAATCCAGAACATGTTTTGAGTAATTTTGTTTATGCTATGTATTGTTAATATTTTTAATAAAATGGGTTGCTATTCCAATGATAATTTTCCTACTTACCAGTTTTTGCATTTTGTGAATTTTTCAAGTAAATAGTTCCAGATTTCCCTTAGCAATTAATTAAATTTCCTGACTTTTGTTTTACCTACATACAATTTATGGGAAAAAGAGAAGAACCGTTCCTTACCACAGGTCATGGTAAATATCATAGAAAAAGCAAAAACATTAACATTTTTTCCTCTCGTACATATGTAATTAGTATCTGAATTTGTATCCCGCTGCCAGATATATCGTTTCCAAAGGAAGTTATCGGCAACAATGGAAGGAAAGATAAAATACACCCAACACTCATCAAAGCTGAAGGGAGTAGGGCAGCAGCAACACACAAACACAGAAAAAAACGTTCGAACGCAGGGCTTGCGCAAACTTGAAAAAAGGTGTTTGCCTTAAATATTGTTTTTCTGTGTGTTTTTGTGTTGTTTTGTGGTGCCGCTGCCCCCCTCTCTTCAGCTTTGGTGAGTTTTGGGTGTATTTTATCTGTTCTGTCCATATAAATATTGCCAAAGGAAGTTATAATATAGTTAACCTGTTCAATGCAATTTGTTATTATATCAGATTTGTAATATGAAAGGTTTTTATATTGTGTGCTAGTCTTTCCAACCCTTTCAAATGTTCATTATCAGTTTATACAGTGCGGTAAAAATAAACACATTAACATGATATACAGGGTTGTCCCGAATTCATGGTACAAACTTTAATGGTAGGTACAGGACATTGTAACAATGATTTATTGTATAGGAATGTACGGTTGCAAGTGACGCGGTGTGGTGTAAACAGGGGAAATAACAGTTGAAAGGAAAAACAAAGCTTTTATTGAAAGCGTTGATGACAAGTGTCATGTTTACATTAAGTGTTCAAAATTGCATCCACCAGTAGCGATACATGCTTGACAGCGTCGGTAGAGCGATTGGTGTACACATTCAAAGATGCCTGGTATTTCACGCACACCTGCAGTAGCTACGGATATGCGAGCAACGAGATCTTCATCTGAGTCAACTGGAGTCTCATAAACAAGATGCTATAGATGTCCCCATAAAAAGTAATCGATGCTCGATAAATCGGGAGATCGGGGTGGCCAAGGTACTGGTCCACTACACTCAAACCATCAAGCCCCAAACGTGGCATACAGCTAAGTGTCGTACATCAGTGCTGAAGTGTGCTTGCGCCTCACTGCGTCACTTGCGACCATACATTCCTGTACAATAAATTATTGTTACAATGTCCTGTACCTACCATTAAAGTTTGTACCATGAATTCTGGACCAGCCTGTATGTCTTTTGAGTTGAGGTCAGATATTAGATGAACAAATATGGATAGGAATAGAGTACTGTATCCAAAATTTAACACTTGATTTCAGTTGAGTGAAAAAGTTTTCCCTTGTATTTAATGAAGTTGGGGACTTGAAAATTATATCAAAAGGGATACTGAATGATATACATCAAACAGTGAATGCATTAGAAGTAAGTAAATTAGATGTTATGGAAAATTGGCACTTAAGTAAAGATCCATTGAAGTTAACGATGATTTTAATATCACTTCTTCCATATATTTCAATTAAACAAGTGGAAATTATTTTTATTTCTGTTCATGTGAATACAGTTAACACTGGCATATACAGTATTGTTAAGTTAGATTTTCTTTCTTGTTACATTTCCCTTCAGCCTCAACCTTTATTCAGTTTTTGCTTCAGTATGGCATAAGCTGCAATATTTTTTATTTTTTCTTCTTCTTGCATTTCTATTTCCTAATTTATTTTTATTTGATATTATATTTTGATGACCTAGTGAAAGTAACGGGATCAGTGTACTGAGGCTTCAAAAATTCCAGTATGAGAAACAAGGCTTTCCCGGCGTATTTTTGATACGAAAACTTCACAGGTTTTCCACCGAATAATATTATCAAAAGACAAGTTTTCGGCAGCTTGCTCTGCCACCATCATCACGACCATTGTACTTATGAGAACAACTAGAACTGCACTGAATCGTGGATCCGTAGCGTGCCAGTATCATAACATCTTCTGAGTGGCTGACTACATTGCCCATAGCTATGTGTTTTTGGGAGTCCGTCATTGAAGAAGCTATTGAGATATGCTCGAGTGACAAAATGTGAACATTTCTATAATGTGAAAGTTCTAGCTATGTGTATTTGGGAGTCTGTCATTAAAGAAGCTGTTGAGATCCGTCTGACCCCGTCTGCAGCTGGTTCCAGAGCCAATTACTGACAAGCAGGGTGGAAACGGGTATTGTAGTCAGCCAATCAGAATGTTATGATCTTGGCACGCTACGGATCCGCGATTCAGTGCAGTTCTAGTTGTTCTCATAAGTACAACTTATGATGGTGACAGAGCAAGCCGCCGAAAGCTTGTCTTTTGATAATATTATCTGGCGGAAAACCTGTGAAGATTTCATATAAAAAATTCCAATTGTAATATGGAATTATATATTTTTTAATAATGCAATGGATGTAATTTGTTAATCATTAATTAAATAGCATTAAAAATATTGGTAAGAGTGAATTACAGTTTTGTTGTTGTTTACAGGTGTACTCATAGATTTCATCTCCATTCCTGTAACTGTTGGTTTTACCTCTGCGACTTCTGTTATCATTGCATGTTCACAACTGAAAGGCCTTCTTGGTCTGAGGTTCAAAGCTTCAGGCTTCATAAACACTGTGAAAGCAGTTGCAATGCACATACATGAAACCAGGCTTTGGGATACCTTACTGGGATTTACTTGCATTGTGATTTTGCTTCTGATGAGAGTAAGACTAATTTTAAGTATTTGGTATTATTTACACTATTTAGACCTAAATTAGCTTTAATTTTCAGTCTTTTAACTTTAAAAACTGATGTTTTCAGTATGGCTATGAATGAGAAAGGCCATATTTCCTTTGCAACAAACCAATTGTAAAATTTTTTTAAAAAAAGTGTTAATAATGGAATAACATGTGGCTTTTGCCTAAGCTGCTTGCATTATAGTTGCTGTACTTTAGCATTGTAACCTGTGAGGGGAAATGTGATATGTTTTTACATTATCAAATAAATTATCATTATGAATGAACATTAAATCATACTTCAAATGAAAAATTATTTAAATGAACATATTATTAATAAAATATTGAATATTTATGCAGGCACCATTTCTTGCATGAGACTACAGAAATGTTAAAACATAAGTTGGACAAACATTGATATGCAGGAACAGGAATATTTGAAAAATAATGTTCTGTCTGATTATAACTCAATAAAAACTGCTGTCAGATGATTTTCCTTATCCACAATTATAATGGGGTCTTTAATCACAGAAACTAATGCAATTTTTGTGGAAGTAACACAATAATATACCTTCAAAGTCTTCATGCAGCACCTAAAATCATTCCCTTCAGTGTTAACACCCCAGTCAACTGGATCCTACACTGGATAGATTTCAACAGTTTGCATTTCAGAAAGCCAAACATGAACTAAGTCAGCTCAATTCCAAATGGTGAGAGACCATTTGCCATAAGTCCATCTTCTTTTGCTGTTCAGCAGGCGATAGATGACCTCTCTTGCTCTTGTTCGTTGTCCATCATGTCTTTCTTCACCATGCATTAAAAAAAAAAAAAAGTCCGAGGGCCCCAGTAGGGGCGGGCCCTTCAGAAAGGGGGGCCCGTAGCATTTGCTAACTCTTCCTATGTGGCTAATCTGGCACTGACTAGACACCTGATACCGACATGTGTCACCATTGTTCCAGTCTTGTACCACTTTTCTTAGCTGCAGATAAGTGTTTAAAATATGCCCTCACAGTTCCGTTTTCACATTTATATTGTATGTAGCAGATAATTCTCTAGACCCCCAGTGTTGGTGTTATTACTGTTCAAAATAAAATATGATATCTGTTATTAATTAACCTGCCCCATCTTATTAAATATTGCATGAATTAAATGCAGTGTAGTGATTTTACCCACTGCAGACTGTAGGATAGAATGTTTTGCCTTGTAGATGCTAATCATCTGATGGTACTGTTGAAAGAAGAATTAGGAGTAGTTTGTAATTAAGGACTCATATTTTTTTATGTCTTGCATAGATGAATTTTTTTTTTTTTTTTTTTTTTTTTTTTTTTTTTTTTTTTTTTTTTTTTTTTTACTCTTATCAGTTATTGGCATCCTCTCTGCAAAAGTAGACACAGTTGTAGCTCTGCTGGTATGATATATAGTAAATAATAGTACTGCTCAATACATTTGCGAGACATTTTGCATGTGAAATAATGTCAAGTATTATATTCTTGACAGCAATAAATGTTACACCAGTGGAAATTTGTTGCCAGATCTACAAACTGTATGGATCCCAATGCAGTTATGATGATTGATGTTGTATGTGCGCAGTAAGCCCTGCTTAGGCAAGCCATCTGTAACCAATGATGAATTTATGTGTGCAGCAGATGACAAAATTCAAGGAAAAGACCTGTAGTTGGGATCTTGTAGCCAATTTGCCATCATCTCTTTCTATTTGTGAAGAGATTTCTCAGCAACAAGTGTTTCATCCATGAAAATGAGGTGATTAAGCAATTTTTCCCCAAGCAGGCAGCAGATTTCTATGGTGAAGGCCTGCATAAAGCTTATCTCCATTTATATCAAATATTTTAATTAATTGCTGATTATGTGGAGAATTAGATGAAGATGCTCAATAACTTTCCCAAATGTTTTGCATTGTTCAAATTTTATTGCCAGTTGGTTTTACTTGAAAATTACAGCTTCTGTTTAGAAGGGAAGAGATGACCATTGCCATAGATTGGTAGTTAAGTGTGGAAAGATTCCATTTGTATGTTAATGAGTCTGAGACTAGAATAAATTATCAAGGGAGGAGGTGAACAATGTCTCCTCCAACAAACTGAAAATTTAAAATAATAATTCATGTAATGCAATAGGAGTACAATGCAGTTGTAACAAAAGAATATGTTCCAACACAGTTAATGATAATGACTCACATACTTACTTCAGAATCCCATTTTTGATTTAGCTAGTAATTTTATTGTAATATTTTTTAGCTAGTAATCTTATCGTAAAATTTTATAGAAGCTGAAGGATGTGAAACCTGGACCAGCTTGGGCTAATAAAGCCTTGTGGTTGCTTTCGACTTCTCGCAATGCACTTGTTGTTCTGATATGCTCAGGACTTGCTTACATGTTTGTATATGAAGACGGCACTGCTCCTTTTTTACTGACAGGTAATACCGCTCTTGACCATTATTCAACTAAGCCATAATTATTAATTTTTATAATTATGTGATTAAAAAAAATACTTCAGTGTTTTCATTTCCTATCAATTACATATTCTCAGGATAAAATATGATTATCATATTATATTTCTACAATTGAACTGGATATTTAGGATCATATTAATAGGCTTTTCCAAATTCAGTATTTTTATGATGTTGTTTGAATTGCTTTAGAAGTGTTTATGAATTTTATTTTTTTCTGTGTTTGCTTCATGCCAAGATAGTTGGAATATTTTATGTTACAGGGAATGTAAGATCTGGTCTTCCAAACTTTGGCCTGCCACCTTTCAGCACAATCATTGGAAATACAACGTACACATTCAGTGAAATGTGTATGCAGCTTGGCTCATCAATTTTTCTTGTACCTGTGATTGGAGTTTTGGGCAATGTTGCTATTGCTAAAGCTTTTGGTAAGTTAAACCATGTTTATATATAACAGAAAATGAAAAAAGGACAAACACAATTACATAATATTTAAGGTTACCTTTTAGTCATTTTAGCAAGAGGGGAAGCCAGTCACAGGATGGTCAACTGCACATTCATTGAACTTTACTGCATGAATCAACTGAATTAGGACAAAGTGCGTTTGGTGAGCAGTAATTCTTGGGTCTGGTATTTGGGAGTATGCAGGTTCAAATCTGTGTTCATTCAACAAGATTTTGTTTTTTCCATTTTTTTAAATTGTACCTGGTGATAACTGGGCTGGTTTCTACAAAAGGAAATGTATAAATTTCTTTCCAATTTCTTGCTTTTCTTTTACTGGCTATATTGACCTGGATGATGGTGAGCCATAAAGCCAGACACAAAAATGCGAAGGAGAAAAATAAAATATTGCAGCTTATGTCTGTCATTGAAACAGAAACTGAAATTGTTTTTGCTCTTTCTCATACAAGATCATGCTGCAAGACATGCAACATACACCATAAACCACCACCATAAAATCATGTGGTAGGACTTGATGTGTGCACATCCAAATCCCTTCCCACATGTCCTGAAGTGACCGATGGGTTTACTTTCCCTATCATTCCTTATTTTAATTCTGCACATCTGGGCAGAAAACCATTAATCACTAATTAATGAAGTTAACAAAATTGAAAAATTTAACTTTTAAGTTAACCTAAAAAATCATTAATGATCTTCTTAACTTCCATTAATTTTATCCTCCATTAACTTTAAACCGTTACATTGATAGTCGAAGTTATTTAATTTGTTTGAATTGGGTGCCATGCTCATATGTTCAATGAGCTGAATGGCGAATGAATTAGTAATGTAAAACGCAAGTCCAAGCATGATGCATATATGTGAACAGGAACACTAGAGTTATGAGGTGTTTGTATTTTATGTTGAAAACTGGTGTTCACTGTGATTTGTGATTGATTTTGATATTTTTATAACCTTTCTTTCCTTACAACAAGCAAAATGTGCCACTTTTTAGTTTGTGTTGATATGGTGTTCGTTAATTTAATCTATTTCACTCACATTCATTAGATAACTACATCATTGAAACTGAATATCTAGAATCTACTAGTGAAAGTGGCAACACCAGTAACAGCAATGAGGAGATTAAAATTCCTTGGCTACATTTATGCGATTATGTTGCATTTTCATCAAGATTCTTAGAACAATTTACTTATGAATGCAAACTGTTTTTCTAAACTTTGTACAATCAAGACTCATGTTTGAAGGGAATGCATATAATTTGAAATAAATTAAAGCAGGATCAACTTGTGGGAAAAAGAAAAAATTCAAAGTCTTTTGCAAGTGTGAGCACAATTTGTTAGTTTCCAAAAGAAATCCATACTTGTGTAATGCATGACAGTTCATGACACCTTGTATAGCATGCAAGCATTACTTATTTTAATACTTAGACATCAGTACTATTTTTGGATAGTTAACTTTTAATGAATAACTTTAACTAGTGTTAAATTTTTGAAGTTAACCTTTTAATTAGCAGATTAATGATTAATGATTAATGAAGTTAACTTTTTGATTAACTGTGCCCACCTGTGTATTTACGTGTCAAATTATAGAGAAAAATAAACCTGCCACTCACCAAAGCCGAAGACAGGGGGGTTGCAATGAACACACAAAACATGCAATGAACACAACTGTACAATATTTCAGTTTAAAACCTTATGTATGCTGAGAGAGAGAGAGAGATAGGCTATTTGGCAAGGCAGTGTGCACTGACTGAGGGTTATTGCATGTGGTAAGCCTTGCTTTGTGCACATCTCCCTTACCAAATGGAATAGTTTCTCTTTGTTTAAACTGAAATATTGTATGATTGTGTTCATCTCGTATTTTTTGTATTTGTCACAGTTCTATTGATACCAAACTGCTGTGGGTGGTGAATTTATTTTTCCTATCTTTTGCTATTTACATTGGGTAAAATCCATTGCCGTTGTCTGATAGTTTGAAATTGGAAAAACTACAGAAGCAATCTGGATGGTATTTGCAAATTTTCATCCAGATTAAATTAAAAAAAAAAAGCTCATGACTTGAATATATGTATAGAGGAGCAGAGCAAAATAAATTATAATCATTTTGAAAGTGGAGAAATATGCGCCACAGGTCACTCTGTTTTTTAGATGGGCACTTCTTTCAAGAAATACTGACAAAATACCACAGTATTACTCTTTGAATTTTACTTTGTTTGTTAGTTGCCTTTGTAATAATTTTTTTTTTTTTAAACTGAAGAATTAAATAACCAGTCAACTTTACAGAATACATGACTCAGGTGTAATAAGTATAAGTAATATTTATTTTACTGTAAACCTCTTTGCTCTTGAAGATAAACTGTACTGGATTATGTGCATATATATATTTCTGGAATGTAGTGAATTAAAATAAACAAAATATGTTATTTAAACCATTTAATCATACATTAACACTCCGATCAGTGTAGGTAAATTGTAATTTTTAATTTACTGCAAATGTCTTTGTACTTAATATCTATATTAAAACCTAAGATTGCATTTTATCATTTTAATCTGTATCAGCACTTGGAGAAGATATATTTTTTAAAATTAACTGTTACGAAAATGGTATTTTTCACTAACCAAAGTTTATACTTCTTCGTGTGTTAGGATAATACTGATATACAATAATCACAATAATCATCTTTACCAGTATGTATTTCTCAGCAGTCCAAAAAGGATTTATGAAGAATTGATTGTCCATTTGGTCTGAATTATGGTAAACATGTTCCTCAGGCAGTGATATTTTAGAAAATGTGTATATTAATGCCACAAAATACATACTAATGAGGTTTTTTTTCTTCTTATGGCTCTATATCTTGCTAAAACCTATGCCATTGGAGTTGGAAGAGGAGTGGAGACAAAGGACTGGAAGGAATTCAGTCATGGCCTACTGAAGGCATTCTCCTAAAGTTTCTTTGGTAAACCATGGAAAATCAAAATATGGATAGCTGGATGGGGATTTGGACCCGTTTGTGATAAATTGTTTGTTACAGTGCATTTTTGGGTACCTTTTCCAAATATCCACATCAGGATGTATGGTTGATTTGCATCCTGGACCAGAAGATTCAAGCGCTTTGTTTCAGCAAAAGTCATGAGGAATTCAGTTTTCATTGATATCGTAAGCTCAATTCATTTTTGGGCAGCAATGTGGTTGCAGTTAGGTTAGAATGAAGCCTGGAGTAGAATGAATAATGCTGTCAGCTATCATTGTTTTGAAGTACATATATTGCTTTCGAATTCATAAAAACTTGGCTGCTGCATTACATTCATTATAACAGCACAGGAATATATTATGAAAACTTATCAGTGAGTTTACATTCATTTCTGTGGATGCAATGGTTGACATCAAAGATATGTATAGAAATGGCTGCTGACTGTACTGCCAATGAAATTGCATATGGTAAATTTTGTGTGACATTACATCTAAGTTACATTTTTGTTTACTTTTATATACAATTTTTCTCGAAAATTATGCCCTCGGAAAAGTGTACACCAAATTTCAGACCAAAGGAACAATTCTTTCTCAGTAAGTACATATTTGGACTGTCAAGTGAGAGTGAAGCTAGGGATTGGCCTCAATACTGCCTGAACTTCTACATCTATATATATACTCTGCAATTCACAAAATTGTGGGTGGCAGAGGGTGCTCAGCACCAAAGCTAATCTCTTTGCTGTGCATTCCAATCCCTAATGGTATGAGGGAAAAAAGAATTCATATAAGAATCAGTCCGGCACCTTATTTCTCTAATTTTATCTTTCCTGTCCTTCCGACTCAAATAGGTTGGTGGAAGAAGTATTTCACTACACTCATGAGTGAAAGTTGGAGTAAGCATGTTTTCCAATAAGTTTAAACGAAACGTGTGTCGTCTATCTACCAGAGACTCCCAACCTAATCTACTAATCAGTTCTGTGACGCTTTCATAAGGACTGTAGCAAGCGGTCACGAATCGAGCGGCTCTTCTCTGTACTTTCTCTATACTTTCGATCAATCCCTTACGAAACGGGTCCCAAATGGCACAACAATAATCCAAATGTGGACGCACAAGAGATTTGTACGCTATCTCCTTTGTTTGTTCATTACAATTTTTCAAGATTCTACCTATGAATCGCAGCCTAGAATTTGCTCTACCTACTAAAGAATTAATGTGTATGTCCCATTTCATGTTCCTTTGTACTGTTACTCCCAAATATTTATTATAATCGACCATATCAATAACTGTATTGTTTAACTCGTATTTCTGAACAATCGGATTCTTTTTGTTAGTTATGCTCATTGTCTTGCACTTTTTACAGTTTAGAGTAAGTTGCCACTCAGCGCACCAAACCAAAATAACATCCAGATCGCGCTGAATTTCTAAGAAATCGGCCAAAGTTCTTACTTCCCTATAAATAACCGCATCATCAGCAAACAATCTAAAAAGGCTTTTCACTTTGTCTCCGAGATCGTTTATAAAAATTAAGAAAAGAAGTGGTCCTATTACACTTCCTTGAGGTACACCCGATGTAACATCTAGATTAGAAGAACTTTCTCCTTCAACGACAACATACTGCGACCGACCAGTTAGAAAATCCTTTATCCATTCACAAAGCTGATCCAATTTACCGTACGCTCGAAGCTTCGCTAAAAGGCGGTTGTGTGGCACAGAGTCAAAGGCTTTCTGGAAATCTAAAAAAATTGCATCTACTTGTGAACCTGCATCGATAACTTTCATTACGTCGTGTGTAAATAGGGCCAGCTGTGTTTCACATGATCTTTTCTTCCGAAATCCATGTTGATTTGTTGTAAGCAAATTATTATAATCTAGAAAATTCATAATGTTCGAGCATATAATATGCTCCATAACTCTACTACAAACAGATGTTATAGATATGGGATGATAGTTCCCAGGATCACTTCGATCACCTTTTTTGAAAATCGGAGTTACTTGCGCGATTTTCCAGTCTGAAAGTACTTTTCGCTCTTCTAATGATTTACTGAATATATCAGACAGAAATGGCCCGATTTCTGCAGCATACTCTGAAAATACTCTTACTGGAATTCCATCCGGGCCCGGTGCTTTCCCCCACTTCAGGAGCTCTAATTGCTTAACGATACCTGCATTATCTATTCGTAATGATTCCATCACCGACTCGCCACGGCGTGGAAAACGGGAATACTATCCTTATGTTCATTTGTAAATGAATTTTTGAATACTGTATTTAGTACGTTAGCTTTATCGCGGCTTTCATTAACCTCGGAACCTTCACGAATTAGTGCTGGAATATTGCTGTTGGTACAGTTAACTTTTCGTACATACGACCAAAATTTTTTTGGGTTTTCTGTGAGACTCTTAGAGAGAGAGTTGGAGTGAAAATCGTTAAAGGCCTCGCGCATTACATTCTTAATACGTCCTCTTAAATCAGCTAAGGTTTCTAAATCGCTGCGACACCCCTTCCTTCTTGAGCGTGCGTGTATTTTCCTTTGTTTTTTGAGTAATCTTTTGACTTCGCATGTGTACCACGGTGGATCATCCTCTCCCTTTATTGTCCGCTTTGGTATATGTATTTCCATGCCTTCCCTGACTATATGTATAAAACGATGCCACATCTCTTCAACGGTGTCCTTTGTTGACTTGAAGTTATGGTATTTATTCCTCAGGTAGGTTCTAAAACACTCCTTTGAGGCCTTACTGAATTTGTATACAATCCGCCCTTTTTTCCTTTTTCGCTTGGTCATTAATTTGATAGTCGCAATTAGCGCTTTGTGATCGCTTATTCCTGTGGTCGTTGAAATGTCGGTGAATAATTCTGGCCTGTTGGTAGCCAGCAAGTCTAAAATGTTTTCACTACCGTTATGACACCGCGTAGGTTCATTAACTAGCTGCTCGAGATGATTATCTGACAAAAAATCGAGAATTACTTCAGAAGCTGCCTTATCCCTGCTACCTGTGATGTGAACATAATTACGCCAGTCAATATAAGGCAGATTGAAGTCGCCTCCTAGAATCATAGCATGATCTTTAAAACGGCTAGCTATACTATTTAAATTATTTCTTAACTCCTCGACGATAGCTATATCCGAATCAGGTGGACGGTAGAAGGCACCTATGATGAGTTTTGACCCAGCAACGTTGAGTTTAATCCATATGATTTCACTGTTCGTATCGACGTCTATTTCATTACATGGGAGAAATTTACTCACAGCTATAAATACCCCACCTCCATGAGAATGTAATCTGTCTTTACGAAAAACGTTCACGCTATCTTTAAAAGTTTCGGCAGAATTTATTTCGGGTTTCAACCAACTTTCTGTACCAATAACGATATCCACTTCTGTACTACAAATAACACTTTCAAGTTCCGGTTGTTTGTTACAAACGCTTCTACAGTTAATTACGAGAACTTTTAACTGACGAGATTCTTTTACGTTGCTCCTACATTCCGGTGTTGTATCTGATTGGGTTGCCCGTAACTGAATTTCGTGTTTCGGGTCTTCCTCCCTCAGCCTAAAAAACCACCCAGTGCATTCCACACAGCCCCTGCCACCCGTGTAGCCGATTCACGTGTGTAGTGCACACCTGACCTATTAAGGGGAACCCTACAAGACTCGACCCTATGGCGAAGATCGAGAAATCTGCAGCCAATGTCATCACAGAAACGTCGTAGTCTCTGGTTCAGCCCCTCAATACGGCTCTGAACCAGAGGTCCACAATCAACTCTGTCTACGATGCTACAGATGGTTAGCTCTGCCGATATCTTGCGGTCACTGTCCACAGAGTTCACCCTTTCAGCCAGCCGCCAGAAGGAAGAGAGGATAACCTCCGACCCAAGGCGACAGGCATCATTGGTGCAGACATGAGCCACAATCTGTAGTTGGCTACACCCCGTCCCCTCTATGGCATCCGGGATGGCCTGTTCCACATCTCGGATCAGGCCACCCGGAATACACACTGAATGGACGTTGGATTTCTTCCCCGAGGAATCCGCCATTGCCCTAAGGGGCTCTAATAACCACTTAACATTAGAGCTCCCAACTACCAGAATGCCCTTCTGCGTTTGCTCAGACCTGGCGGGCTGGGGGGCCGTCAACTCGCAGGATGACAATTGTGGGACTGAGTCAGCCTCCAACAATACATCAAACCGGTTGGACAGACGAACAAGTTTAGCGTCTTGGCCTTTAAGCCTGTTCGACTGCCCCCGTGTGCGGCTTCGAAGTCTAGAAGCCATACGCCAGTCACCAACAGGCGACTGCGACACAGCATCCAACACTTCAGCCTGGGTTGCAGGTACGACAGTCGATATGGGAGAATCTGTGATAGGCTTGGCTATATCAGTTTCCCCAACATCACATCTGCTGCAGCCTTTTACGGCAGCTTCCAGCCGCGTAACTTTCGCTAACACAGCTGCAAGCTGAGCGCGCAGATCAGCCACCTCAGCTCGCGTCTGCACACAGCAATCACAGTCCCTAGACATACTGCTTTTGAAAAACGCAAAAAGAAAGGAAACAAAAAAAGTACAGAAAAAAGGAACAGAAACTCGAAATAACCTGTACTTCGTACAAAATATATACACTCGGAGATTGCACTAATCAAATCCCCACACCACTACAGATAAAATATAACAATAAAATACGCTACTGCACTCGCTGACTGTTCAAACGCTACTAACGACCACTGTTTACAAAATGTAAACACTCAGAGATTACACTATTCAAATACCCACACCACTACAGATATAAAAACAACAACAAAATACGCTACTGCACTCGCTGACTGTTCAAACGCTACTAACGACCACTGTTTACAAAATGTAAACACTCAGAGATTACACTATTCAAATACCCACACCACTACAGATATAAAAACAACAACAAAATACGCTACTGCACTCGCTGACTGTTCAAACGCTACTAACTTGCACAATGAGGATACGCCTACTTTAATAGTAAGATCAAGTTCGATTGTCACCAAGTAGAACAACTAGTTGGCGATGGGTGTTATGCAAAACCAAATGTTCCAACTTTAATAATCTTAGTTTACCATATGCCTTTGGTACCTACAATATTTTGATAATACAGCTGCCATATGCTTGTTACACCCCAAATGTGAAAGATATATTGAAATAAGTTCACTGTACACAATTTTAAAGGTCACTTAAGATGTATATTCTTCCAAAAGTTCTCCTTTACAATTTTGGTACCAGATTCTTGGATAAGGTGATCCTACTAAATTTCTATACATGAACACAGGTCAAGCACATTCACAAGAGAAAACAAACTCTAATCTGGCTCCCTTACACAGATGAAAGTTCAACTACTGCAATATTAAGATGTACTACAGCCACGTGGAGCCATTTGCTCAGCTAGTCACACACAAGCCTACCTACTTAAGAACTGCTTGTATACTGACTGAGTAGCTGCTATGGCGGCTCCCTACACATTGAATCCGTCAACCTTGTGACGTCAGCAAAACGCTTTGGAAATTAATATCGCAACAGGTACTTAATAGTTTGAGTCATAATTAACGTATGGTCTCCCTAGGATCTTATTCTATCTGTTTAAACATGGTTTAGTCTTCATAAAGGTTTCTATTAAATTAATTCTAAATTCTCTTACGACATCTGCCATGGCGCCTTTCTTAACAATTATGACATTACATTTTAAAAAATCTTGTTTATGTTACAGACACCTTAAACTTTCTACAGAGACCAATACATCCTTTTAACCCTCTTAATTAGGTCTATCCCCTGAAACTAATCTCTTGCTTCTAAATTTAATAGTTTAAATTTCGATTTTTTTCTCTTAATTAAAAATCCTAATTATACCTTGCCTAATTACTTGATATTGTATTCAAAATATTCTAGAAGGTGCCAATTATAACTGGTGATAAAGGATTTGCTGTAGCTTTTTGAATTCATAGGTTATTTCAAATCTTCGGTTTGCTCCCTCCTAACCCCATGGTCAACAAATCATAATATCATCTTCTAAATTAAATTTTTCTGCGAATAATAAACACACTTTACAAATGTTCTGCCCAATGATTTTTAGCAGTGAAAAAGAATACAAGAAGAACTATTATGGTTGAAAAAACTAATTGAGATCCTTTTCTTCCACATCCTTCCACAGCCTTGAAATCAAACTATAAATTACTAGCGGCCCGGTACGTGCTTCGCTACGTATAAAGTGAAATATTAAAAAAATATTAATTGGAACATCAAATTCATTTATTCAAACAAAAAAATATTTTATTAATTGCTAGCTATTTTAAAACTTAATCCAAAACATTTGGATAAACAATATTTCCATTTTGAGCATGAATAAACAAACAGCTGGGGGTACCGACTCTGGAACAGGCAACATAAAGTTAGCCATGTAAAAAACACGATTCCCCCAAATTCACACCACAAACATGAAGTGTTTGCCCTTGGGCCTTGTTGGTGGACATCGCAAATGATAAACGCACAGGATATTGTAATCGTTTGAACTCAAATGGCATATCAGTTGGAATCATAGGGATACGCGTTGATTTACCAGTTAAGATCGTAGCTTCAATCAAATTTGGCAATAACTTTTTCACTGCCAATCTGGTGCCATTACACAGTTTTGGTGGATTAATATTTCGCAATAATATAATCAACGATCCAACTTTCAGATTCAAGCAATGCGGTGGCATACCAGCCGGTTCCAATGAATTTAAAAATTCAATTGGATAATTCATTGCCTCATCTTGATTCATAACAATGTCAATTGATTTACATGTCGTGACTACACCTGGCAGTTTCGCTTGAATTTGAAAATTAATGGCATTTATATGAATGTTCTTCGGTGCTAAAATGGCGCGTTCTCTCAACCAATCATGATTTCTGTAATTCTGAAGAATATTCGGAAAAACAAATTCAATCAATTCATCTATCGATTGCGCAATTGTACAAAAATTGTTCGGTACAGCGATCAATCCGTTGGTACTGTCGATTTGTATTTTGCCATCACCAATTTCTAACAATTGTTTTGAAAACTCATGGGCAGCTGGATCATTTTGTAGGTGAATACGCATATTAATGTTCAGTGTCAATTTTTGTACATATCTCCAAAGTACTGATGACTTCAAACATATTTATTTCATCAGTAGGAGTTGATCGAGGAATGACAGGCAATGTTTGACGAAAATCCCCTGACAGTAATATCAGAGCACCACCAAAAAGCTGTTGATTACCACGTAAATCTTGCATTGTTCGATTAAATGCTTCTTGAAGTGAACTACACTTAACGGTTCCTTGAAGTTTATTACTCGGTACACAATACAACAGGTAAACCATAAACAAATGTGGGTACAGTTATCAGAAGACCGTCGAGAATTTCAGCCGGGTCCTGATCCGGGGTAGAGTGACGGCTTCTACTTCTCGCGAACTTCCGGTGGTCTTCTGTAGTTGACGCTGGTTCAGCGGTCAGGCTGGAACTGGCGGTGGAGTGGCCGGCTACGCTTATATAGGCGGCCTGGCGCAGGGATTCCGTTGTGTGGTAGTACGGCGACCTCTGTAAGAAATAGTCCCACTTAGCTTCTAGATGATTCTATTTGTTTTCCTGGTTTGTTTTGCGCCTGTTTGGAGTCGTATGTATCCCGGCGTGCAGGCGCGTTGTGTGTGAGGTCTGCCTGGCAGGGGCCTTTACTGGCAGACTGAACATACCT
>JARYHS010008075.1:58685193-58785783 GCA_031002005.1 Vandiemenella viatica | reverse complement strand
CATTTGTGAAGACATTTGTAAACACATTTGGCACAATAACATGACAACATGATTGTTCAAAGTCATATATATTTTGTCACTGATAAATGAAAGTGTTAAATTATTCCCTGTTAAATTGAAATGATTTTAAATTCGTGACCCTCCGATGTATTTGAATTTGTTCTGACCTGTAATACAATATTAATTATGCTAGGTTCATATGAATATGATATGTATAATACATAGGCACACACTGCTTTCACCCCTCTACACTCTGGTAAAAAGCATCAAAATACAAGGAAAATTAGAAAAAATTATGATGTTCATCACAAATTTAGTGTTTTAAATAATTAATTTTTCGTGCCCCACTTTGGGATTCCAAATGAAGTGTACCAGTTAAATGTGCCTTTTTTATCCTTTAAAATTTAATTATTAGTCAATTATAACTGAGGGAACATGATTACTTTGTATATTACATAATTAAAGACATGTACATTAAACAAGTTACAGATCTGTTATATTGAATATACGGCTGAACAACAACACAGTCAACAGGGACACGGGTTTATGGCTCAGTGATGCGTGGAAGCCGGCTCTGTTGCTTCTGAAACATTCACCCTGCAAACAGAGAGGTAGGTGGGCGCCGACGGGAAGTGTTTACGGCCCGCCGGGGTTGGCTGGGACCGACGCCCCACCAGCCAATCAGCGACGAGCGCAAGACGGCAGCTGCGGGACGGAGCGAGGGGAGGGGAGAGGCCAGGCCTTATTAGGGCGCGCGGAGGCCAGGCACTGTCAGTGCAGCGCTGGTACTCCCTGCAGCACACATCTAACCTGAAGATGGCGGCAGAGCCAGCTGCCGAAAGCTCGTTGTTGTCTCTCTTCAACAATATACGGCGGAAAACCCGCGAAGACTATATTTCATCGATACGCCGTGAAAGCCTTCGTTCTCACATATTGAATATCGTAAGAAATATTTTAAAGACAATCTTTAACACAAACAACTAAAATTATTATCTTAACTCCAGAGCAAAAAAGTCTCAGATCGACTCGGGATTAGTAAAAAAAAAAAAAAAAAAAAAAAAAAAAAAAAAAAAAAAAAAAAAAAAACACACACACACACACACACACAAATCCATTTAGGAATCCTACCGTTTCTTGTTCCATTCTCAAGTTGAGTGCTAAGCCATACCAAAACACTCTTGCATATATCAACAATCTCCAAGATGTTCATGCTTCAATGAATCAGTTTTGATGATAGTTTATCCATAAACATGACACACTCATCTCAGTAGGTCATGTGATGCGGTCACCTCTGTTTTGTCTCAGAGTACATTAAAAGAGTTTTTTTTTATAAACTCTTTTCCTTTGCAAAAATGGAATGTATCATCATGATACATTACAATATGTAACTGTTTTTTATCTCTATTAATTTCAATGTTTGGTTAACACAATTTCCTTCATACAAGAAAATTTTCAGCAACTTATCTATAGTTTGAAATAGTTTGTATGCAGAATTGTCCTGCATAATAATAACAAAAAAATACAAGTTGCAGTAGGTGAAGGGGAGAGAATTAACAGATATGTTAGAGGAAAGCCCAATCAAGGTGGCTATGTTATAAATAATTCAAATGATAAATAAATTTGTGGTGTTCCAAGTCATGGTGGGAATAGCTGATCATAAAAATTTGTGATGGATGTAAAAGAATTCAGTAATACAGTGACCAAGAAAGAATAATTATAAAAAGGTAAATTTTAGGGAAAGGTTAAATATGAATAATAGTGAAACTGTACTTGAGATAGGAAATGTAAATAATAGGAAAAAATTTAACCTCAAATAATGGAGCGGAGGAAAGCGCTGAAACTGCATACTATAGTTGGGAGGTTATGACTATAAGAGGTTGTTTGTGAAAACAATCTGGATGCCAAAAATTTTATGCAACTTGATCTTGAACTCCTCCATTCATCTAATTTTCCTCCAGAAGGATTCTTTTCCTTGCCTCGACTGTGATTTGAAAGCACATTTGTTTAAAATCCGATAGCACTATTAAAGAAAATTTGTTAATAAAACTGTATATTAACTATTCTTTCAAGGCAAAAAAAAGTGGAGGGGGGGGGGGGGGGGCGAGGTTGGTGCAAGTGACCTGTGGGAACTACTTTGAAGATGACATGACTGAATGGACAAATGGAATTTTTTGTGTTTGAACATTACAATAACTTTCTATACATGCTTCATAAATGATTTTGTATTTTAAACCAGTTCACCATGAAATGAAATAAGTTTCTCCATTTTGTTTCTTTGTTGCAGTATGGCTTATACTCTGCATTCGTTGGTTGTTTTGTATATGCTCTCTTTGGAAGTGTTAAAGATATAACAATTGGACCAACAGCGCTGATGGCACTGATGACTTACCAGCACACAGCAGAACTGAATGTTGATTTTGCTGTGCTACTGTGTTTTTTTACAGGTTGTGTGCAGATACTTATGAGTTTGCTGCATTTAGGTTGGTATTTCTTTAAGTGGTCAGTGCTATCGGGTTTAATACTAACAGAGTGTGGAAAATGTATATCTGTATCAATTCACTTATTATTATTAGTATTATTATTTTCATATTCAAGAATAATGTTTCAAAGTCTTTTTTTCGTGTATTTTGAAATAAGTTAAATAATAAATGAAAGGGAACTTAACCCATCACATACCAAAGTGGATGACTGCGATGAGAGGGAACACTTATGCTGACAAACAAATACACAATACAAAATATTTCGGCATCTGCCTTCTTCGGTTGTAGAAAAATGGGCAATTAGGCTCCGTACTTGTGTACACAAAGAACGTCCCCCAATGACTAACTGGGTAGTGGGGAAAGGGTGGGGGAATGGCTAAGGAGTAGGCTATCAGTATATAGGCAATGTCTGAGATAATATATTGCAGGCGATGGTAAAATGAACATATATAGCAAGGTTACAGTACCAACGCGAAAAGTTATATCTAGTAAAAAAAAAAGTGATGGGTTAAGTGGTTGGAATTTAATGGTGGTTAATGCCAGGTGGGTGTCTGGTATCCAGGATATTCTGGTACACTAGTTCCATCTCTGGAGTTCTGCTGCAGTGGTGCTGTCAGGGAAAACTCTGACTGCTCTCTCAGTATAACAGTTGTTGAGATTGTTGGAATCATGGCTATTGGCATGTTCTGGTATCAGAAGGTACAAGTTCAGTTTGTGGATTGTTTGTCTGTGGCCATTCATTCTAACAGAGAGTTATTGTGTGGTGAGGACTATGTAGGAGCTAGTGCAATGGCAGCAAGTTAGATGGTATATAATGTGAGTTGTTGAACAGGTGGCATGTCCAATGATGGGGAAAGTTTCCCCTGTGGTGGAATTGGAATATGTAGTGGTGGGTGTAAGCATGCTGCAGGTTTTACAGCGGGGTCTATTGCAAGGATAAGATTCATATGATGCTTTTGGAGAGTCTGACGGATGATATTTGTGGATTAGGATGTTATTAAGATTGGGTGGTCTGCTAAAACATGCACGGGGCACACTGGGTATAATTTTGGGTAGGAGAGTACGCATTTCTGGAAAGGAACGAAGGAAGTCATACCCCTGTCACAAGATATGGTTGATGGACTCGAGGCCCAGAGAGAACTGGGTGACAAAGGCAGGGCTATGATTGGTTTTTGTAGGAGACAAGTGAGAGTGGTGATGTGGAGGTGGGTGATTACATGGGAGATCTGTTTATGTACAAGATCCCTTGGGTAACAACTGGAAATAAGGGCTTGGGATAGGTTCTGTGACTATTGACGGAGGGAATGAGCATCAGAACAAATGCGACTTCCACAGATGGCAATACTGTATGGTAGGGAACATTTGGTATGAAATGGATGGCAGCTATCAAAGTGTAGATATTGCTGTAAATTAGTATATTTGATATGGACTGAGGTATGAAGAGCACCATGTCTGAGCGGTATGTCAACATCGAGGAATGTGAAGTGTGAGCAGGAGTAGGTCCAAGTGAAATTGATGGAATTGTTGCTATTGTTAATGGAATGGAGGAATTAAAGGAGGTGGTTTTCACTGTGGGTCCAGATCATAAATATGTCATCTATGTATCTGAACCACACAGCGGTATAAAGGGAGTGTTGTTCAGGAAACGTTCCTCCAGACGACCAAGGAATAAGTTGGCATAGGATGGGGCCATGCGGGTGCCCATGGTGGTACTGTGGATTTGTTGATATACTTTAAAATTAAAAGGTAAATAAATTTTTGGTGTGAACTATATGGGCCAAGGTTGAAAGGAAGTATGTACTAGGCTGGCTATTTGGTGGTTGTAGGTTTATGTAGTGTTCTAGGGCACTGAGGCCGTGACTATGGGGAATGTTGGTATAGAGGGAAGTTACATCAATGGAGACCAGGAAGAAGTCTGGAGGTAGAGGTGTGTGGATTGTGGATAGGTGTTCAAGGAAATGTGGAGTGTCTTTCACGTAGGAGGGAAGATTTTGTACAAAGGGTTGGAGATGTTGATCCACAAAAGCTGAAATCCTTTCAGTGGGCGATCCATATGCCACAACTATAGGATCTTGGGAAGATGCAGTGTAGGCATACGAGGATTCTGGGGAGTGAGGAGGGAGATGGACTGAGCAGAGAGGCCTTTTAGGGGGCCTTATAGGTCAAGAAGAGTTTTTATTTCTTGAAATATGGAGGTAGTAGGATCTGTAGCTTGTGGAAGGTAGGTATTAGTATCAGACAGTTGTCTTAGGGCCTCAGCCACATAGTCATGGCAGTCCATCACTACTGTGGTTGATCCTTTGTTAGCAGGGAGGAGGATGATGATATAGGTTTTTGACAGTTCTCTCATGGCTTGAGTTTCCATAATACTGAGGTTTTTAGAGTGTGAGATGGAGTTTAGGAAAGAGAATGAGGAAAGATTGGATGTGAGGAACTCCTGGAATAGAATAAAGGGATGATTTTTCGGAAGCCGGGGTGGATCCAGGGAAGATGAAGGTTTAAACTGTTGTAGACTGGGCTCAATCTCACTCTGTCGGCTGGTGTGTTCTCCTGTGATGGTAAAATGGTATCACCAGAGAAGAGAGCAGCAGAACGCCAATGAGTCCCTGACCAAAGCAGCATGGTCAAACTTGGGGGTCGGAGAAAAAGTGAGTCCTTTGGATAGGATCAATATTTGAGGTTCAGTCAGGGGGGTGGAGGAGAGATTAATCACTGACTGTTTAGGTTTAACAGGAGGAGAGGCAGGAGCTTTTGGGGCAGGTGGTAGAGGGTTTGGATGGGGTAGATTGAGGGGGTGAGCCAAGCAAGGAGTCTTGGCAACTAGTGGTGCGGTTGGTGTATGATGTACAGGAGTGAAATGTTGGTAGGGGAGGGACAGGCCTAGAGACAAATAGCTCTTAACAAGAGTGGAAAGCTTGTAAAGGTGTTTTTGTGCATGTTGGGCCTGCAACTGTCTGCACTGTGACAGGATCTGTGCGCATGTGATGAATGAGGTGAGGGAATGAAAGGCAGAGGATTTTGTGGAATGAGACAAGCTGAGATGAATGTTGATATGCCATGTGAATATTCTGTTGAAGAACCAGCTGGGTGAGAGAAAGGGATTGTGTGAAACGGAAAGCATGAAGTGATGGTAGCCAGAAACTGGAAGTTTAATAGTTAAACCATTCGGTGGAATAATTAGAGAGAGGCAAGACTGAAGAAACAGAATGTGCAAATTTAGTTTAGCCAGATGTGAGGCATGGAAATGGTGACTGGAAAGATAGATTTCTGAAAGTAGCATATTGAAATAAGTTAAATAGAAACGAAACAATTTTTCATGTACAATAGTTTCTGTTAGCATATTCCTTAGCAAGGATTAAGTTTAGTTTTTTTACTATTAATAAATTAAATTCTCAAATAAGAAATTGTATTGTATATTGAGAATGTTCAGCAATCCTGTTGTTACTTCTGATATGTTAGTGTTTCCTGTATTAATATACACTCCTGGAAATTGAAATAAGAACACCATTAATTCATTGTCCCAGGAATGGGAAACTTTATATACACATTCCTGGGGTCAGATACAACACATGATCACACAGACAGAACCATAGGCACATAGGCACATAGACACAGGCAACAGAGCATGCACAATGTCGGCACTAGTATCGTGTATATCCTCCTTTCGCAGCAATGCAGGCTGCAATTCTCCCATGGAGACGATCGTAGAGGTGCTGGATGTAGTCATGTGGAACGGCATGCCAAGCCATTTCCACCTGGCGCCTCAGCTGGACCAGCGTCCGTGCTGAACGTGCAGACCGCGTGAGACGACGTTTCATCCAGTCCCAAACATGCTCAATGGGTGACAGATCCGGAGATCTCGCTGGCCAGGGTAGTTGACTTACACCTTCTAGAGCACGTTGGGTGGCACGGGGTACATGTGGACGTGCATTGTCCTGTTGGAACAGCATGTTCCCTTTCCGGTCTAGGAATGGTAGAATGATGGGTTGAATGTACAGTGCACTGTTCACTGTCCCCTCGACGATCACCAGAGGTGTACGGCCAGTGTAGGAGATCGCTCCACACACCATGATGCTGGGTGTTGGCCCTGTGTGCCTCGGTCATATGCAGTCCTGTTTGTGGCGCTCACCTGCACGGTGCCAAACACACATACGACCATCATTGGCACGAAGGCAGAAGCGACTCTCATCACTGAAGACGACACGTCTCCATTCGTCCCTCCATACACACCTGTCGCGACACCACTGGAGGCGGGCTGCACGATGTTGGGGCGTGAGCGGAAGACGACCTAACGGTGCACGGGACCGTAGCCCAGCTTCATGGAGACGGTTGTGAATGGTCCTATCTGATACCCCAGGAGCAACAGTGTCCCTAATTTGCCGGGAAGTGGCGGTGTGGTCCCCTACGACATTGCGTAGGATGCGACGGTCTTGGCGTGCGTCCGTGCGTCGCTGCTGTCCGGACCCAGGTCGACGGGCACGTGCACCTTCCGCCGACCACTGGCGACAACATCGATGTACTGTGGAGACCTCGCGCCCCACATGTTGAGCAATTCGGCAGTACGTTCACCCGGCCTCCCGCATGCCGACTATACGCCCTCAACTGCACATACGGTTCACGTACATGCTGTCGCGGCATGCTACCAGTGTTAAAGACGAGATGGAGCTCCATATGCCACGGCAAACTGGCTGACACTGACTGCGGCGGTGTCCAACCGCTGCGCAGCTAGCGCCCTTCGACGGCCAACACTGCTGTTCCTGGTGTGTCCACTGTGCCGTGCATTTGATCATTGCTTGTACAGCCCTCTCGTAGTGTCCGGAGCAAGTATGGTGGGTCTTACACACCGGCGTCAATGTGTTCTTATTTCAATTTCCAGGAGTGTAGAATATTCAGTTACCTGATACAATTCTGTGTGTATCATGGTACAACCATCATAGTTTCCATAGTGTTGTATGTATAAGTAGCACTGGTCAGTGTCTTAATTATACTGTTGAAGTCCTTGGCAAATTCATCGGATGGGACCTCTGTCAGTGCCAGAACTAGGGAGGGGGGCAAACTGGAGCCTTTATCAATGGTCCTTTCCATCTTGGGGCCAATAGCATTTTGCCCACTCTGATACCCTATTGTTATTCCCCTGCACTGAGTAAAAATATGTGAAAGATTTCTAGCAACATGTAGTGTGGAAAATGATTCACTGCAGTATCATCCATATCTTTTGTTGTGTTTGGGTAAGTAGCAATCCAGAACATGTTTTGAGTAATTTTGTTTATGCTATCTATTGTTAATATTTTTTTTTTTAAAATGGGTTGCTACTCCAATGATAATTTTCGTACTTACCAGTTTTTGCATTTTGTGATATTTTCAATTAAATAGTTCCAGATTTCCCTTAGCAATTCATTCAATTTCCTGAATTTTGTTTTACCTAAAAATCACAGTCAGTACATACAGTATATGGGAAAAAAAGAAGAACCGTTCCTTACCACAGGTCATGGTAAATATCACAGAAAAAGTAAAAACATGAAAATTTTTTTCTCTTGTACATATGTAATTAGTATCTGAATTAGTATCCGACTGCCAGATATGTCATTTCAGAAGGAAGTTATCGGCAACAATGGAAGGAAAGAACTGCCATGAGGCAATATTTGTATGGACAGGACAGATAAAATACACCCAACTCACCAAAGCTGAAGGGAGGAGGGCAGCAGCAACACAAAACAACACACAAACACAGAAAAAAACGTTTGAACGCAGGGCTTGCGCAAGCTCAACCATGTACTTGAAAAAAGGTGTTTGCCTGAAATATTGTTTTTGTTTGTGTGTTGTTTTGTGTTGCTGCTGCCCTCCTCTCTTCAGTTTTGGTGAGTTTTGGGTGTATTTTATCTGTTCTGTCCATATAAATATTGCCAAAGGAAGTTATAATATAGTAGAGTAACCTGTTCAATGCATTTTTTTATTATATCAGATTTGTAATATGAAAGGTTTTTATGTTGTGTGCTAGTCTTTCCCACCCTTTCAAATGTTCATTATTAGTTTATACAGTGTGGTAAAAATAAACACATTAATATGATATATGTCTTTTGAGTTGAGGTCGGATATTAGAAGAACAAATATGGGTAGGAAGAGAGTACTGTACCCAAAAATTAACACTTGATTTCAGTTGAGTGAGAAAGTTTTCCATTGAATTTAATGAAATTGGGTACTTGAAAATATATCAAAAGGATACTGAATGATATACATCAAACAGTGAATGCATTAGAAGTAAGTAAATTAAATGTTATGGAAAATTGGCACTGAAGTAAAGATCCATTGAAGTTAACGATGACAGTGTATGTTTAATACCAATTAATATCACTTCTTCCATATATTTCAATTAAACAAGTGGAAATTATTTTAATTTCTGTTCATGTGAATAAAGTTAACACTGGCATATACAGACAGTATTGGAGAATTAGATTTTCTTTCTTGTTACATTTCCCTTCAGCCTCAACCTTTATTCAGTTTCTGCTTCAATTTAGCATAAGCTGCAATATTTTTTATTTTTTCTTCTTCTTGCACTTCTGTTTCCTAATTTATTTTTATTTGATATTATATTTTGATGATGTAGTGAAAGACACGGGATCAGTGTACTGAGGCTTCAAAAATTCCAGTATGAGAAACAAGGCTTTCCCAGCGTATTTTTGATATGAAATCTTCACAGGTTTTCCGCCGGATAATATTATCAAAAGACAAGCTTTCGGCGGCTTGCTCTTCCGCCATCATCAGGTCCATTGTACTTATGAGAACAACTAGAACTGCACTGATTCGCGGATCCGTAGCATGCCAGGATCATAACATCTTCTGATTGGCTGACTACAGTGCCCGTTTCCACCCTGCTTGTCAGTAATTGGCTCTGGAACCAGCTGTAGACGGGGTTGGATGGATCTGAACAGCTTCTTTAATGACAGACTTCCAAAAACATATAGTTAGAACTTTCACATTATAGAAATGTTCACATTTTGTCACTCAGGCATATCTCAATAGCTTCTTCAATGACGGACTCCCAAAAACACATAGCTATGGGCATTGTAGTCAGCCAATCAGAAGATGTTATGATCCTGGCACACTACGGATCCGCGATTCTGTACAGTTCTAGTTGTTCTCATAAGTACAATGGACCTGATGATGGTGGCAGAGCAAGCCGCTGAAAGCTTGTCTTTTGATAATATTATCCGGCGGAAAACCTGTGAAGATTTCGTATCAAAAATTCCAGTTATAATATGTAATTATATATTTTTTTAATGGATGTAATTTGTTAATTATTAATTAACTAATATTAAAAATATTGGTAAGAATGAATTACAATTTTGTTGTTATTTACAGGTGTACTCATAGATTTCATCTCAATTCCTGTAACTGTTGGTTTTACCTCTGCGACTTCTGTTATCATTGCATGTTCACAACTGAAAGGCCTTCTTGGTCTGAGGTTCAAAGCTTCAGGCTTCATAAACACTGTGAAAGCAGTTGCAATGCACATACATGAAACCAGGCTTTGGGATACCTTACTGGGATTTACTTGCATTGTGATTTTGCTTCTGATGAGAGTAAGAGTAATTTTAAGTATTTGGTATTATTTACACTATTTAGACCTAAATTAGCTTTAATTTTCAGTCTTTTAACTTTAAAAACTGATGTTTTCAGTATGGCTATGAATGAGAAAGGCCATATTTCCTTTGAAACAAACCAATTAAAAAAAAAAAAGTGTTAATGCTTGGGATGCTGATGAGGGAATTCATAATGGAATAACATGTGGCTTTTGCCTAAGCTGCTTGCATTATAGTTGCTGTACTTTAGCATTGTAACCTGTGAGGGGAGATGTGATATGTTTTTACATTATCAAATAAATTATCATTATGAATGAACATTAATTCATACCTCAAATGAAAAATTATTTAAATGAACATATTATTAATACAATATTGAATATTTATGCAGGCACCATTTCTTGCATGAGACTACAGAAATGTTAAAACATAAGGTGGACAAACATTGAGATGCAGGAACAGGAATATTTGAAAAATATTGTTCTGTCTGACTACTACTTAATAAAAACTGCTGTCAGATGATTTTCCTCATCCACAATTATAATGGGTCTTTAATCACAGAAACTAATGCAATTTTTGTGCAAGTAACACAATAATATCCCTTCAAAGTCTTCATGCAGCACCTAAAATAATTCCCTGCAGTGTTAACACCCCAGTTAACTGGATCCTACAGTGTATAGAATTCAACAGTTTGCATTTCAGAAAGCCAAACGTGAACTAAGTCAGCTCAATTGAAAATGGTGAGAGACCATTTGCCATAAGTCCATCTTCTTTGCTGTTCAGCAGGTGATTGATGACCTCTCTTGATCTTGTTCATTGTACATCATGTCTTTCTTCACCACGCATCAAAAAAAAAAGTTAGAGGGCGCCAGTAGGCACGGGCCCTTCAGAAAGGTGGACCCATAGCATTTGCTAACTCTTCCTATGTGGCTAATCTGGCATTGACTAGACACCTGATACCAGCAGTTGTCACCATTATTCCAGTCTTGCACCACTGTTCTTAGATGCACATGTGTGTTTAAAATATGCACTCACAGTTCAGTTAAATGCTTTCACATTTATATTGTATGGAGCAGATAATTCTCTAGACCCTCAGTGTTGGTGTTATTACTGTTAAAAATAAAAGATGATATGTGTTATTAATTAATCTGCCCCATCTTATTAAATATTGCATGAATTAAATGCAGTGTAGTGATTTTACCCACTGCAGACTGTAAAATGGAATGTTTTGCCTTGTAGATGCTAATCATCTGATGGTGCTGTTGAAAGAAGAATTAGGAGTAGTTCGATGCATATTTTGTAATTACGACTCGTATTTTTTATGTCTCACATAGATGAAATTTTGTTTATGCTTGTCAGTTCCTGGCATCCTCTCTGCAAAAGTAGACACAGTTGTAGCTCTGCTGGTATGATAAGTAGTAAATAATAGTATTGCTCAATACATTTGGGAGACATTTTGCATGTGAAATAATGTCAAGTATTATATTCTTAACAGCACTAAATGTTACACCAGTGGAAATTTGTTGCTAGAGCTACAAACTGTATGGATCCCAATGCAATTAAGATTACTGACTGAGAATATTTTGAAAATGTTGTATGTGCACAGTAAGCCTGCTTAGGCAAGCCATCTGTAACCAATGATGAATTTATGTGTGCAGCAGATGGCAAAATTCATGGAAACCTGTAGTTGGGATCTTCTAGCCAATTTTCCATCATCTCTTTCTATTTTTGAAGAGATTTCTCAGCAACAAGTGTTCCATCCATGAAAATTAGGTGATTCAGCAATTTTTCCCCAAGCAGGCAGCAAATTTCTATGATGGTCTGCATAAAGCTGATCTAGCTTGATATCAAATGTTTTAATTAAATTGCTGATTATGTGGAGAAGTAGATGAAGATTGTAGAATGTGATGCTCAATAAATTTCCCGAATGTTTTGCATTGTTCAAATTTTATTGCCAATTGGTTCTCACTTGAAAATTACAGCTTCTATTTAGAAGGGAAGAGATGACCATGGCCATAGATTGGTAGTTAAGTATGGAAAGATTCAATTTGTATGTTAATGAGTCTGAGACTAGAATAAATTATCAAGGGAGGAGATGAACAATATCTCCTCCAACAACCTGAAAATTTAAAAGAATAATTCATGTAATACAATAGGAGTATGATGCAGTTGTAACAAAAGAATATGTTCCAACATAGTCAATGATAATGACTCACATACTTACTTCAGAATCCCATTGTTGACTTAGCTACTAATTTTATTGTAACATTTTTTAGCTAGTAATCTTATCGTAAAATTTTATAGAAGCTGAAGGATGTGAAACCAGGACCAGCTTGGGCTAATAAAGCCTTGTGGTTGCTTTCGACTTCTCGCAATGCACTTGTTGTTCTGATTTGCTCAGGACTTGCTTACATGTTTGTATATGAAGACGGCACTGCTCCTTTTTTACTGACAGGTAATACCACTCTTGACCATTATTCAACTATGCCATAATTATTAATTTTTGTAATTATGTGATTCTGTTTATTGAAGTATTTTTAAAAAAATATACTTCAGTGTTTTCATTTCCTAACAATTACATATTCTCAGGATAAAATATGATTATCATATTACATTTCTACAATTGAACTGGATATTTAGGACCATATTAATAGGCTTTTCTAAATTCAGTATTTTTATGATGTTGTTTGAATTGCTTTAGAAGTGTTTATGAATTTTAGTTGTTTTTTTCCTTCTGTATTTGCTTCACGCCAAGATAGTTGGAATATTTTATGTTACAGGGAATGTAAGATCTGGTCTTCCAAACTTTGGCCTGCCACCTTTCAGCACTATCATTGGAAATACAACATACACATTCAGTGAAATGTGTATGCAGCTTGGCTCATCAATTTTTCTTGTACCTGTGATTGGAGTTTTGGGCAATGTTGCTATTGCCAAAGCTTTTGGTAAGTTTAACCATGTTTATATATAATGGAAAATGAAAACAAGGACAAACACAATTACATAATATTTAAGGTTACCTTTTAGTCATTTTAGCAAGAGGGGAAACCAGTCACAGGATGGACATCTGCACATTCATTGAACTTTACTGCATGAATCAACTGAATTAAGACAAAGTGTTTGGTGAGCAGTAATTCTTGGGTCTAGTATTCGGGAGGTTCAAATCTGTGTTCATTCAACAAGATTTTGTTTTTCCATTTTTTTAAAATTATACCTGGTGATAACTGGGCTGGTTTCTACAAAAGGAAATGTACAAATTCCTTCTGATTTCTTGCTTTTCTTTTACTGGCTATATTGACCTGGATGTTGATGAGCCATAAAGCCAGACAAAAAAATGCAAAGGAGAAAATAAAATATCATTGAAACAGAAACTGAAATTGTTTTTTCTCTTTCTCAAACAAGATCATGCTGCAAGACATGTAACATACACCATAAACCACCACCATAAAATCATGTGGTAGCTCTTGGTGTGTGCACATCCAAGTCCCTTCCCACATGTCCTGAAGTGACCGATGGGTTTACTTTCCCTATCATTCCTTATTTTAATTCTGCACATCTGGGCAGAAAACCATTAATCATTAATTAATGAAGTTAACAAAATTGAAAAAAATTAACTTTTAAGTTAACCTAAAAAATCATTAATGATCTTCTTAACTTCCATTAATTTGATCTTCCATTAACTTTAAACCGTTACATTGGTAGTCGATGTCATTTAATTTGTTTGAATTGGGCGCCATGCTCGTATGTTCTGTGAGCTGAATGGCGAATGAATTAGGTAATGTAAAACGCGAGTCCAAGCATGATGCATATATATGAATAGGAACACTAGAGTTATGAGGCGTTTGTATTTTATGTTGAAAACTGGTGCTCACTGTGATTTGTGATTGATTTTCATATTTTTATAACCTTCCTTTCCTTACAACAAGCAAAATGTGCCACTTTTTAGTTTGTGTTGATACGGTGTTTGTGAGTGAAATGGATTAAATTGACATTCATTAAATGACTACATCACTGAAACTGAATATCTAGAATCTGCTAGTGAAAGTGGCAACACCAGTAACAGCAATGAGGAGATTAAAATTCCTTGGCTACATTTATGCGATTATGTTGCATTTTAATCAAGATTCGGAGAACAATTTACTTATGAATGCAAACTGTGTTTTTCTAAACTTTGTACAATCAAGACTCATGTTTGAAGGGAATGAATACATACAGATATGTATAATTTGAAATAAATTAAAGCAGGATCAACTTGTGGGAAAAAGAAAAAATTCAAAGTCTTTTGCAAGTGTGAGCACAATTTGTTAGTTTCCAAAAGAAATCCATACTTGCGTCATGCATGACAGTACATGACACCTTGTACAGCATGCAAGCATCTAGCATTACCTATTTTAATACTTAGACATCAGTACTACTTTTAATGAATAACTTTAACTGGTGTTAAATTTTTGAAGTTAACCTTTTAATTAGCAGATTAATGATTAATGAAGTTAACATTTTGATGAACTGTACCCACCTGTGCTTGTATGTATCAAATTATAGGGAAAAATAAACCTGCCACTCACCAAATCCGAAGACAGGGGGGCTGCAATGAACACACAAAACATGAAAGGAATGCACAAAACATGCAATGAACACGACTGTACAATATTTCAGTTTAAAACCTTATGTATGCTGAGAGAGAGAGAGAGATAGGCTATTTGGCAAGGCAGGTGTGCACTGACTGAGGGTTATTGCATATGGTAAGCCTTGCTTTGTGCACATCTCCCTTACCAAATGGAATATCTCTCTGTTTAAACTGAAATATTGTACGATTGTGTTCATCTTGTATTTTGTGTATTTGTCACAGTTCTATTAATACCAAACTGCTGTGGGTGATGAGTTTATTTTTCCTATCTTTTGCTATTTACATTGCGTAAAATCCATTGCTGTTGTATGATAGTTTGAAATTGGAAAAACTACAGAAGCAATTTGGATGGTATTTGCGAATTTTCATTGACTCTTATCCAGATTAAATTAAAAAAAAAAAAAAAAGCTCATGACTTGCATATATATAGAGGAGCAGAGCAAAATAAAGTATAATCATTTTTAAATTGGAGAAATATGCGCCACAGGTCACTCTGTTTTTGAGATGGGCACTTCTTTCAAGAAATACTGACAAAAAACAACAGTATTACTTCTTCGAATTTTACTTTGTTTGTTGCCTTTTTAATAATTAAAAAAAGAAACTGAAGAATTAAGTAACCAGTCAACTTTACAGAATACATGACTCAGGTGTAATAATTATAAGTAATATTTATTTTACTGTAAACCTCTTTGCTCTTGAAGAGATACTGTACTAAGATTACTAATCTTTGGATTATGTGCATATATATATATATTTATTTATTTGGTTTTCTGGAATGTAGTGAATTAAAATAAACAGAATATGTTATTTAAACCATTTAATCATACATTAACACTTCGATCAGTGTAGGTAAATTGTGATTTTTAATTTACTGCAATTGTCTTTGTACTTAATATCTATATTAAAACCTACGAGATTGCATTTTATCATTTTAATCTGTATCAGCACTTGCAGAAGATATATTTTTAAAAATTAACTGTTACGGAAATGGTATTTTTCACTAACCAAAGTTTATACTTCTTCGTGTGTTAGGATAATACTGATATACAATAATCATCTTTACCAGTATGTATTAAAATGGATTATTTCTCAGCAGTCCAAAAAGGATTTATGAAGAATTGATTGTCCATTTGGTCTGAATTATGGTAAACATGTTCCTCAGGCACTGATATTTTAGAAAATGTGTATATTAATGCCACAAAATACATACTAATGAGGTTTTTCTTCTTCTTATGGCTCTATATCTTGCCAAAACCTTTGCCATTAGAGTCGGAAGAGGAGTGGAGACAAAGGACTGGAAGGAATTCAGTCATGGCCTACTGAAGGAATTCTCCTATAGTTTCTTTGGTAAACCACGGAAAATCAAAATATGGATAGCTGGATGGGGATTTGGACCCTTCTGTGATAAATTGTGTTTGTTACATTTTTGGGTACTTTTTCCAAATATCCACATCAGGATGTATGGTTGATTTGCATCCTGGACCAGAAGAATCAAGCGTTTTGTTTCAGCAAAAGTCATGAGGAATTCAGTTTTCATTGATATCATAAGCTCAATTGATTTTTGGGCAGCAATGTGGTCGCGGTTAGGTTAGAATGCAGCCTGGAGTAAAATGAATAATGCTGTCAGCTATCATTGTTTTGAAGTACATATAATGCTTTCGAATTCATAAAAACTTGGCCGCTGCATTCATGTTAACAGCACAGGACTATATTAATATGATATCATGAAAATTTATCAGTGAGTTTACATTCATTTCTTTGGATGCAATGGTTGACATCAAAGATATGTTGTAACAGCCCTCATACCTGAATTTTGAATAGTATTCTACTGTATGAAGTATTTGTAGTGAGCTAAAGTTTGCTTGAATATGATCTGGTATGTTTGTTTTTTAATTTCTTGTAAATCAGTGTATATAGACTTTGTTTTATGTAAGAAATTTTTTTTAAAGTCCATTTAATATGTTTAAGAACCGAATGGTGCAAGAGAATTTCTTAAATGTTTGTAATTCCAGGTATTAATGTAAGTTATGATGTCTACAGGACAATTTTCTACAGTTTTGAAGGATTTCTGTAAATAATTTTGTATTTAAGTATCTCTAATTACCATTTCTGATCATTTTGTTATGTTGTTAAGTAATTTTGTATTAATTCCGATTGTTTTTAATATGTTTGATTGTTTGAGTGATTGTTAATGATCGAGAAATATCGGGCGGATGCCTTTGAAGAATTCTCGTAATTTCGATAGAGACTATATAAACAGATCGGCTGGACAGAATTAGTTAGTTAGTTAGTTGACATCATTCAGTATTACAGAGAGTTTCATTCATTTAGTTCACAGAAGAGAATGCGCCTACTTTAATGGTAAGATCGAGTTCGATTGTCACCAAGTAGAACAACTAGTTGGCGATGGGTGTTATGCAAAACCAAATGTTCCAACTTTAATAATCTTAGTTTACCATATGCCTTTGGTACCTACAGTATTTTGATAATACAGCTGCCATATGCTTATTACACCCCAAATGTGAAAGATATATTGAAATAAGTTCACTGTACACAGTTTTAAAGGTCACATAAGATGTATATTCTTCCAAAAGTTCTCCTTTACAATTTTGGTACCAGATTCTTGGATAAGGTGATCCTACTAAATTTCGATAGATGATCTCAGGTCAAGCACATTCACAAGAGAAAATAAACTCTAATCCGGCTCCCTTACACAGATGAAAGTTCAACTACTGCAATATTAAGATGTACTACCGCCATGTGGAGCCATTTGCTCAGCTAGTCACACACAAGCCTACCTACTTAAGAACTGCTTGTATACTGACTGAGTAGCTGCTATGGCGGCTCCTTACACATTGAATCCATCAACCTTGTGACGTCAGCAAAATGCTTTGGAAATTAATATCTCAACAGGTACTTAATAGTTTGAGTCATAATTAACGTATGGTCTCCCTAGGATCTTATTCTATCTGTTTAAACATGGTTTAGTCTTCATAAAGGTTTCTATTAAATTAATTCTATTCTCTTAAGACATCTGCCTTTCTTAACAATTATGACAATACATTTTAAAAAATCTCGTTTATCTTACAGACACCTTAAACTTTCCACAGAGACCAATACATCCTTTTAACCCCCTTAATTAGGTCTATCCCCTGAAACTAATCTCTTGCTTCTAAATTTAATAGTTTAAATTTCGATTTTTTCTCTTAATTAAAAATCCTAATTATACCTTGCCTATTTACTTGATATTGTATTCAAAATATCCTAGAAGGTGCTGATTATAAAGGATTTGCTGTAGCTTTTTTGAATTCATAGGTTATTTCAAATCTTCGGTTTGCTCCCTCCTAACCCCATGGTCAACAAATCATAATATCTTCTAAACTAAATTTTTCTGGAAATAATAAACACACTTTACAAATGTTCTGCCTAATGATTTTTAACAGTGAAAAAGAATGCAAGAAGAACTATTATTATTGAAAAAACTAACTGAGATCCTTTTCTTCCACATCCTTCCACAGCCTTGAAATCAAACTATAAAGTATGTTACTGCCAGTACAAACCTATTCCTTGATGGTTTTAACAGATATGTTATAGGCTGTTGCTGATAATTTTTTATATAGCTCTAATTTCTTATATATCATATATTATATTTGGATTATAAACAAAATAAAACTGAGGACTTCATTGTGTAAACAGAATCTAAGTTAAAGAAGGAAATGTTTTTAGATGAATTTACATTTTTTTGATTCTCCACTTTACTATTTGGTACTAGAAGAAATAGGGTGAAACATTTCTGCTCACACCAGGGTCTATGGCAAATGCTGTTATTTAATGCAAAATCATTGTATACTAAAAATTTTGAATTTTATCAGCAGTACTAAATTAAATTTCAGCAAGTGGAGATTCTGTTGATGCTACCCAAGAAATGTTAGCCTTGGGACTATGCAACATCTTTGGGTCAATGGCATCATCGTTTCCTGTAAGTGGTTCCTTTTCTCGCAGTGCTGTAAACCATGCAAGTGGAGTTAGAACACAGCTCGGAGGAGTTTACACAGGTATATTATGCCTTAAAATATTATTTCTTGGCATATTTTTATATGCATGTGCATTTAATAATATTTGGTTAATGCTTAGAATTAACTAGATTAAAGGCAGCAAGTCGTGTTAAGTTTATAAGTACAACTTATTGCTGTTGAATATCATTAATGTACTGGTTTAATGTACTGTGACAAATCTTGCACTTGAATCAATAAGTTAAGAAATAAAAAATAATAAAAAAAAATACCTTAATAAAACTCTTTGCCTCTGAATTTTTACTACAAATCTTGCATAATTATGTTATTTAGAAGTTATTAATTTCATATCATATGTCTTACTCAAGACAATCTTGCACACATAAATTAATTCCTCATTTTGTTATAAAACTTACTGATGTGTAACTTTTTTTTTTAAAAAAACAGGTGTTCTAATTTTGATGGCACTCAGTCTTCTTACTCCATACTTTTACTTTATACCCAAGGCATCTCTGGCAGCAGTTATAATTTGTGCTGTCATTTTCATGATAGAATATGAAGTAGTGAAGCCAATGTGGAAATCAAATAGTAAGTACTTGTTTATGTGTTTCATTTATCAAATTACCAGTTTTCTTATGTCAGTGAACTCTGATTTAGGTAGTTTTTATAGTTGTTTTCTAGCTTTCATGAAATATATTGCACAGGAGTTACATTTACTGTATGATTTTGAGTATGATAATTTGGGCTATGCTTCTGAATGTTGCTGAAAAAACCTCTCAGAAGAAGTAAATCCAACACTTACCATAAAAGGAGGCAGTGGTGTTCACAGAAAAAGAAAGCGGTGGGCACATATAATACAATATTCCAATGGCAAATGTTATTTTGAGTAGATGAGACATACAATGAGGAGATCAGATGTGATCACAGCAATGCCTACTATGCAAAAGGAAACAATGGATAAATGGCAATGGTAATTGTGTAGGGTAGGGTTGGGCTAAATATTGTACCAATGATCAATAATTATGGGGAGATATTAATTCTGTAAGTGAGTGAACATTGCAGAAAACATGTAGATAGGATAACAATATTAAATACAAGGGTAATATTAAATTTAAGATTTATATAAAATATTATGTTAATCAGCAAAAGCTAAGGATTGTGGCAGCTAAGAGAAAATCAGGATGACAGGATAGGAGATTAAGGGTACGGAAATCAAAAGAGAAGAGCAATGAAGAGGAATACCAGAGAATAAAAAGGCATAAGATTCCCACAGTGGAAATGGGGACAGTGGAAGAGGAGTGGGAATATTTTAAAACGACAGCAGAAACAGTGTGTGGAAGGACTGGTAACACCAAAAGGTGGAAAGAAACAACCTGGTGGAATGATAGAGTAAAAAAAGCAGTGGAACTCAAGAAAAGGGCCTTTAGGAAATGGTCAAAGCAGAGGACACAGGAGACAAGGGATGACTATGTGAAGAAAAAGGAGGAGGCCAAAAAAATAGTAATGGAGGAAAGGAGGAAGTGGCTGGAGAAATGGACCAACATGATGGAAGAAGATAGCAAAGGAAATAAGAAAGTACTAAATGTAATGGTAAAAAGGAAAAGGAAGGAGCAGATAGAAAATGTCAATATGCTTGATAAAGATGGAAAGGAAATAAATAGCCTGGAAAGACTAAAAAAGATGTGGAAGGAGCATTTTGAAGCCTTACTGAACCCAGATTGGTCACAGGATGATACAGTTGTTCACGAGAAGCAGGAAAATAACAGCCATGTAGGAGAGAAAGAGAAGGATTTAACTTGGGAAGAAGTGGAAACAGCTCTGGGTAAGATGAAGGGTGGAAAGGCACCAGGCATCAATGAAGTGAGCATGGAAATGATAAGGGCAGCAGGAGTATTAGGAAAGCAGTGGCTATACCATGTGATGAGAAAGGTATGAAATCAGGGCACAACTCCTGAAGACTGGAAAAAAGAATAATTATACCTATGTTCAAAAAAAGGGAACAGGAAGGAGTTTAAAAACTATAGAGGGATTATGCTGATGTGCCACTGTGCCAAAGTTTTTGAGAAGATCATTGAAAAAAGAATACATGAAAGGGTTGAAATAGGGCCAAGGGAAGAGCAGTACGGCTTCAGATCAGGGAGATCGATAGTAGACCTGATATTTGCTATGAGACAGCTGCATAAAAAACATTATGAGTTTGGAAAGGATCTACTGTTGGTATTTCTCGATATTGAGAAAGCATATGATTGTGTTCACTGGAGTAAGGTATGGAAGGCCTTGGAGAAGAGAGGAGTTCCCAAATAAGCCATCAGGTGAGTGACAGAACTGTCCCAAGGAAGCTGTGTGATAATAAGGGAAGGAAGAACAAATTGGCTGAAATAAAGGAATGGACTAAAACAAGTAAGTGCCTTCTCACCACTACTCTTTATTGTAATCATGGATGATATAATACAGAAGGTGGCAGTGAGGATGCGAGAGGAAAAAAATGAAGGTGATGGCTTTTGAGGATGATCTGACGATCTGGGTAGGCGATAAACAGGAACTGTAGCGGCAGTTGGATGTATGGACAGACAGTGTGGAGGAATATGGCCTGAAATATAATGTAAAGAAATGTGAGTACATGGGAACAACCAGAAAGAATAATAGAATAACCCAGGGAATTGTGATGACAGGTGAACAACTAAAGAAGGTAAACAGGTTCAAGTATTTGGGGAGTGTATTAGAGGAATGTGGAGGAAATGATGGCAAGATCAGTGAAAGAGGAAGACAAGCAGGGGCATTTTTAAGGAGCATTAGAAGCCTGATATTGAATAAAGCTGTGCCACAGAGAAGGAAGATAGTAATTTATCACACATACTATGTGCCTATCTTGATATATGTTGCTGAAACATGGACGATGAAGATGTGGGACATCAGCAGGGTACAAGCAAGCAAAATGAAGTGTTTAAGAGGTAGAATTGGAGTTACTAAAATGGACAGGATAAGGAATGAAGTGATTAGTTGCACCATACAAGAGGAACCCCTACAGGAAAGGTTAGACAGAACCAGTTAGAGATGGTATGAACACGTAAAGAGAATGGAGATTCAGAGAATCCCAAGAAAAATCCACGAAATTAAGCTGCAAGGTAAATGACCCAGAGGAAGACCAAGAGATGGATGGCTGAAAGGAGTGGAGGAGTGTGTATAGAAGAGAGGAGAGGACTGGAACATGGTGGTGACAGAGATATGGTGGGAAGAAAGAAGGAAATGGAGAGACTTGTGCATGAAGCAGACCTGGCCAGTGGCTGGAAACTGTTGAGCATAATGATGATGAGTAAATGATGGGTCTAATATAAGCATCTTATTGTAGATTCAGGGCTGGGGAATTCTGGGTATCAAGGATATGTTGGTAAGATAGTTCCCATCTCTGAAATTCAGAGGGGTTTGTCATTTCAAGGAAGACTCTGGCAGCCCTCACTGTTTCAATTTTTCAAATTGTGAGAACTGGAATATTGCAATTCAATCCATCATGAATACTATGTCTTCTATTTTCTCTGTGGGATTGGGAAGTCTTTAACTTCTCTCCTTTTTTTATGCCATTATAGGACTGGCTGTGGCATATGTGCCCTCCTTTCTTGAATGTTTCCTTCTTTAAACATTAATGACCATTTTTATGAAATTGCTGGTGGGGTACCATGTTTTGACTATTCTATTGATGCCAGTACAGTCTTTCCTCATTATGATATTTTTATCAGTTTTATTCTTTGGCCTAACATATTATATTCTTTATTTATAGCATATTCTCCATTAAGAGGATTTAATTTAATTATGATAAAGCGTATGCTTTCGTGGCAATTTCCCTACATACCTATTTTTACATTTGTCATGGCTGGATCTGTCAGTGCATCCTCTGGTTTATGTCGTTATTGAAAAAGTGTATGACAGCTTCAGGCAAAACAGGATGTGGGAAGCAATGAAAGAAAAGTCATTAAAGAAGGAGATAATGGAAAGAGTGAAGGATATGTATTAGTGTTGAAGTGGGTATGGATAGTAATGGCTGTAACAAATGATGTAGACGATAGTTACAATGATTTTTGGTGTGCTGAATTCTGCTCCGTCAGCATATTAAGCAAACAAATGAATGTTGCCTGATCCCACTCGGATATGATGTTAGCTGATTTAATTTTTAAATTTAAATTCGGCACAAGTATTCTGGAAGTCCATCAACTTGTTAAATAATGTTAACAGTGATTGAGATTTTGAGTTTGAAAGATTAACCAGAAGGCAATTTACAAATCATTGGCCACATATGAACAAATCTTGAAAAGGACATGTTTGAAACAGAGTTAATTCAACAAAATCAAAGTGCATACAGGAAGGAAACTTGCAAGAAATAATTGAAGCAAATTTTAATACACAGTTGGGTTTCGGGAAAACTGAATAAAAGTGTTAACTTTTATCCAAATCGAAGTCATGTGGACAAAAGAGTGTAGGAAGAAAACCTCCTCAAGAACTTCAGAAGAATACATGTGACTATACAGAAAGGAGGGAAAAGGGGGGAAAAGGAGGAAGGGGGGGGGGAACAAGTGGATCAAGCTCACAATATAGAAGATGGAAAATATTCTTTTAGGGTGAGTGAATCATTAGAAATGCCATTAATTAAACTAAGGAAAAAGGAAATATAAATTACAAGGAAAGGGAAAATGACTCATCACTCACCAAAGTTGAAGGCAGCAACGGGTGAAGATCATATGGAAACTTCAGCATGTGCACACCTCCTGAACCACATGACTCATTTCCTTCAGCATGAATAAGGTGTAAAACCAAAATATTGTGTATTCTTGTGTTCGTCATATATGTTCTTACCCGTTACTGCCTTCAACTTTGGTGATTGACGAGTCATATTCTCTTTCCTTGTAATTTAAAAATGCCATTAGAAGTTTATAAGGGATCCACTGCTTGAAACTAATATAGTAGTTATAATTATTTATAGGCCATCAGATGGAAATTTTTCAACTTTTGTTATTGACTTTGAATCATTATTTTAAAAAAGTCACTGTATCCAGTAAAACATTAGTGATTTGTAGTGATTTCAGTACTAAATTTCTCACAGACAGTAGTGAAAAATCAGACTTATTGAACATGACCAAATCATTCAACTTAACTTCCAGGATATCAAATCATCATAAAACTCTTCTTGAACAGGTGTTTGTAAAAGAAACATGTCTCTTCTCAAAAGGGTAAGTAATAAATGTGGCCTACAGTTACCATGAAGCACAATTCATTAAACATAACAACATCATTAAACATAAATAACAAAAACAAAAATTGTGGATATATTGTTTACCAGAGAAATTTTTGTGATGGTTACATACATGTGTTTAACTGGCTCTTATCAAATAAATCTTGGAAAGATGTTTATGATCAAAAAGATGCAAATGACATCTTTTAATGTATTTCACAATTTCTTTGCTTCTTCAATCTAGCTTCTCCCAAAAAGAGGAAATATGTGACAGAAAGAACTAACATAAAGTGCGTAAATGCAAGCATAAAAATATAAAGAGAGACAAACTGTTTTTTACATAATTACTGTAAATAAAATGAAGTTAGTCAAGATTTAACGAACTATTTGAAAAGATAAAAGAATTTAAAAAAAAGTAATGCAACAAGCAAAAAATGTGGCAAATGATAATTATATAATCAAATCGTTCCAACCGAATGAAAGTAATGTGACATGTTATCAGACAACAAACTGAAAGTAAAAAAAACCGAAAGAAAGAACATCAAACTATGTACACATAATTCAATAATTAGTGACACAAAAGTGATGGCTGAAGAATTTAACAAATTTTTGCTTCCTTGGCAAAGAAAAACTGCAGTACGCAAACTACATGTGTTTATAGTCTTTCCACAACTTCCTCTGCCATAATCTACATAAATGAAATAAATTGTGATGAAATTATAAATGTCATTAAAAATCGTTATTAATGTGGACTGGATGAGGTCCCAGATTTGATTTTAAAATTATGTGCTAACTATGTAGTTAGCCATCTATTAAAAATCTTTAATACAACTGTACAAACTGAATCTTTTTCTGAAGTACTCAAACCTGCTTAAGTGACTCCACTGTTAATAAAGTTCCTCCTGATCAGTTGGAAAATTCTTGACTTGTTTCCCAGTTAAGTGTTTTTCAAAAATACTTGGAAAACTCTTCCTTGATAGACTGCTTAATTTTATCAACAAAGATATGCCACTTTCTACCCAACAGCACGGTTTCAGGAAAAATAAACCTACTCGTGCAGCAATTTCTGAATTCTTAGATTCTGTTTTAAAAGCTTTTAATGGAAAATGAAATGGCTACAGGTATTTTCCTTGGCCTCTCAAAAGCATTTGATATGATAGATAACAATATTCTGTTTATCTAGACTGGAAAAAATGATAAGAGGAAATGCAAAAAACTGTATTAAACCCTATATTGAAAATCAAAAACAAAATATGTAGATCATCAAACAAGACGCCAAAGAAATTCTACAAGGAAAAAATTTACCTCAGATGAGCAGTTTGTGAAGTATGATATATCCCAAGGCTCAGTGTTACGACCTATTTTGTTTGTAATTTATATAGATGATCTCACTAACAATGTTCTACCAAGAGACGTATTTCAGTTTTCAGATGATGCAAGAATTTTACTCACCTCCAGAGACATAAATTTTTTTTAGAATTGGTAGTAAATGAAATCATGAGTGAGTTGAAAAATGCATTTGATGCAAATAACCTAATCTTGAATGAGGAAAAATAAGTCTGAACTTTTGTCTACCCCACTCAGCTAGAAAAAAAATATTGAAGCCATAAATGAAAAAAGATCTAGAAAGTCTAAATGAAACCAAATTCTTGGGATTATGAGTACAACAGAACATGAAATTGGAAGTACACTTAAGGATATTGACTAAAAAACTGTTTTGCAGTGGTTATGGACTGAGAATTCTTAGATACCACATGCTTTAGTACAGTAATGCAAGTTTACAATGCTCATTCCACTCGCTGATAAGGTATGGAATTATTTTCTGTGGTAACTCATCACGAAGCATTGATATAATTATGATGCAGAGAAGAGCAGTGAGAACCATATGTGGACTAAAAAGATTAGAATCATGTGGAACATATTTCATTAACCTTGTCACTCTAAATGTTCCATAACTATACATCTATGAAATTTTTCTTTTACGAGATATTATCTCCTGAAAAATGTCAAAGTAATAAATATTTAATACTAAGTCAGAGGATAGCTGTGGGAGCTGAGAGCTCCAGACAGGTTTTCTGTGTATTGGGAAAGAGATTCTTCATCAGAGCAGATGCATATTCCACAGATGGCCAGACTGTAAGGAAGGAAACGTTTGATGTGTAAGGGATGACAACTGTTAAAATGAAGATATAGCTGCAGATTTGTAGGTTTGATATGAACAGAGGTATGCAGGCACACATTGTAAAAGGAGACGTTGACAACAAGAAAGGCTAATAAATTCCTCCCATCAGACCCAGCACTAATTATCTCTACTTTTTACATTTCTTATATTTCTGATATTTTATTTTTCAGTTATAGTTTATCAAAATTTGATTTTTATATATGTATCTTCACTCAGTTATTATGTTGGTCTACCACTTTCAATGTTAATATACCGTCAACAGTATTGATCCAATATTTGAGCTTCCCCCCCCCCCCCCCCCTCCTTTTTCACTGCCAGCCATGCCAGTGACCCCATTCACCAGACGGTGGTCTCTGTGTACACATCTGACTCCATCCGGTGTCTCACTTCTGTACGAATAAGGCTGTATGCCGTAATACGTAATATTGCGCTTATGTGGTTTTTTTGTGTTCGTTGTCCCAGCTACCTTCATCTGTGATAAGTGTTGGTCATATTTCCCAATCCTTCCTGCCTTAAAGCATTTTCCTGCTCATTTTTATTATATATATATATATATATATATATATATTAGACATTGGGATAGGAGAAAAACCACCGCTTACCAAAGATGAGGGCTCCAGCGGCGTCAAAACACGAAAGCTAGCAACCGGGGCAACCACCTCATCCTACAACCTGATGAAGAGCTAAGCTCGAAAATTTGTATTATGTTTGTGTTTGTGTGTTTTTTCGTTTTTTGACGCCGCTGGAGCCCTCATCTTTGGTAAGCGGTGGTTTTTCTCCTATCCCAATGTCTAATATATCCGCTCTAAGCGCCTTTGTTTCCAAACAATCTATATATATTGTTAGGAAACAAAGGTGCTAAAAGCGGATATATTGAACATTAGGATAGGATAAAAAAACCACCGCTTACCAAAGAAGGGGATTCCAGTGGCATTGGTACACGAAAAAAACACAAACACACAAAGAATAGAATTTTCGAGCATGGCTCAGTAGAAGTGAGATGGCTGCACACAAGCGCTGCTGGCAGCCAACTGCGTGAGCCACAATGTTGATGGCTCATGGTGGGGGAAAAACATCATGGCAGGAAGTGAGGGACGGGGTAGAAGATCACAGGCTGGAAAATGATGATGAATAGAAAAAAAAAAATATTGAAATTTTAAGTTGAAGTTGAAAGTAGTTGGCTGCCAACCTCCAACATACAGCCATGCCACTCTACTACTGAAGAAGGGCTATAGGCTCGAAAATTTTACAATTTTACTCTTTGTGTGTACATGTTTTTTCTGTGCCACAGGAATCCTCTTCTATGGTAAGCTGTGGTTTTTCTCCTATCCAAATGTTTAATATATCCACTTTCAGTGCATTTGTTTCCTAATAACATATATGCATATCCAACTCTTATCCATCTCCACTGCTCTATATTCTGTCCATGTTCACTGCCAGTCAGCTCAGCCTGTGGCTCTGCGTCAGGCTCTCTGCACCCTGGTCCCATTCCTGAGTTATTTGCAAAAGAAAGAAAGAAAGAAGAAGCAGCAGCAAACTGATGAGGCTCATTAAAAGATCACCATCTTACGAATTTAGATAATGTCACCTAACATAAACCAGAGCCAATTTCCTGTCCACTTTTTCAATCCCTTTCTTAAATAACACAAATTTTAATCACAATAAAGTTAGGAAACCAGATCCTGAAAAAATTTGATGTCTATGAAGGAATGCTTTCTGGTGTATATTGCTAATATTGTAATATATTGGACATGCCACCTGTTCAACCACTCATCTTATATACCAACTAACTTGCCGCTATTGCACCAGTTCTTACATAGGCCTCACCACACAGCAACTCTCTGTTAGAATGAATGGCCACAGACAAACAGTCCACACCCGCAACATGTACCTTCCAGTACCAGAACATGCCAATAGCCATGATTCCAACAACCTCAATGACTGTTTTACTGTGAGAGCAGTCAGAGTTTTCCCTGACAGCACCATTGCAGCAGAACTCTGGAGATGGGATCTAGCGTACCAGAATATCCTGGATACGAGACACCCACCTGGACTTAATCACCATTAAAATCCAATTAACCCAATCACTACCTTTTTTTTCCTCGTGTTTTATACCGTTACCCTTACTACATATGCTCATTTTACCATCGCCTGCAATATATTATCTCTGACATTGCATACCGATATCGATACTCATTAGCCATTCCCCCCCCCCCCCCACACTACTCAGTTAGTCATTAGGTAACGTTCGTTGTGTACACACGTTCAGAGCCTAATGGCCCGTTTTTCTACTTGTGAACAAGGCAGATGCTGAAATATTGTGTAGTTGTTTGTCAGCATAAGTGTTCCCTCTTATCGCATCCGTCCACTTTGGTATGTATTGGGATAATTTCCCTTTCTTTTCTTATTTATATTGTAATATATAATGTATAAAGTACTCTAAAATATATTTGTGAAAAAGGTACTTTTTTATCTGCAGGAAAAGATTTGATTCCAACATTTGTGACATTTGTGGCATGCTTGACTATTGGAGTGGAACTAGGAATATTGATTGGTGTTGGAATCAATGTTCTGTTTCTGTTGTACCCATCAGCCAGACCAAGCATACAAGTAGAAAAGGCAATTGTAAGTAGCCATTTCATACTTTTGCATATCTGATTTAATAATCTAGAAGCTAACATATAAAACAGATTTAAGCCACAGTGATTATTAACAGTTAAATATGTATCGATCTTATGATGTAAATATCTCTCTGTTTATCTGATTTTAAGAGCTGCTAATTTTCCTTTGGTAAGCAGTAGTTCCTCTTCTTTCCTTATTTATATATGGATTTACTAATGCTCAATGTGTACTAGAATGTCCATGTTTGAAAACCATCCTGTTTTCAACTGTGGAAAGCCATGCTTATTCTCCTTTCCAAATGCTTAATTGTACTGCTTTTATTTTCAACGTTATTTTCAATAATTTGTATGTACGTTTCTTTATTTCACCACTACCTGCGGTAAGAGTTATCAATAGTTTGCTTCATGTTACTTTTCGCCTCCATTCCTCACACTGTTGTCCATGCCTATGTCAGTCGAGCGATAAACCTTGGAGCATGAACACCTTACCATTAATCCTTTTCTGTAACATAAAGCTGTTGTCTTATTAAAGCTGGTGAATGGAAAATGGGCCTTAGCATTTTCCCCCATATACCTATATCCAATAATGAAACAATTTCTTGCACTTTTAGAAACAAATTTATATGAATTTAATATATAAAGAAAATTGTTACACATGCTCACATACGCAAATCCATATGACCTGTCACAAAAGAGTTGAAAAGTGTTAGTGTTTATGAAATACTGATTTTATTACCAAATATTTTTTGTATAAAGTGTCAGCTTCTCCTACAAATACGAGTTTCAGGAGAAAATATTTGTATACTATTCTGATGTTGTAAGCATATCTAGATTATTAATTAGCATCTTTGTTGCAGACAAAGTCAGGCCAAGAGTACTTATTGGTGACACCTGGTAATAGTCTATATTTTCCTGCTGTGGACTTTATTCGCACCAGTGTTGGTCGTGTTGCTGTCAAGGAAGGTTCAAGCCAATTACCTGTTATCGTAGATTGCCGTTACGTGCTTGGAGCTGATTTCACTGCAGCAAAAGTTAGTAACAATTATTTTTATACAGCATGTTTATTCCACTTTTAGATGCATTTTGGAAGTTCCTCTTGCATATTAGAGTTTAAGATTTTTGGTACAGCTCTTATTTAGAAGAAAAATTTTCATCCCATAAATTGTCATCTCTGTGCATATAAAGGTACATTTAACTCTCGATATTCCAAATGATAATTTCCTTCTCTTAACTCTGACACATGGTTTTGAAGCCCTAATCCAAACGATTATATATATAAAACCAGCTTTGTCCGGAATGCATTGCAATGCCTATTTTTATTTCTTAAGTGGGTATGCATATAGAAAATGGACATATTAACATATACCAAATAACTGAAAGACAATGATTTTTGTCCATTAAATTAAAATTGGAAATGTTTATTCTGGTACTTTACGCTGATATCAGGCAAGTAAGATCGTTCAAATATCTTGGGAGTATGATCACCGAAGATTTGAGGTGCCATCAGGAGATAAAATCTCGCATTGCCGTAGCGAAGGAAGCATTTAATAGGAAGAGGAGGATACTAACTGGAAAAATAGACAAAACACTTAGAAAAAGACTCTGTAAATGTTTTGTATGGAGTGTGGCTCTTTATGCGTCGGAGACATGGACACTGAGACGAGAGGATGAAAAGCGGCTAGAAGCATTTGAGATGTGGATGTGGAGGAGGATGGAGAAGATAAGCTGGGTGGATAAAATAAGCAATGCTGAAGTGCTGGACAGGGTCAGTGAAAGCAGAAAAATTCTCCAAGTAATAAAGGAGAGAAAGAAAAACTGGATGGGACACTTGTTGAGAGGGGAGTGCCTGATAAAAGACGCCTTGGAAGGTTTAGTCTGTGGGAGGAGAATAAGAGGAAGAAACAGATACCAAATTATAGACAACATCAAGGAAGACGGCAACTACATGGATCTTAAGAGAAAGGCAGAAGATAGAAGATCATGGAGAGCAGCCAAGTTAAAACCTGCCCGAGGGCAGAAAACTAATGATGATGATGGTACTTTACGTTATACAATATTGTCGGTCTGGATGGTTTCACATGTAAATTTTGTTTAAGAAGGGTGAGAGTGTGTGGGTTTTTGTAAACATGATGTAGGCAATACATTTCTTTGTTTTAGAGTATATGTGTGCAATGTTCCATCAAATACCTGATAAAAACTGAGTTTCTACAAACAACTTTTGAATTTAAGATGAGTTGGTGTAAAGGGGAGAGGGGTTGGATTTTTGTAAACCAAATGTGGGTAGTAATTTTCTGTTAGTTTTAAAGTATACATATATAAGAACATTTATAAAAAATAAGGGGGTGAAAAGGGGGAGAGGGGTTTGGTTTTGGCAAATCAAATGTACACAGCATTTTCTTTTTGTTATAAAGTATACATGTGAAAAGTTCCGCCGATATTGGGTACAAATTGTGGTTGTGTATAAAAAAACATTGGAAAAAATTATAGGGGTGGAAACGGGGAGAGAGGTTGGGTTTCTGAAAACCAAATGTTGGCTGTATTTTTCTGTTTATTTTAAAGTATACGTTAGCAAAGTTCCATCGAAATGGCATAGAAAATGTGTATTTCTATAAAATCAAGGGTTGTAAATGGGGAGAAGGGGTGAATTTTTTCCCCCAGAACCCTTCGGAGGTGTCCACACAATAAATCATCAAAGTTTCCTTATAATTGGATGAATGAATAGTATAGGAATGCATAGAAGATGAACATACATACAAACAAACATTCATTTTTATATTTAAGATGTACTACTATATTTCCCAGGGCCTGATTGACTAAGCTTCACTCAATATTGAGATATTGAGGTAAATCATCTTTTTGGCAATTCAGAAGTAAGCTAACATTTCCTGTATTAAGAATAAGTCTCTCTCTTTACTTCTTACTCTCTCTCTACTTCTTTCTCTCTCTCTCTACTTCTTTCTCTCTCTCTTTCTTTGTCAATAACCTTGCACGAAATTCCCATTGCTAACTCATCCAACAATGGTAGCTCCTCTCCTTGTTTCTCAAAATTGTCGAGATTATAGGAATATTGAGAACATGTTTTTGGAAATGTTTAAGAGAAAGTAGGAGAGATGTTTAAGGTAACAACTTGTATCTCTTCTAATTTTAAAATTAAACTATTTATAGTTATTGTGCTTTTAGGATTCCATACCTAATGAATGAAAAATATATTTAAAATAACCCTTATGGATTATCTCATTTATTTGTCCACCCGTCACTCCTTTGTAACTTCTGGATCCCTTAAGTTAGAAATTTGTAATTGTGCCCTGCTTCAGTTCTTACAAAACCTAACACAATTTTGACGTAAAATATAGAAAAATCTTTGAGCGGTGGGAATTATTACAGAGCAATTTGAAGGGAGCTAAAGGTAAACTGACTCTCAGTGTGTTTGGATTTTTCTTTTTATTGGAATGTTTGGTAAAAAATTGTATAAAAAATATACCATTTTTCTCCCTTTATTTTTGAATCTATCAAAATTTGCAGTGCTAAAGTTTATAAGAAACTTATACTAAGGATAACGGAAACTGCATTTAGGTAATATATATAGCAAAGAACAGGGAAAATAATCCATCACTCGCCATATTTGAAGCCTGCGATGAGTGTACAACTCACGAGATGAACACAAACGTACAATATTTTGGTTTAGATTTTATTCTTGCTGGATGGATCAAGCCATTTGGTAAGGGAGTTGTGTGCTTTTTTCTGGAGTTTATGATTTTTGAAAAATAAATAAATGAGCAGTCCAATAAATCTGATAATTACGGATCTCCTACTGAACGAATCTCTGCTTTGGTGGACCAGCACCTACAACCTATAGTCTCTCAGCTCCCCTCCCACATCAAGGACACACACTACTTACCTCTCCATATTTTCACCATACCCACACCACTTCCTTCCAACTCCATACTGGTAACCATTGATGTCACATCACTGTACACACACATTCCACATTGCCATGGCCTTAGCGCCATAGAATTTTTTTTTTTTTATGGATAAACCCCCTCCCAACAGCCGCCCTAGCACATTTTTAATCACCACCTTGGCTGAACTGATACTAAACAACAACTACTTCTCCTTTGAAGGCAATATCTACCACCAAACCCATGGCACTGCCATGGGCACTCTCATAGCCTCTTTTATGCTAATCTCTTCATGGGCTGCCTGGAACAGATGTTTTTGGAGAACGTCCCCCTCAAACCCATCCAATGACTGAGGTTCGTCGATAACATTTTTATGATCTGGACACATGGAGAAAACACTCTTCTAAATTTTCTTGATAATCTAAATACCTTTAATAACTCGCTGAATTTCACATTGACCTACTCCAACACCAAGGCCACATTCTTGGATGTGGACCTGTCCCTTTCCAATGGCCACCTCAGCACCTCCACACCAAACCCACCTCCATTTTGACAGCTGACATCCGTATCATACCAAACGCTCCCTCCTGTACAGTCTTGGCATTCGAGGCAGTCATATATGCTCCAATCAGAATATTCAAAGAACATCTCACACAAGCATTGTTATCCCGCAATTATCCTCCAGCTTTGATTCAAAAGCAACTTTCACGAGCCACATTGCAACCTGCTCTACCTATTGACTGCTCCAAACCCCCTGAAACCAACCATAGTCCAGTCCTGGTTATGCAATACTTCTCTGGCCTTGAATCCATCAATAAAATCCTTCGACAGGGTTATGATTTCCTACTAATCTGCCCAGGAATGAGATCCATTCTTCCAAAAATCCTCCCTGCCCCTCCCAGAACTTGTTTCAGCAGGCCTCCCAACCTCAGCCAACTACTATTCCACAAACACAAGCTTCCTCGTTCTATCAGACAGCCGCAAGGATCCTTCCCATCCAATAGACCCTGCTGTAAGAAGTGCGACATTCACCATGTCTCCACCACTTTCACCAACCCTATCACTGGCGAGAACTTTCCTATCATAGGACATGCCACCTGTGAAACCTCCCACGTAATATACCAGCTAACCTGTAAACACTGCCTGGCTTCCTACATAGGTTTGACTACCAATCCATTAGCTGTTAAAATGAATGGCTACCGTCAGACAGTTTTCACTCGGAATCCAAAACATCCAGTAGCTATCCATGCCATCTCCCACGACACTAATAATTTCAATTCTCGTTTCTCGGTCCGTGCTATCAGAGTCCTCCCAAACAACAGCAGCTCCTCTGAACTCAGAAGGTGGGAACTTGCCTGCCAATACAAACCAAGCACAAGGCAACCTCCTGGTCTCAATTTGAGATAATGCCCAGTTAGTACTTTTCTTTCCCTCTATCCTCTACTTGCCTCCATGCCCACTGTCTACAGTATATTGAACCACCACATTACCAGAGGTGATGTTTAACTACATAGATTCTTTTATTATTATTATTATCATTATATTTTTTCAATTTTATTTTGTTTTACTTATTTACTTTTACTTTTTAAAAATTATGTTATGAACATTTTAATATCTTTTTCTGCACTTTTTGCAACATTTTGCATCGCTCAGCTACTAGATCTAATTCACTGTCCCCCTCTCCCTGTCCTCTGTTTGAATTTACCCCCATCATGTTCCTGACTAAAGGTCATTCTGTGACATGGTCTCCTACACCACCCTCCCTCCTTGATTTTCTCCTGTTGACGAAGAGCCAAGTCACGAAATATTCATTATAAATGAATGTAATCTTTCTCGGCATTGTTTATTTATAAATGTTTCTCGGTAAACAAACCGAGTGATGTTGTTTACAAACAACACGCTCAAGGCTGACTTCAAGGCAGACTTCAAGACTTGCAACTGCACCTGAAGATGGCGACGGAGATTAAAGTCGCCGAAATATTGTGCATTAACAACAACATCACTCGGTTTGTTTCCCGAGAAACATTTATAAAAGAAATATTCATTGTTTTCCCTGCGTTTTGTGCTTATTCATATGTTCACCCCATGATACCATCATCTAAGGTTCATTTCACTATCCCTTTTAATGTAAATTTGATAATTATTTTGACATAAAAATTATGTGTATGACTCGAAGGAGAATTTGTGATAGTATTTAGTGAATATTTTTCAAACTTTTTCTGCATCCCTCAGTAATTTTTTTAACTTAATTTTTTGGGTTTGATTTATATACAACATTTGAAAGACTATTTCACAAAATGCATATTGATCTCTGTTTAAAAATAACAATTTCCTGAATTCCATTCAAAGTGCAATACATATATATGAAATCTTCAGTGTGCAATAATAACATTGACTTCGTTAGTTTTAATGTGAGTATTTTTAAAAAAAAAGTCCATTAGCAGTGAGCAATTAATGCAGTTAAAGATGAGTTAGCAGGAGCAAGAGAGAAAGCTAATGCCAATGGCAGCATACCAAATATAAAAACTGATGTTTTATAGCCCTCCTGCCTTCATCTTTGGTAACTGAGGGCCTATTTTTCCTATCCTATCTTATTTTCATAACATAATGCCAGTTTCATTGTTGCTATTATCTCATGGTGATAAGTAAACAGATTTCACCAACACACACTATACTATGGTATTTATGGAATTGCAGGTAAATGGTTTAGATCATACATAGAAAGTCGAATGCAAAAAGTGTCCATTTTTGATACTAAAATAAACAAAGATGCTTCATCAGACTGGGAAAAATTAAAACATGGAATTCCACAAGGTTCTGTCTTAGGACCCCTCCTCTTTTTGTTGTATATCAATGACCTTCCTGGAAACTTATCTGACAAAGTTAAGAGTGTTTTATTTGCAGATGACACTAACCTGACTGTGAGAAAATCACCAAACAGCAATCTAGAATTTAATGTAAATGAAGTTCATAGTGAAGTAGCAAATTGGTTTAAGGCAAATTCATTAAAACTAAATTTTGAAAAAACACATTATATTAGGTTTAAAACAAAAAATTATGCACAGCCAGATTTACAAGTAAGCTATAAAAATAGCACAATATTAGAAACAAAGAGTATAAAATTCCTTGGTATTAAAATAGATGAGAAACTCTGTTGGCATGAACATATCACTTCACTACTGAAGAAGTTAAGTAGTGCCACCTTTGCAATATGAATACTTTCTCTAACAGCAGATCTAGAATTAACGAAACAGGTTTACTCCTCATATTTTCATTCAGTAATGTCATATGGCATAATTTTTTTGGGGAAACTCTTCACAAAGTAAAAAAGTTTTCATAGCACAGAAAAGAGCTATTAGGATGTTGTGTAGGGTAAAACCAAGAACTTCTTGCAGACAACTTTTTAAAAAAACTCGGTGTTCTTACAATGAGTTCTCAGTATATATATTCTCTCATGTGCTTTGTCATAGATCATTGTAACCTGTTTACTTCTAATTCACAGGTACACAATCTCAATACAAGAAGCAGAAATAACTTGCACAAACCACAAACATCTCTGTCATTAGTACAAAGAGGAGTTAATTATTCTGGTATACATCTGTTTAATAAACTTCCCAAGGGTATAAAACAATTTGCAGAAAATAAAGATATATTTAAAGAAAAACTGAGAGATTATCTTATTGGCAACTCCTTCTACTCCATTCAAGAATTTGAACAAAACAATTAATTGTATTCAATATGACTTTTGCAAATCACAGTTGTAAAAATTTATGTTTATTTTATTGTCTTTATTTTTCTTTGTAACATATAATTGTTTTTTATTATGATTATGACTCATATTGTATGTATGTATATTAACCATGACATGTTTCACATCCCAGAGGTGCTTCCTCAGCAGGGATCCATGAAACAAGATTGATAAATAAATAAATAAAAAACACACACACACACACACACACAGAGAGAGAGAGAGAGAGAGAGAGAGGGGGAGGGGAGGGGGGGGAGGAGGGTGTGAGGGAGGGTGGTATAAATAGTCATAAGAAATGTAGAGACAAAACACTTCACAAACAAAAACATAATACTATGGGTTACACCCTTACTAATGAAAATAGAAAAATGAGACAGAACACACACACACACAGGTACATGCAGTCAATACAGCCAAATGAATGGTAGTTTTATCTGTTACGATCTGAGTGGAGGTGGGGAAGGTTTGCTAAAACAATATCTGTGAATATGCTAATTATTGTAAAGAAAATAACAGGGAACATGTAAAAGAAGTGTAAATATGCAAATAAAAATCAAAAATAAAATAAAATTTTGAAATTAATTACACATGCAAGTGATGAGGAATGTGAATATTATCTGAGGTTAAGACCGAAGGATTATATGGTATTCAGAATGTGTTGGTATGCCAGTTGCTATCTCTGGATTTTGGATGAGATGTTTGTTTGCTGGTGTACTATTACTGACTATCCTGATACCTCTACAATTCAGCAGAATTCACAGGGGGGGGGGGGAATAAAGTATGTGATTGTCTGGGAATTAAAGGATTTGATGACAAGTCAGAATAATTGCTTTTTGATAAATAGTTTTTGTATTTAGAAGTGTTGTTATGGACAATTGTACAGGCTAGTGTAGAAAATGTTGCACTGAATAAATTTTCTTTTGTTTTTAGGGAATTGCAGCACTTATAGAAGATTTCAACAAAAGAAAGCAGGCAATATATTTTCTAAATCCACACCCAGATGTAATTTCAGTTTTTAAAGGGGCCAGTTTAGAAGAATTTGTCCACATTTGCAACGCAGAGGAACTGGAACACACACTGAAAGGTAGAATTTATTTTTATTTGGTTATTTCTTGTTAACTCTTAAATAATTGACATTTGGGTAAGCATGATAGATTATACATTCCTTATGATTATTATTTTTTTTTTAAATCTACCATAATTTGGTTGTGGTAAGCTTTTTCTTAATGGTGTATGACTCTTTATAACTAACAGAAGTTGATGTCATTTTAGTTACCATGTAATATAGTGAGTATAGTTTTCTACATAATGATCCATTGTACACAACTCTTCTGCACTGTATATTAGACAGTTGAGCTTTTTATTTGAAGAGAATTACAGAAATACACAATATGTGATAAAGAAAATGACAAAATAATAGCAATTTATTCAAAACTCAGTTTTAGATTTTGTTGACAAAAGATTTCTGTTATTTAGTAAATATATTTTTTGGGTGTATGGTTGCTCTGGAGTCAACAACTGAATTATCAGGATATAGTCTCAAAATTTCTAATTTTAATTTTTTTAAAAATATGAACATTCTGCTCATGATGACAACACTGATGTGCCCTATAGCCAGTTAAACAATAACCACACCAACAAGACATTAATTAAAACTTTTTTCATTTCTTCTGTTGAGAAAAGAGTTTGTTTCAGTTAATACCTGTGTTAATGAAAAATTGAGTGTTGGATGAATAAAATACTATTTGAAGCTGATAGTTCAATTTTGACACCATCTGCATATAAAATACATTTTTCTGTACAGATATTTCTAGCAAGATTATCAGAATATGATGAAAATAATATCCACTGTTTCTGTTTGCCCAGTAAACCTGAAAAACATGCAGGGCAGTCACCTCCTCACATATGGTATGTGCCAGGGAGTCAACTTCCCAGAGAGCTATAACACCTCCAAGCTCCTTCACATCTGACTGAGCACAGCAATAAAGGAGACAGATCCAACACAGTACCATACATAAGTTGTGTTTCTATTTCTTTGAGATTTAGGATTTTTCTGTTATTTACTATAATAGGAATATGTCTTGCTCATTGATATTGGCTTGACAAAAACTCTTAAACTACATCACTAAATTAATGGTAGCAATATAATGGATTGCGGATAGGAGAAAAGATATGAAAAAACTTGGAATTCATCCAGATGAGATACAGAATCAAATAGTGTTTCAAACTAAAATTAATAAATGAAAGGTGTTCCAGGAACAACTTACAAAGACCAAAATCACCTGGTCTGAAGAAAGTATGATGAACATCAGGGAAGGAATGAAAAAATTCTGGGAGGAGAAGAAATGGTGAACCAGTAAACCAATTGCTTCCAATGGTTCAAAGAAATCAAAATTGTAAAAAGAAGAATGAGTAAGCCTCAGATCCCTCTGACACTTCTCAGATTTTTGTTTCCCATACAGCCTTTCCAACACATCCTTTCACACATCCTCAGCTCACTTCATCCTCTCCCAATACTACTACTCCTTCATCCACCAAGTTTTATTGTTGGACACACAGCACTGCCATGGGTACTCGTATGGCTCCATCTTATGCCAACCTCTTCGTAGGTCATCTGGAGGAAGAGTTCCTGAACAAAATCCCGCTCTGACTGCTTGTGTATTATAGATACACTGTTTGTGAAAATTGTAACACCAAGGAGACATGAGATTACAATGAAATTTATTCTACAGATTAGGAACATTACAATACATGAATGATTAGTATTACAGAACATGCACTTTGACGGTGAGCATTCAGTACATTGTGAAGCCACGATGTGCTACAATCAGAGCTTCTACATTTTATCGCATGGACTCGAAGCGAGCCTGGATATGCTCCTGGAGAACACCTGCCACACAGTTAAAGGCATGCCCACAAAGTAAATGGTGGTTGCAGGAGGACGAGAAAGAACAAGTTGCCAGCACATCATGTCCTAGATAAGTTCGATGGGTGACATGTCAGGACAAGGAAGCAGTGGTAGCCGTTGTTCTTCGAAGGAGGCTTGCACAATTCTCTCCATATGTATCTTGGCATTGTCCTGCTTAATGTAACATGTGAAGCTGTCTGTAAGAGTGGCAGTGTCTCTGGCTCTAAAACCTCCCTGTTGTAGCGATTGCTGTTCAGATTGCCCTGAGTATATAGAATGCAAGATTGCATTTTATTGTATAATGACATCCCAAACGATCATGTTGCAGTCTGTTGGCAACAACTGCACTGATTCTTACTCGTGATTTTTTTCTGTAAATATAACTTGGTTTTTGGAGAGGGGGATGCAGGAATGTGGCACCATAACAGATTCTAAAAGGTTCTCCATCATGTTCTTCACTTATTGACTTTGATTACAGGATCATCTACAGAAACCCTTGTCCAGTCTGCATTATACCAAGTAATCTTATGCATGTTCTTATACTAGGATCGAGCTATTTCTTTCACAGAATATTGTTCCCTCATTGTTGTTACTTCCCAGGCCCTCTGACCCACTTACTTCTTCAAATCCTTTACCATTACTCCTCTCATGGGCACTCAGATCCCCATTTATTATTCAGCAGGTCTGCTCTCTGTATCAGTTATCTTGATATTGAAACATGTTCTGTGACTGCAAACTGCTCTAGTTGCATCAGGCAAAGGTTGCACTCTTGCTCAGTGCAGTGAGTATCAGTGGTGCAGATGGCTTGCCCAATATAGAATTTTCCATGTTCTCAGGATATGCTATAAATCTCTGGTGTCCTACAGCCCAGGATTTCCTGCATGGGTTGAAACCAATCCTGAATTTTTGCAGGCAGGAGGAAGATACTCCTGATCTCGTGGTGAGCCAATATCTGACCTATCTTTGCAGAACAACCTCTTGCTTACGAACTGAGGCCTTAGCCTTTAACCGGTCTCATTGCTGCAATAATCGTTTTCTTTCCTTTGTTCGAAGCACCCTTTTGATTTTAATGTTTGAAGAACCCGTTCTGCCTGATTTAAAAAAAAAAAAAAAAAAAAATAATGTTGAAGTTTCGCTTGCAGGCTTGCTGCATCACAAATTTCTCTTACTTCTCTGTCCCAATATACTTGTAGTCTTCTGAGCAGGATGGTGTTAGCTGCTGTACTCCAAACAGCAGTCTGTATGCATTGGCTTGAGGTACACACCGTGTGCTATTCACTGATTTCATTACGCCTAGTGTTGACTACAAACATGTTTATAAAGATTAATTGTTTATTGGTGTAGGTAGAAACAAACTGCTGAACTATATATATGATTTCATTATATTCAATGTTTTTAGTATATGTGCATTTTTGTTTCTTTTCAGAATACTCTGGTGAGACTGATGGCATATGCACAACAAAAAGTAATGGAACTGAACTTAAAGAAGTTTCTACTGTATCAAATGGAAACACGTATATACCAATTCAATCTGCAGAGGCTGCAGATAGTAGAAGAAGAATCAGCAGTAGTGTTCCACTTCTTACTGAACAAAATAAGCAGCCATATTCTGCATTGAACAGTTAAAACAAGTTTATAACCAACTTTCTCCCCGCAACATATTTCAGCAGATCTTCTAATGTATTTTAAAAGATGTCTTGCATGTCAGAGCAAACAAAAAAATTGGCAATTTAAGAACGTAATTGAACAAAAATGTAATTGAGTTTCTCGTGATTTATTATATACTCTGATTTATTTCTTAGATATTATCAGCTAGTAAAAATACCTGAACATTTTGACAAAAAAAGCATTTGGTCAGTTACGATCATTCTTTGGTGAAAATGAAGGTATTTGCTAAAATTTTGTGATGGAGAATAGTAAATAAACAAAGTTTATCATTCAATCATATAAAAAAAACTGACATTAATTGCATTTGAATGAAATTTTTGCAGCTTAAGGTTGGAATGAAATTACCATCGAACTATGTAAAACATATTTATGATTATATTAATATTTTCAAGTGCATATTTTCTATATAAAATGGAAGTGCTAGAAGTCCTCATCTTTGTATTGTTATATGAATGCTGATAGACTATAACTTATCTATTGAAGATTCTGTCTTAAAATTTTAAGAGATGAAATGCGGTATAGACTCTTGACTAAAACAATTGCTTCTCAACGATATTTGAAGAAGTGACTGCAGGAAATGTTCATTTGTTTTCCTTGGAAGTTTCTACAACTATTGTCACTAACATTTGTCACAAAGACTTTCATAACCACTGCCTCTTTTAAAAAAATATGTTGTAGTCACTGTTGAAGCAGATCTATTTCATGTTTCTCAACACATTGCTTTGATCACTCACTAGATGTAAATGTGTGTTGTGTATTGTAATATAATGTAATAAAAATGTAATATTTTTGTATTATTTAATTTGAGCCCAAATGAAAATAAATGTTACCATATGTTTTTGATACAAAAAATGTTAGAAGTGTTTTTGGGGCTGTGCAATATAATGTGTTATGTTAGACTACCAAAAATCATTCAATAATAACATTTTTTTCATTTTATACAAAAAAAGAAGTGCAATTTGTAAACAAAAACTTCTGTAAATGAACATCTTTCTGTTGTTATTTTCATCATTATTTAAAATATATTGCACAAAGGTTTAATAAATTGCACAACATTTTAAAAAATTTTGATTTATGTTGTTTAGACCTTCACTTTCAAAATGGGAAGTCCGTTGATGTCATTCTATATATTCTGCCAATGTCATTCAGATGTGAACACACTGACGCCAGTCACACTGTGCTTTGACCATTTTCATTGGCTTTTCCTCTTTTCTATACTACTTCACTTATGTTGCTATCACAATAATCTTGCATTGGTTTGCTATTTCAAGACAAAGAAAAATAATTAATCAACTGGATAGTCCATGCATAATTAAAATGAAAATTAATCAGCCAGATAATGTATGATCTCTCCTCTCAATTACTCCAACAATTTAGTAGCATTTTCACGTAAGGGGAAGCACTAGAAAATCAGTTGAATGGCGTACATAATCTTGAATATATCTTTTCTTGAGTATTGTGTCATGATATGGTGCCCATATTGTAGGTATCAAACACCGGAGTTGGAGAGTTTAAAGAGTGGCTAGATTTGTTTGCAGAAATTACCACATAATTTAGTCAGTAAGGAATATTAGGGAACTGAGTTTTTGATATACCTAAGAGTTAGTTCAAGTTCTGCAAGCACACTCTCTCTTATCGGAGCTAGTTTGCATGTAACTTACTTTAGTGACCATTGTAAATAGTTTGAGTTGAATAAGCAAGAAATTAGATAAGAAATAAAGGTGTATTCAGGTTTGTACATTGACCTCATAATTTACACCTCTTGTTAACTTTGACAAAAGGCTGGTGGGTTTTCTTTTATGTGCTTTGTCATATGTCATTTTAACCTGTTTACTTCTAATTCACAGGTTCACAATTTCAATACAAGAAACAGAAATAACTTGCAAAAAACATAAACATCTCTGTCATTAGTACAAAGAGTAGTTAATTATTCTGGTATACATCTGTTTAATAAACTTCCCAAGAGTATAAGACAGTCTGCAGATAATAAAGATATTGCCGCATGAACGCCAGTGTACCGTCTGCCAGCATGGCGCAGCGGGTAGCGTCACGAATTGCGGTACCGAAGGTCGCCGGTTCAATCCCGCCCACTGACAAAAATTATTTAATTCTGTTTATTATTTCCAGAAGATTCTACATGTTTCCTAAGGTCACTTGTAACTTCTACACATTTCATTTGTTAACTACTCTTGTAATCTCTAGTACGTTCTATCTGTGTATAAATAGAAGAGCATTCTGCCCAAGAGGCAGTCAGTGCTGCGTGTATGTTTGAGTTCTCAATAAACCTGTTCTCAGTTTAAGTGCTGTGTTCATTGACAAGTAACCTTCGAATTCACACCTGTCCCGGTTCCAACGCGACATAGTTTGGTGGAGACGCCGGGTACCCTGTGCAACAGCTGCATCGTCGTGGCTCCGATTAGGCAACGTAAAAGTCGCCGCCTACACGGACTGGAACCGGACTACAAAGGATATACTCAGTACGTCCTTCCGAAAGTCCGCGTCATTAGGAAACCCATGGCGGCAAGCCAGCTGCACATTCGACACCCATCGGTGTTCTCTGGAGACGCTGGACAGGATCCTAACAAATGGCTAAAAGGGTTCGACCGAGTCGCCAAGTACAACAGGTGGGATCATACCATGTGCTTGGCAAATGTTTATTTCTATCTGGACGGAACCGCCCAGCAGTGGTTCGAGAACAACGAAGAAAAACTGAATAACTGGGAAATGTTCCAGACGGAACTTAAGAAAACGTTTGGGGACCACCAGCGACAAATCCGCTCGGCGGAAGAACAACTGAAGAACCGGGCCCAACGACATGGGGAGCCGACGCAATCTTACATACAGGATGTTTTGGCCCTATGCAACGTAGTCAACCCGAATATGACTGAAGCCGACAAAATCACGCACCTAATGAAAGGTATTGCAGAAGACATGTACCAAGCTCTTCTGATAAAAGACGTCGCTACGACGGAAGAGTTCATCAAGTGGTGCCAGCGGATTGAGGAGATGCAACAAAGGAGGGTTGGGCGAAAGAAGTATGACAGACTTCCCAACGTAGTCCCTATGGCAGTTGTGGAAGACCAGCACGACTTTGCGTCTCTCATACGACAAATTGTGAGAGAAGAATTACAACAGTTCATGGCAGCTGGGACTCTTGAACCGAGTGAGCATCAGATCATGGCCATGGATGTAAGCCCAGTGGGTCATGAAGGAGCCGACGCGGCGGAAAAAGAGGTATTTCAGACAATAGCTCCTGTCTGCCGAGCCAATCGCACTCGACGTGAAGAATGGCCTCGCCCTGATATGACGTATGCTGCAGCTGCCAAACGGCAGCCTAGGAACCGGCCGACACGGCCACAACCAAATCCTCCGGCACCTATGACGTCCCGCAGACGAACGGACGTCTGGAGGACAGAAGACAACGCGCCAGTATGTTTCCACTGTGGGCGCCCTGGACATGTCATACGCTACTGCAGAGAGAGAAGACGAGTATTTGACGATTATTTTGCCGCAAGACGTCCGCCATCCGAACAGTTCTACCCCAGGCAGCCACCCGCTGACGAGTTCGGTCGACCTACGGGAAGAAGCCCATCGCCGTACCCTAGACGAGGTCGATCCCCGACGCGCCGCTGCCGTTCATCGTCGCCGGACAGAGCTACCAGCCGCTCCCCTAGCCGCCGCACGCAGGAAAACTAAGCAAGGCGACCATCTACGGAGGTGAGGCCGCCGCAGATGAAAATCCTCCATGGATGACAGTCACTAAGATGTCGGGAAATCTCATCAACGTTATAATCGACGGCCAACCTGTCCGGGCGCTGGTTGATTCAGGAGCTTCTTTCTCCGTATTGTCGGACAATTATCGTCGCACACTAAAGAAGACAATGTTCCGTGATACGGGGGCAACTGTGCTAAAGGTCGCAAATGGAAAGTACGTCCAGCCAGCTGGAGCTTGTGTCGCGAGAATAACCATCAACAACAGGACCCAGCCAGTTGAATTTGTCATTTTAACAGAATGTAGTCATAATGTCATCCTTGGATGGGACTTCCTTAAGGCATCCCAAGCTGTCATTGACTGTGGAACGTCTGAGCTGCAAATTGAAGAAGTCGTTGCGACGGGTACACGTAACACAGAATCTTCTGGGAAGTTATTCGCCGTTGACAACGTGACAATCCCGCCGTTCGCAATGAGAAGAGTCCCAGTCAAAAACACGGACGACCGCAACCTTGAAGTGCTTGTCGATAGTAGAAAGTTTATTAGGCTCACGAAAGAAATCTACATACCAGCGGCTATCATAAGCATTATCGGTGGTCGAGGAGACATTTGGATCACCAACTGTCACGAGCAGTCACAAATTATCCCCAAGGGAATGTGCATAGGGACAGCTGAACCAGTCCAGGAGGGCGAGCTCAACGTCATTAACGAAGATCCATGCTCTGTTACTAGTACCGACAACACGCTGGAGGAAACAACTATGGAACTGCCAATAGGGTCCGGCCTGACCAAGGAACAACACCACCGGGTGTTAGCTATACTACGCCAATTCTCTGGTGTATTCACACCCCAGCAAAAAAAAGGTCAGACGAAACGGCCCACGATAAAGCATCGTATCAATACTGGGGATCATCCGCCCATTAGCCAGCGCTCGTACCGATTGTCACCAGTCGAAAGGCGAATAATTCGAGAGGAAGTGGAGAAGATGTTGCATAATGACATTATTCAACCTTCGGAGAGTCCTTGGTCATCTCCGGTGGTCCTCGTAAAGAAGAAGGATGGTACGTGGCGATTCTGTGTCGACTATCGGCGGCTGAACAAAATCACAAAGAAAGATGTCTACCCACTGCCGCGCATCGACGACGCCTTAGACTGCTTGAAAGGAGCTACATACTTCTCAACCATGGACATGCAGACAGGCTACTGGCAAATCGAGGTTGACGAAGCTGACAGAGAAAAGACGGCTTTTATTACACCTGATGGCCTCTATGAATTCAAAGTAATGCCATTCGGATTATGCAACGCTCCGGCCACATTCGAACGCATGATGGACAACTTACTTCGACACCTTAAGTGGACGACGTGTCTTTGTTATTTAGATGACATTGTTGTTTTCTCGAAAACATTTGAAGAACATCTGAGTCGCCTGTCAACGGTGCTGAAGTGTGTTCAGACTGCAGGACTCCGCCTCAATCCGAAGAAGTGCCTCTTCGTCGCCAGAGAGATAAAAATCCTGGGGCACCTGGTCAACGGAGATGGCGTCCGCGCTGATCCAGATAAAGTAAGGGCAGTCATGGAATTTCCAACTCCTCAGCACATTCGTGATGTGAGAAGCTTTCTTGGGCTGTGCTCATACTTCCGGCGTTTCATAAAAGGATTCTGTAACATGGCACGTCCACTGCAAGAACTTTTGCAGGGAGACGCCAAGTTTTACTGGGATGAAACTAAAGAAAGATCTTTCCAGGCACTTAAGGAGGCTCTAACTTCCGCACCAGTTCTAGCCTTATACGACGAGAATGCAGAAACTGAACTTCACACTGACGCCAGCGGTTATGGGATCGGTGCAGTGCTTGTGCAAATTCAGGAAGGTGCTGAGAAGGTGATAGCCTATGCATCAAGAGTATTCTCTAAGCCCGAGATAAACTACTCTACAACCGAGAAAGAATGCCTCGCAGTTGTCTGGGCTATCAACAAGTTTCGTCCGTATTTATTCGGCAAACCTTTCACCGTCGTAACAGACCACCATTCTTTATGTTGGCTAACCAGCTTGAAGGATCCATCAGGTCGACTAGCAAGATGGGCACTTAGACTTCAAGAGTACGACGTCACGGTGGTATTCAAAAACGGACGCAAACACAAGGATGCCGACAGCCTTTCAAGGAATCCTTTAATAGAACACAACAGCATGAATGGAATTTCAGCCCTCGCTGAATTAGGTGACGTTGCAGCTGAACAGAGGGAAGATTCAGAGTTATTAAGAACCATAGACGCCTTGGAGAAAGGAGAACCGGCCAAAGGAGGGTTTCAATTGATAGATGGGACATTGTATAAGAACAACTACGATCCACTAGGCCCCAAGTGGCTTCTGGTCGTTCCAGCTCATCTCCAGCCAGCTATTCTCAAGTATTTCCACGACGCTCCAATATCCGGTCATCTGGGATTTGTGAAGACCCTGGACCGAATCAGACGCAGGTATTACTGGAAGGGTCTCTACCGATCTGTCAAGCATTATGTGAGTCACTGTAAAGAGTGCCAGCGACGGAAACATGTGCCGCAATTACCTCCAGGTCATCTAGTACCAATTCCACCTGCAGCAGTTCCATTCCACCGAATTGGGATCGACCTTTTGGGGAGGTTCCCGAAGTCGACAACCGGTAACCGATGGATAATAGTCTGCACCGACTACCTCACGCGCTACGCTGTCACCAAACCTGTGCCGACTGCAGAAGCTCCAGAGGTTGCAAAATTTCTAGTAGAAGACATTATTTTGAAGCATGGAGCACCACGTGTGATGATATCCGATCGTGGAAAGGTATTCCAGTCAAGACTAGTATCAGAGGTCATGTCAAGATGCGACGTTGTCCACAGGATGACAACTGCATACCACCCTCAGACAAACGGTCTCACAGAACGCTTCAACAAGACATTAGCCGATATGCTGTCGATGTATGTGGATGTTGAGCAGAAGGATTGGGATACAATACTGCCAGTGGTCACATTTGCTTATAATACAGCAAGGCAAGATACGACAGGCTTCACTCCGTTTTTTCTGCTCCATGGCCGTGAAGCTGAGACCACAATGGATACGCTGTTCCCATTCCAGCCGGACGACACTCAGGATGACTATATAAAACAGCTCATTACCAGGGTCGAAGAAGCAAGACAGCTGGCTCGCATACGAACACTGGCCACCCAGGAGAGGGACCGTCAGCGGTATGACGGCAAGCACCGACCTGTTGCGTACAACCCAGGAGATCTCGTATGGATTTTTACCCCTGTCCGGAAGGTTGGGCTATCAGAAAAGTTACTGAAGCGGTACTTTGGTCCGTATCGTGTCATACGCCGCCGGTCAGACGTCACATACGAAGTCGAGGATTATGAGCCGTCTTCGAAACGACGAAAGCGAAGGGACATTGTTCACGTCCTCCGCATGAAGCCTTACTACAATCCTGACGAGCAGCTAGGCACAACCAGCTTCTTGTTCAAGGACTCTGAGGACGGTTTGGATACTGAGGAAGTCGGACAGGAAGATAATAGTACAAACAGGAGGGGCCCTCCAGAACTGCCATACAGAGGACCCACGACAAGATCAAGATCCAGGACACTTCAGCGTGCCCCAAAAGAAATCTAACAGCGGGACGCTGTTTTCCTCAGGAGAGGGAGCAATGCCGCATGAACGCCAGTGTACCGTCTGCCAGCATGGCGCAGCGGGTAGCGTCACGAATTGCGGTACCGAAGGTCGCCGGTTCAATCCCGCCCACTGACAAAAATTATTTAATTCTGTTTATTATTTCCAGAAGATTCTACATGTTTCCTAAGGTCACTTGTAACTTCTACACATTTCATTTGTTAACTACTCTTGTAATCTCTAGTACGTTCTATCTGTGTATAAATAGAAGAGCATTCTGCCCAAGAGGCAGTCAGTGCTGCGTGTATGTTTGAGTTCTCAATAAACCTGTTCTCAGTTTAAGTGCTGTGTTCATTGACAAGTAACCTTCGAATTCACACCTGTCCCGGTTCCAACGCGACATAGTTTATTTAAAGAAAAACTGAGAGATTATCTTATTGGCAACTCCTACTACAACATTCAAGAATTTGAACAAATTAATTAATTGTATTCAATATGACTTTTGCAAAATTCAGTTGTAAAAATTAAGGTTTATTGTTATTCTCTTTATTTGTCTGTGGAACATATACTTGTTTTTACTATGATTATGACTCGTATGTATGTGTAACAACCATGACATTTTTCACATCCCAGAGGTCTTTCCTCAGCAGGTATCCATGAAACAAGATTGATAAATAAATAAAAATATATAGAAATTTAGTATCAAAAAAGTTTTGTTGTAACTCATCAATGCATTCAATGTGCTTAGGTTCCACAGCTTATTAACTATGTTGATAACTTTAAGCTTACTTTTGCAATGTTTTCCACATCAATGAAATGGCAACTTTAGGGGAAAACTTTATTTTTGTATGTTAAAACCAATTTGGAATTTTAAACATATTCAGAAATGTTTTGTACAAACGGGTAATTAAACATAAATGTGAATATCATTACTGTGTAAGAGCGTTTAAACTAATTGTATGATTAGTTCATTGTTTGGTATTTTATGTTTATTGCACTGAAGTACACAGTCTTGATAGAATGGCATGTTTGGTAGTATGTGCATTGTGTTTTGTGGAGATAATGTGAAAACAACATTGTGAAACTTTCTTCACTAACCAAATGTAAACACTCCCACTTGTATACACAAATAACACCTCAAAATGTGACAATGTAGCATGAATTCGTTTCTATAATCTTATTTTAAGTGATGGATGTACGTAAGCTGTATTTGTGTTCTGGAGTCAAATAAGGGCGACATAGGAAAAGAAAATGGGGGACAAAATGGAAAAGTAATTGGACAAATATGTTAAACAATAAGACAATTTCAGGAATTTTGAACAAACAGTTAATAAAGATTGTACACTAGTACTAATTCTTTGACCTACAGGAAGAATTTAACAAAGCAAGGCTCCATGGGATATTACAGAAGTAATATCGAAGTGGAATACCAAGTGGTAATTAGGTAGTGCTACCTAATTTTAAGGTTCAAATATTCTCTTATTTTGTTGCCTGATTTACTGTTACACAACTAATTAGCTCCTCTATTTACTGTCAAAACATGTTAAGGGCTCTAAATAATGAAGTTTTCAACATTTTGTAGAGCGATTCATTTTTCACATGGCTAAGGAAACTTTTAATAGTCACTGTACAATCTTGAAGATGAGAATGCATGATGTTACACTGCTGTAAAAATATTTTCCTTGAAGACAGAAATAATATTTATTTTTAAATAAAATCTGTAAAAGTATTACCAATATATTAAACAAATTGTGGATAAAGAATTATATTTTGTAAATGAGATCATTCATTCTAAACAGAAATGTAGCCTATACAATTTTTAACTTGTTATAACAAATAATTCTGCTATTTTGATAGTTTGGAGCAACATTGCATTATTTTGGAGCGTGCTGTATACTATTCTGATAACACTCAGAATGGTATCAGCCATTATGCATTTTTCATTTGAATGATTTTCTACTTGCTAATGATTTTACTTCAGGATAGAAGTAAAATTTGCAGTTGTTACAGCTGAAATTGTTTAGCCGGGTAACATTACAGTATGGGGAAACAGAGAATAAAAACTTGTGATTGAGTTTAAAAAAAATGACTTAATTGTAAACCTAACTGAACACAATCAATAATTTAGATTTAAATGTATGGAAAATATTTGTTAGAAATGACTGCTGATTGAAAAACAATGTGATATGTGAAAAATATTAAATACAGCTGTCAGGTATTTTGCAGCTTGTAATGTCCTTAAATAAATAATAAAAAAAATTGCAAGACATTTGCAAGACATTTACCAACACACAAGCCTCTAACATTACCATTTGTGAAAAGCATTGGTTTGTTCCTTAGTTTCCACATTTTAAATTTATAGAATTTCAATATAAGAATAATTGAACACTAGTTTTAGCCAGAAATTTTTCTCCTTAGTTAGCTCAAAAAGAAAGAATATTGCAGGCCAATGTTCTTTTGGTGTTATTAAAATACATTTTTTTTGTGTATTTCAAATAAGTAAGTTACTGCAGCCCATAGAACTGTTATAATATAAGAGTAATGGTGAACTGAAAAAAAAAATCTGCTTCTCCGTATGATTGACTGTATTCGCAGCTGTGTCATTTTTACAGCTAAACGAACTTGTTTTTAATTTAAGGAGCATCTCAGAGTTAATTACTGCTGTTTAATAAATGACTATGACATAATATATTGTAGCCATTCAAACTGTGTGCTGCTACCGAGTTCATGCTTTGATTTTTATCTGCTTGTGTCAATAGTCTGAAGTAATAATGTAAGCTTGTGTTTGGATTCAACTAAATTCAAACCTATAAATGTTATTTTAAAATGGGTTTCATGCCAATATCTTGATTTTATACTGATTCTAAAAATTATGAAATCCCTAGTTATTATATACATTACATTACATTATATTATATACATTACAATTTTAAATTAATCAAAGAGAGTAGAAAATGAACTTTCAGTATGCTTTGTCACTGCGAAAAAATTTTGACACTAGAAATTCTAAATCAGGTTACAAACAAGGTGAATCTGAATTCTTGGCATGCAAAAAAATAAATTTCATAAATATACAGGTGAAAAGAATAACAGGGATGAAACTTACACTGGTAATATGCTAAGTAAGATTTTCTGATATATGGAAGAGCTGATTTGTGCAGTAAGAGAGGTAACAATAACAAAATTTGAAATACAATGAATATTCTAGCCTGCAGATATACAGATTAATGCTACTTAATTTTTATATTAACTAATCTCATATACTAATATATTTACATTTTAATCTAATATTGCACAACACGTTGTCACAATCACTTCTTATTCAGCTACTTCCAGACTACCAATTATGACGATATTTTTCTCTGAGTATATTTTCATGTGCATGCTGCTTTTTAAATTGTAGTCACTTCTCTTTACTGATGGTCTCCATTCTGTTAACAGTAGCAAAATTATTGCTTGCAATTACTATAAAATATAATATTAACATTTCATACATCTTAAATGTATGTAAATGATTTTATTCTTGAGCTTCACATTCTTGTGCTATTTTATGAGTGTTAAAGATACATTTTCACTATTCCTCTGAATGATGCCAAACTATAAAGTTATGTAGCAGGTAGATCCCTAACAAGAGATCCAGAAAGCAGAGACAGGCAATGTTTATGCCTCTGTTTAGCAGATGCTCTTGACTTCAGCTGACATGGCTAGCAGTTAGACACCATAGAGAGTAATACCAACTGAAAGACAAACAGTCAAAAGTTATGAAGTTGCCTGCAGTATAAATGGATAAGCTCAGGTACTCCCTTATGAAGTCGAAAACTAATTCGTTGTTACTTTCTAAATTGTCTCAGATTGAAGGTAGACTGGTACCAGGTTATAAAATTAGTACAACCCAGATGGCAGGTCTGTCACTTTACCTCCAACCATTATTGACGATTTATGCATTCGACCCGCCGAAACAGCGCTGCGGCTCTTGGACCTGGCCGAGGAGGGAGACGATAAGGACTCCGTTGTAACGATTTGTCCGGAATAGAGTCCTGCATTGGCATGGCCACGTGTTATCAGGAATGGAGCCTCGAACGAGTTCTTTCTGGTGGCTGCGGGCAAGTACAGCTGTGAAGGTTGACTGGAGCCATCGGGGGGATATCTCTTACCTGTCGAAGGGAATCGTGACACTGGCACAATAACTACGGGAGGGGGTGACTTAACGGAAGGCCCTTTGGACGCAGTGACCGCCGCCAGGTAGTTCTTATCCCACTCGAGGCTCCACTCGTCTGTGGTGGAGCCACGGCCACTGCTACGACGGTCTTGTTGTGTACTGGTCGTTACTGTGCCTTCTGTTGAGACAATCACATCGACCAGCTGTTGTTGTCCTTCGTCGATGCGATCGAGACTTTTCGACTGATGTCTGTTGCCGGCCAAGGTCGGCACAACGACGACGGCTGTGGACGAAGGCGGCGAGAGACTGCCGCGATGTTGTGACTTGGGCGAGTCAGTTACGTAGAAGAGTCCGTCGAAGCTTCCGCACCGTACTTGGCGCTGTCGCTGAGGGTCCGAGCCCAGAGTGTGGTTGAACGATTCACTACGTCGAACCTGCAGTGCGGTACTCCTGCCGCTGGCGGCGGTGGAGGCCGTCACTTCGTAACGCAGTGTCACTGCTTTCGCCGAATCCTTGGTCGTCCACTTCTTGGCGCCAAGAGTTGGTCGATCGCAAGCGGCACTGCTGAGCAGCGAGTCTGAATCTTCCTCATCGTCGCTCGACTGGCTCGGCGTCTCCTCGTCCTCGTCGAAAAAGAAAGAAGAGCTCTTGGCGGTGGTGGTGGCTGCGGTGACATACTCGCTGCGTCCAGCTCGCACAGCTAGCTGTACGAGACTGCGGCAGCGTCTGGGGGGCTGCGGCAGCAGTCTGCTGGGCACGATCTCCGCCTCTCGTTCCACAGCCTGGATGCGCACCGTGAATGCTGTCGGCTTGTCCTCCATGATGAGCTGGGATTCATCTTTGCGTTGGACTTTCGCTGCCGTGGCGGCCTCTGCAGCATACGCCTCTGTTTCAGCGTCATTGATTATGTTACGCAGTTCCTCGATGACCTCGTCTATGGTGGTTTCCTCCTCCTCATCCTCAGCCGGGTCGGGTCCGTCATCGACACTGGTCTCCTGCATCAGGATGGTGTCGTTATGAACGTGAAACAGCTCGTAGACCATCGGCTCCCGCTCCTCCAGCGAGTGCTCCTGGTCGGACGAGCTGATGCCCTCGTCTTCTGCCGGTGTCGACCCACCTCCACCCGCACTCTGCGTCTGCTCACAGTGTTGACGCTGGTGTTGCAATTGTTGCTGCCTCTTTACCGTCGTTTCTAGTTCCGAACAGCGCTCCTTCAAGCATTTTTCCAGTGACACGAGTACAGACTTCTCTTCTTGTAAAATCTAAAAGAAAATATTAAAAATAATGATGAATCAAGTACAGCATCATTTGAAGACAGGCAACAGACATTTAACTCGTTTGAGAATATAATGCTTACACTTAGTGTCTGAGTCATGTTATAAAGGGAGTACATAGTCCTCGCCTTATATATATTTCTAGACTTAGATGGATATTCATTTAAAATTTGCGTACACTATTTTAGAAACCTCGATGCTTCTTGTGCGAGATGTTACTAATGAATTTCACTTTGAGAAAATTGGAACAATTTTTTGCCGTACAGTCGGCCAGTAAATTAAAACTTATACTTTCGACTAAAAAATTCCAAAGGATACTTGGGAATACTGGAACTTTTCAGTGTTTGTCTCGTGTTTCTCCGAGGTTGAGATTTTATGAGTGTGCTAGTAATAAATTGATTTAAATTCTACGGGGATGTAAAATCAGAAATGTGTGACATTCACGTATATCCCTGTCCTGAAAAGAGATCTTCATTTTGCCTTGCGTATAGATCTCGAATTTTAATATCGCGTTTAAAGAATGGCGTTTGAATCCTGTTTTGACTATTAATCAATAATTTTCTTTCCGTTAAAAATGATACACCTTGGAGATTATCTTTCAATGAACTTTATCTCTAGATCCAATCGATAATTCACTCGATAGGCTGCTCATTGTAACGTTCTAAGCCTGAAAAACTTAATGGGAGGTGATTTTTAATTTCTCTTCGGTCGTTGAGTAAACCGAAGTTGGTACATTTTCATTGTTCTTTAAGTGACAGTGGTCCTTCGTCTCTTGTTACGTTATTCGGCAGAATCAATCATAACGTATTTCTAATTTATTTTTTGGTCGCTTTCGTTTAGGTTTGCCCCCACACCTCGACTGTCTGCTTGCACAAGGATCGTGTGACGACTTGTGTAACAAGTCACGCGGGACCAGTTGACTTATGGAGATGAGAAAGTCGCGCAACAGCGAAACTGAGGCGGACCAGAGCTGTCTGTTTTAATCAGCAGGGAACGTTTGAGACTAAACGAAATCACATGCCAAAATAAATTGAATCGTTTCGCAACTTGCTTTGATTTCAAGCGGTCCGAAACATTGTCATGCATAAAAGCTGTTGACACTACTAAGTAATCAGGATAACAGATCGGACTGAATGTTATATAACACAGGAATGAAACTTTAGTTCCTGTAAAACTAACCATCAACAGACTGAAAAACGGACTTAAGAAAATCTATCTACATATTACCCTTGTATTTGGAAGACAGGTGAAAACAGATGGAAGCAAATCCGACTTGACAATCTGTATTCCACACGTCTTGCTGAGTGACAAGGATATCTTCCTCTCTTAGACGTGTAACATACTAAAAAAACATACGGTATTACACTAAAATGTTATTTTATTTTTGTCGTGAAAATTAAAACTAATCAGAAAATTCTTTTTAACTTACGTATACACAGCGATAATTTCTGAAGTCATTCATAGCTTTTTCTACCGTTCGTTTAACAACATACTAAAAAAAGAAATCAAAAAATGTTTCAAGCTCTGATGTACTAGGTGGACAAGATCCTTTATCACCTCAATTTGATTTCAGCGTTTGATGATTGTCGACTAAATACAGCAACTGTTTTGTTATGAGGGGTGGGGAGGGGATGGCGAGACCTTTATATGGGCGTATCAAACACAACGACTATAGTGAAAATTGTACACGTCTGGAGATAATTCTTATGTTGCCTTTGAAGTAGAAATATCTCATAACTTTCAGGCAGCGGAGTTCAAAAATAGTGGTGTCGACGGTGAAGAAGCTGAAATTGGCCCGTGTGGGAAGTAGCTTTGTCACTAGTGATAGAAAAAGAGGAAATCGTGCCATTTGCAATTTTCTTCTTGTGTGTTCTTTGTTTCTGGCTGTACGCCTCGTCGACGTCGAGATCATCAGAAGCGGAAAAGCAGTGGGGACAAGGAACAGGAAGGAACTCGGCCATGGTGTTTTGTAGGGACCATCCCAGCATTCACCTGGAGTGGTTTGGCGAAGCCATGGAAAATCAGAATGGCAGGACGGGGATTCGGAACAATTCTCCCGAATGCGTGGCCGTAGCGTTTCAGCTCACCCACCACGCTCGGTCCAATTTGCCTAATGGTGAAGTCTAGCGTAAGGGTATGTTTTAAAACCAAAAGGTACGCGAAAATAGGAGGATATTATGAAGGGAAAAACAAGTCATAAGACGCCTGGAGATTTTTGGAGATAGTTCAGAGGACAGGTAACAGAGCTTCACTATACTGATACCAATTAATCAAGCTGTGAACAGCTATCGGGTGCAATGGAAGCGTACAATTTAACACGAAATCCAAGCCAAGGAGCATCCTAGCGTATTGTAAATGAACAAGAAAAGCGTTTCGAAAGATGGAGCTCAGTATATGGGCCCGCAAAATTTATGAATGATGTGAGGTACACAACCTCACATTTGTGTGATTTTACATTAATTAAGCTATTTTTTTTATTTAATAAATTGTAATGGTGTGTATTAACTTGGAATTTTTAAGTTCAAAGGTCAAAGAATAACAAGATGAATAATGAGATCTCTGAAAAATAAAAGAAGAGTCAAGAGTGAGTTGTTGAAGAGAAGATTTGAATGGAGAGGACGAGTTTTGGTTTTTTGGAATGAACAAGTTTGAAAGAAGAGATGAAACAGTTTGGCTCACTGGAGAAGCCACTAGAATCCTGGCGGGATTATTAATAGTAAAATATTAGCCTGAGGGCAGAAGGTTTAGGGTTATGGATAAAGATAATGTTATATGACTTGAGAAAAGAGAATTGTTTGTTAAATAAAAAATATACAAGTGATGAGATAAGTAGAAAGTTTTGATTTGATATTGAGATATATGTAGATATAGAAAAAGGAATTAATTTGAGTTTGTGTGATAAGAATTGGAATAATAATAATTTTGATTTTTCAGCGTGAGTATCATATTAAAACCAGCGCCGGACAAAGAGGGGTTAAGGAAATCTCTATATACTGGTCTGGTGCTGGAAATAAGAGGCAATAAAGTATATAAATATATTTAAAGTATTATACAAAATAGAGACGTTACATTTAAGTACGTTACAATGAGACCGAGATTCGAACATGAAACATTACTATTCGAAAAGTGTACATTAGCCATACATCTGAAGCAGACAGACCGTTGTTTAATGTGACAGGTATACATGAAACATTACAAACCAATGGGACGATGATTCGCTTTGTGCCGTAGGTAATTCGGTGAATAATTGCACGCCTTGTGACTGGTTGCTAATCTGTAAACCAAAGCATGGCGCGTTTATTAATTATTATCATACAATTTTTAACTTCTGTAGTCTTTCAACTTCCTCCTTTCCCATGCCTAAATTGCAAACATAGACGCGCTGAATAGCGAATGGGGGACTCGCCGCAGGGGGGCTACCGCGTCGCCCCTCATCAGTTCCGCTGTTGCACTGCGCCGGCGCGGCGCTCTGTTTATGTTCCATTACACATGGCCTTAAAATACAGCTATTTGCTGCGTAAGGACATGCATTTGACTCGGGAAGTGTGTTCGCCGAAGCCGCCGTAACGATAATGTTCCTTGATTATCCCGTGATCCAGTAGTGCTATCAAATTCTCTCAGCCACTGATTAACAACTATAAATCATTCGACCTTCTTTGTTTAATCATATGACCAAGATACTCAACTCATTTTGGAATAATTGTTGATTATTTTGCAACATAATTTTCGACCTATCTTTAAATTATTTATTTTCTTCTGTACATAGTGTATCACAACTAGACGTATTTTTATGTCTTCACCTGATTCGAATTATATTCCTTCTTTCTTTTTTTTCAGTGTTTATGGCTCATCAAAATCGGAGTCACTAGAGTCGCGAGAGAAAAAAGGAACGGGAAGGAATTCGGCGATAGCGTTTTATAAGGAATTATCCCGGTATTCATCTAAAGTGGTTACTGGAAACTACGGAAAACTGAAATCTGGATGGCTGGATGGGATTTGAATCCGCATCTTTCCGAATGCTAGGCTCGAGCGTTACCATTCAACCATCAGGCTCCATATATTTACCATCGTTCACCAGGCGGTCGTTCCAACATTTTGAACTGAGACTGTGACAACAATAATACTCAATTTCCGCGTGCATCAAATTTCTTATCGCTCAACAACATTAATCGTAGCGGTTAATCATTTGATTTTTTCCATATTTTCATAGGTTATTTTTAATCCTTTTTTAATTTTTTAATTTTGTTCCACATGGTTTCGTTGTTTACTTGTATTATTCTACAATTTTTATTTGAAACTGATCATTGCAGATTATATCTTGGTTTCGGATTATGTGTTCCGTCATTGACATCACGTATTGCTTTTAATTCATTTTGTTCGTGAGGTGCATTAGTTTTCTATTTTCGTTCCATGCCGAATATACTTAGTACAGTAACAAAAAAAAAAAAAAACTCCCTTAGAAATGAGTCTATTGTCCTGCATGTTAAAAAACGGTAAATAGTAGATTTTTACTATTATTCTTCGTTAGATATCAGTACTATAAGTAAACACTTTGTATTTTTACACCACGTATTAGCAGGCATTAAAAGTCAGAATGAATATTACGTTTGTTCGTACCAGTTATAATAAACGCCGGTATTTGTCTACGTGAAAGCTAGCTAAAAATCTAATTATACAGTATCAGAACTACAGTAGATGCGAAGAGGAGTTAAAGAAATCGATCTTCAGTACTTTGGATCATAACAACAAAGTTCTGTCTTCGATTGTGTTTAACATTTTTCTTTTCTATACAAACAAATTTTTTAAAAAATAAATTTTACTCGTATATTACGAGAATGGTAACCATATTTCGTGTTAATTTTTCTCCTTCACACCGCAATTTGCTTACGTATTGTTGCAGTTATTTTTATGAAACTTAAATTCAAATTAATTCAAAACAATTTCTTCAGTGAGTGAGAATTGTAATTTAACAACAATATTGAAATTTCTTGTCACTTGATACATACTCTACATTTAATTTCGAGAGGCATTCATTTTTCGTAAAGCACACTAGAACAGGGCCCGCTCTAGTGGTTTCGCCGCCCCGGACAAATAGACAATTTGCCACCCCTTAAGATTATGTAGAATTATATATTTTATTAAAAAATAATTAATTTTTAATCGAATAAAATATTTTATTTTAATTTTAATAAAATCGTATATTCATAAATAAAGTTATTCAATTTTTATCTAGCTGCTCAAAACAGAGAAATTAATTATGAAATATCTGTACATAGCCACAAATTAGCCATATTTTTTTAAATTTTTAAATGCTATTACAGATGGATATTATCACACAAACAATCTAAATGCCATTATTTTGAAAATAAAACGATATTACATCAAATACACTAAAATCGCAAAAAAAAAATTCTTACTTTCAGTTTGCGAATTTTTTATTACATCTTTAAATTTAGTTCATTAGCAATTTCATATTCAATTGCCAAAATGGCTAAATCATTAAATTATCAATTTCTTGGTTTTCGTAAATGCTTAGCAAGGCGTCGTATACATCTCCCAAATGAAATTTTAAAGGGTTTAATGCCTCTATCCACAGAAGCGGCGCAAGGCGTGGGTGACGTGGGCGACCGCCTACGGCCTCGCGCCCCGAGGGGCCTCGCGTCCCGAAAGTTTAAGCAACTTAACCAGTAAAACAGATTAGCTCCATTAAAAGCCGTGACTACGACTAAATATTTTACTCATCAGAATGCGATAAATCCTACAAGTTAGCAACTAATATGGCAATATCAATAGCTTAGCAATATTTCTGGCGTTACAATTACTCTACCGGGGAATCTTCGGCCACCGGGTTTATTTCATTCAGTTTGCTTCTCGTCTACGTTCATGTTTCTACTGTTCTAACGCGATTTCCCGTGCTCGGTCCACTACATGCGACCGGACTCAAAATGTGCAGTTTATTAACAAATTTTAAAAATTGCTGCTTAATGGCTTCTCAGATGTGCAGGTAGTATAGAATATCACCGCGTCTCACTCCTTACCATCTGCATAATTCAACTTTTGTGTGTTCTAAAGCTTACGATAGTTTTAGTCACAAATCCGATTATCATGAAGCGATTGGTTTATTATTTCAGTTACCAACGTCGACGGAACGTCCTGCCTGTTTTGTTCCCGGAGAGTTAAAGAATAAAAAGTATTATTAATTTGTACGTTACAAATACACAATGAGTGAATTATCAAAGAAAATATAGAAACAAACCATTATCTATGTCACAACATTCAAAATGAATTAATCTTATTGATGTCAAAAACAGTTACTGATGAAGTGATTCGATGAGTAAAAGAGGGAAAAAATTATTTTGCTAGACTGCACTAGAGACTCTGGCCGAGTTGAACAAATGTCAGTTATCATAAGATTCTGCAATACATCAACCGATTCTATGAAATATTTGGGAGTAACAGTACAAAGGAACATGAAATGGGACATACACATTAATTCGTTAGTAGGTGGAGCAAATTCCAGGCTGCGATTCATAGGTCGAATCTTGAAAAATTGTAAGGAACAAACAAAGGAGATAGCGTACAAATCTCTTGTGCATCCACATTTGGATTATTGTTGTGCCATTTGGGACCCGTTTCGTAAGGGATTGATCGAAAGTATAGAGAAAGTACAGAGAAGAGCCGCTCGATTCGTTACCGCTTGCTACAGTCCTTATGAAAGCGTCACAGAACTGATTAGTAGATTAGGTTGGGAGTCTCTGGTAGATAGACGACACACGTTTCGTTTAAACTTATTGGAAAACATGCGTACTCACACCTTCACTTTCGAGTGTAGTGAAATACTTCTTCCACCAACTTATTTGAGTCGGAAGGACAGGAAAGATAAAATTAGAGAAATAAGGTGCCGGACTGATTCTTATATTATGATTTCTTTTTTCCCTCGTACCATTAGGGATTGGAATGCACAGCAAAGAGATTAGCTTTGGTGCTGAGCACCCTCTGTCACCCACAATTTTGTGAATTGCAGAGTATATATGTAGATGTAGATCAATAGAGGAAAACTTTATCGGATTTCTTGCTGTCGCTGAGACGGCTGGAGAGTATCTAACTAAGGCAATACTGGAAGAGCTGGAAAAAAATGGATTAAATATTGAAAACTGCAGTGGCCAAGGATATGGTAGGAATAAACAGTGGAGTTAAAAATCGAATATTAAATATTAATCTCAGGGCATTTTTTTACACAATGTGGATGTCATAGTTGGAATTTGATGTTGGTAGACGCAGCTAAGTCCTCTGCGGCAGCAAAATCATTTTTTGGTTTTATTCAGAAAATTTATCTTCTATTTTCAGTATCCAGCAAACGCTGGGAATTAATCAAAGGCAAATTGAAAGTTACTATAAAGCCTTTATCAGACACAAGGTGGGAAAGTAGAATCGTGGCAGTAGAGGCCCTATTACTTCAATTTGATGATGTTGAATGTATTGAAAGCCTAAAAAATCTTTCGGAACATTCAGATACACTTAGTGATTGTGATTCAATTCTGAATGAAATGCTCAGCTTAAAGTTTGTAATATCATTACATCTATGGTATGAGATATTATCGCATGTTAATATCCTAAATAAACTATGGCAATCTGTCCAAGTCCATTTAAGCATAGCGCTTGAACATTTACGAAAATTTTGTGACTGGATCAGAGAATATCGACAAACTGGGTTCGAACAATGCTTACCCGAAGCTCGTCAATTTATTGAAAAAAGCAGTTATGATTTGTCAAAATACTTTAAAAATAAAAGGGTAGCCAGAAAGAAAAGGACATTCGATTATGAATGCAGCGATGAACCTGCACAATCTCCCAAAAGTAGGTATGAAAGAGATTTTTTTAATGCAATGATTGATTCCATACTGAACAATATGGACTCAAGATTTATGTCTTTAAATAAACACTTTAAAAATTTCAGATTTCTCTATGATCTGAGTAAGTTAAAAAAATTCCAAAAGACCATATTTAAAAAAAAACTGCCAAGATCTACACACAGTTTTGAGAGTAGGCGAGAACAGCGATTTCCAGCCTTATGAACTATTTGAAGAGTTACAAACAATGATCCAAAATTTACCCGATATTGTTAAAGATGGGAAACAACTGCTCCAATACATAATAGAAAATAACTTAAAAGAAATTTACCCAAATATTTGTATTGTAATACGGATTTTGCTTATAGTACCAGTAAGTACAGCCTCCGCTGAAAGGAGCTTTCAAAATTAAAATTAATAAAAAAATATTTACGTAGTACTAAGGGTCAGGAAAGACTTTCAGCTTTGGCAGTTTTATCGATTGAAGCAGATATAGCATCTAAGTTGGATTATTATATAGTAATAAAGGAGTTCAGCAAGGCTAAAAGCAGAAAATTTCTATTTATTTAATTATATGCTGTTACTCATTATTTAATAATATTATACACAGTAAAAGTGATTGAATTTTTATAAATAATTTTTTTTTTTAAATACTTTATAAAACCTGTCATCTTGCGCCTCCAGAGGGCCTCGCAAACTTATCTCGCCCACATAAAATGTTGGTCTCGCCCCGCCACTGTCTATCCATCTCTCCCAACTAGTGTCACTCCATGTTTTCAAAGTTGAACCCTGAACATGCTTTAAAACTATTGCCCATCGAAAAGTAGATGCCGAAATGAATAAATATATTTTTTGAACCATGTTGAAGAAATTAGCGGCTTCCAAGGATGCTTTTGCCATTAATAACAAGATTGAGAGAATGGCTATTACACCAAACATTGAATGCTCGCGAATTATATTGTTTAATTCTAGATTGCACTCCTGCTTTATTGCCCCTCATATTATACCCGTTGTCAGACACTGGCCTCTGATATCCTGCAAATTTAAACCCAAGTCATTAAGATCTCCAACTATAGTATCAGGCATTTGTTTTCCTGTGGATCTTTCGACTGGTAAGAAGCCTTAAAAGCTTTCATTAATTTTAATTTCAACATCAGGGTTAAATTTATTGGTTGTATACTTTTCCCAAGATATTGAGCTTTAGTCTCTACTTTTTAGAGCACTCAAGCACGTGCTCTTCCATAATGAGATCGTATTCAGACAGTAACTCAACTATTTTTAAGAAATTACCGTTATTATGCTCAAACAACTTGTCGCTTGTACCTTGAAAAACCAGACAACTTTTACCAAGCATTTTGGTAATTGCAACGATTCTTAGAAGCACCTCACTCCAATGATTTATTTCGGCATTACGTAATAACTCTTTGAGTGACAGCATCTACAGTTTTACAACAATTTAATCTTTCGTTCATTTATAGCCATGATTTTTGTGCCTGAATATGATTTTTAGAAATTTCATGCTCTCTTAAAGTTTCGCCGAGGTGCTTCCAATTTTTAAAACCCTCCTTTGATAGAGAACGAACTAAACAGCCGGAAATTTTGCAACAAAAGCAGTTTTGTGATAGTAGCTAATCTCACAATATTTGCTCTCCGTTGCTTAAAACTCGTGCATAATATTTTGCGCTAAAATGTCGACCTGTGTCATTGGAAGGAAATTTGTAATAATGCAATAGTTTAGGTGGACCTTGCCTTACTAAAAAGCTTTTTACGGCGTCTCGTAAAATTCTTGGACACAAAGTTTTAGAACGCCTTCTGTGAGTCTCACGATGGTGTCAGTTCCAATTGGTTTAGAAACTTCGTTCATTTGTATGCTATTATTCTCTGACGATTATGTACGTCTTTTGTATCCCGACCTGATATTGGATTCTAAGATTTGTTTTGCTAAACCTTGAATACAGTATATTTTTTAACGCCCCGGATTGATTCTGCCTTTCCGCTTCCTTTCCCAACCTTCTTTTTTTGTACTGGTAACCAGATAGTTTTCTTTGACCATCAGACATTTTGGAAGAGGCACGCACGTAACTCAAACAATGTACACTATAAAATAATATAAAAAGTAAATATTTATTCTTGTTCTAGATAAGCTAAAACCATATTCTCAGTAGATATAAAAAATATTTATGCACAACACAAAATATTTTCCATACCCTGTGGATATAAAGAAAGTCTAGTGTTACTATACAGTCAAAGCTTATTCGCGGAGGATACGATCCGTAAATTTGCTGCAAATGCAGAAACCGTGTATACAGAATGGCAATTTCTATAGGCTTAAACGGAATACGTTCCAAGTTCATAAAATATATATATATATTTTAAATGATTTGTGGAGTAATTGTCGCGCATTGCACTTATTAAACCAACTGACAAAGTTATTCACATTCACTAAAATAGTTAATGAATTTCTTTTTGTTGAAACGGCAAATGCAGCAATTAGAGTATCTAGAAACCGCATTCGTATTTATAATAAGCATCATGGGTTATTATATATTAGCAGTTAACATTCGAAATTGAATATACTAATGGTATGTGAAGTAACTAATCGGTAATCAGTAGCTGTTAATATTATTTATTTATTGATGATTATAAGTACTGTCCCACACCCACTAAACTACAGTATTTTCACAAGCGATCAAAGATAGCGTATGTAATTTAACCCAACCATAACACTTTCAATGCCTATATCTATTTTTTACAACAAATCTGTGAGGCTCGGATTACGAGAAGAAATTATTATGCAAAATATTCCACTTCGATTTCCAATAACTAAGATCCATATTGATTTGGTTCATCAATTCAATAAAATAAATACTCAGCATCTCCCGTCAAGCACTATCGATTCCGTGTTTTAGAGCCTAACTGCAATTGTTAAAAACACTCCTTTTCGCCGTGTCTAGTAACTTGTGGGCAGTATAACGTCAGAATCAGGGCAGGTAGCAAAGGTAAAGTATAACAGCCCCCCCCCCCTACCACGCATCTGTTGTGCCCTTTTGTCGTTGTGCGCTTATGTCGTTGTGCTATTATGTCGTTGTGCGCTTATGTTGTATATCCAACTAAATAACAGTTTAATCATAGATGTACTTACCTTTAGAAATTATAAAATCGTGAAGTAAATTTTATGAACTTCCACTTATCACTAATAACGTAATAGTAAACCACTTTTATAATTAGCAATAATAATTAAGTTGAGATAACAAAAGTCGAAACAGCGTTCTACTCGCGTGCTAAGGCCCAATTCACACAGAAGAGACGTGGCGCGGACGTGGCGCATTTTGAAGTTGCTCCTATGGCGCAATTCACACCGAGGCGGCAGGACAACGGCGCGCCCCTATGAGGACCGCGCCCCGTCTCTTCGAAGTCTCTAGGGGCGCACCCAAATAGCTAAGAATTGTAAGTTTTTAACGAACGAAAAAATCGGTATGTGGATTTATTATTAATTGGATATTTAACACATTAATATCATTAATATTTTTCTCACACTTACAGCCGAAATGGCGCCCCTAAATTTTAGCACCCCGGGCAAATGCCCGGTTTGCCCCCCCCCTAGAGCGGGCCCTGACTAGAATAGCGCAAGGGATAGCAGAGGGAAAAAAAAAAAGAAGAAGAAAAAAGAAACAAATACCATTCCAACATACGGAAATGTCTTTTATGGAAAAGTCAAGCTCCTTTTTTTTAAATTATGGCTTTAAATCTCGTTAAAAGCGATGACATTAGAACAGGGCAAGCATTGAAAACGCAAGGGGCATTTACGAAGAAACTATCGCCTCATTGACCTGGAGCGATTTCGAGAAACTGTGGAAAACCTAAATTTGGATGGATGACCTGGACTCGAAATCAGGTCGCTCCGAATGTGTGGCCTAAGCGTTACCGCTCACCCATTACGTTGGCTCAAAATCGACTACCGAGAAAGAGTAGTTTAAAATATCCGTATGAAGCTTATTAAGTAACGCTCGAAGATATACTACCGACTTGTGGACAAATTGAAGCCATTGTGATGCCGTTCGTCTTGCTGATGTATTCATGAAATGAGATGTTTTTGTGTCGGAAACTAAATTGCATCACCCTCTGACAACCACGATTTATTGGCGAGGTGTCCATTGAGAGGAAGAATGCTTGACGGAGCTGAGGCAGGTAACGGTCCACGAACCGTTACTCAGTGATCTCCGGGACTATTTGTTTGTGGCTGGCCGGATAAATCGCGCGCTGCATCTCGTTTGCGGTCCAGTGAAGGCGGCAACCTCTTGCCATCTGGACTGCGGCAGAGGTCAGCAACTGAATGCAAGCTAATAAAGAGGCTTCACACGATAACTGTTAAAATGAATGTTATTAAAAGCACTCACATATAGCCTACTATGAAACACTATCACTACAATTGGCGAAACTCTGCCAGTTTACGAAATGGCGAAGTTACTAAAAATATTATTTTTGGTACCTCATACTGCGTCGACAGCGATGCCATTATTGCTTTAGGTAATTAAATTCGATGGAGAGAAATGTTAATCACCTGCTAGGCGTTACAGTTGGATTACTAACATGAAATATAATGAGACAGCCGCACATGAGACGATAACGTTAATCGTGAAACGGGTTCGAAGGTGAATGGATGAGTTATTATTCTCATAAAACGAGGAAAACAAGCTGTTGGTTTCTATGATTGTCATGAAGTTTGAAGGTATAATAAAAATCTGCTTTTCGTCAGTACCTATACTGTACAACTTTTATCAATAAATTACCATAGTTGTAAAATTAACTTCAGAGGAAATATTCAAATTTTAAAGGGAACTAACGGCAGAATAAAATTATTCTAAACACATAAAACCAATTCTTATTTTTTTTCTTCTGATACTGGAAATGGTTCCATTTGTCACTATCACTAATTAATAGGAAGTTTTCAGAAACCTGGTTTTTGTTTTCCCCTTATCCGAAGAGAATGATTTATGAACCCGATGTGATGATACATGTTCCCTAGTTCGAAGATAAAGGAGGAATTAATTACTGCTTACTACAGAGTGAAAATGGTATTTAAGATTTAGACGAATTTTAGAAGGGGCTACGAAACCTATGAGGGAGCGTCCATAAACTGCGTGACTCGGCCTAGGGGGGAGGGAGCGGTAGGGTAAAAATCTACGTCGCGCTACGTGGAGGCGGGATGGAGTTCCGAACCAAGCCACCTAGTTTTTCATTCATATTATTTGTCACACTTAAAATAAGCTACAGGACTCACAACAGCATGTGAATATGTATTTCATCATCTCCACTGACAAGAGAAAAAAGTAAAAAATGTCTTCTGGAATTAATAGGAAAAAAAATTACGTGCCATGCGGGGAGGGGGTTAGAGGCAATAGCCACCTCAGGCTACGTGAGGGAGGGGGTTCACAGATGGCCAAAACGGAACTACGTAGTTTATGGACGCTCCCTTAGCGCTTATTCGTGTGTTCGATTACTCAGAGTTCAGTTAAATGTTGATTTCCGTATCTGAATTTAAAAATCCACAACTTATAATATTTAATTTAGTTTTAAACAATTTCCATTGATTTCTGGGTAGAAATCTAAACAAAGATCAGACAAAAATTTTGTGTATGGTGTGTGGTGTGTGTAAAGCAGTAATAAATTCAGCGAAAATTCGATTATGTGAATGTATGTTTTGCTGTTACTCTTAATACCAGAGCAACTGTATCGTTAATTCATGTCATCCAGCTACAGAAAAATTATAGATTTTGCATCTTCTATTTACGTTAATTACTGTTTAAATCGTTTCTCTTAAGGACTAGTTTCTCTTAAGGACTGTTTTCTAGTTGCATGTTATTTCTTTTTGCAACTGAAATATTATCAGTTATTTTCGCAGCCATGTAAATCAAATGAATTCACAGTACAATAATAACTAGCAATAGTATCTTCCCTAAAAGCAAGTCACGCGTAACTATGGACGTCATCGATATGTGACCCAGATGTAGTCTGTTCTGAATACGTGAACAAAGAATTATGAATAAAAGTGAAACTATAATTAATTGGTAAAAGTCTGCTATTGGCTCCACATCTTTTCTTCCTTTAGAAAATTCTTCTTTTTGAACCTTATAATTAAAAAAAAAATTATGCCCCGAAGTAGCATCATAAATTTTGTTGCTATTATTTTCGATTAGAATCAAGTAATAATAAGAAATTCCATACATGTATCCACAGTACGAAAAAAAACAGAGCTCAGCGGTAGAGCAGTTAACAATTTGGCCTTGCATTCGGATCCCCGGGACAGCTATACAGATTACAGTTTTATACGGTGTCCTGAAATCACACCAGACGAATGCCGGGATAATTCTTTCAAAAGATCATGCTGAATTCCTTTCCAATCCTTGCGCAAATCTCTCACAGCTCGGCAAACCGTATAACACTGATTCACACAAAAAAACTGTGCTAGAACATGTTAGTAATTATGGTCACATTCTATAATGTTGAGTAAGGGAATTACATATTCATACGATGAAGAGAGAGTGGTGAATGCTGTTGATAATTTGAAATATGTTAGGCTAATACGAAAATACAGAACAGGCGACTATCTACTATATAATTTCCTAAGCTCAGTCACTCATTCACCTCGATAGCCATTGGCTGGAGAACGATGTCACGTGTCAGCCTTCGCTCGCAAATCAACAGCCACTAGAGATATCATTAGAAGAAATTCAAGGTTATATCCACATTTTATTAGCTAAGCAACTGCTACAAATTAATTGGCATAATACATTCATTAAGTTTGCTTTTCGTTGCATTTCATAGTTAAAATTTTTTGATATACTTTACGGCTGAATAAACGTGGAACTTCTTTTCAGTAAGATGTTGTTAATGAAAGCAACTTAACAAAACTTTTAAAAGCTCAAATTAATCATGGTCTCTGCTGTAACCACAAATGCCAATTGTCATTCCGGCCAAGGCTTATTTTCAATTTAATTAAAACTTTCAATAATGTTGTTGCTTGACCAAAGTTTACGATGTATTTGCTTTTTACATATTTTAATGACCACTTTCCTTATTGGTCTTTGTTGATGTTCGCTGTACGTGAGTTATTAGGTTGTTTAAAGTGGACATCAGGCCAAAAATGTTACCGAATCGAGTATTCTAGCAATTCATTTCAGACACAATGACGAAAGATTACATTGTGATTGCCAATCCTCAATAAAAAAAAAAAAAAAAAAAAACAACGTGATACTTTCGAAGCAAACAGGAATTCTTCAAATTTTGCAGAGTGAACTTTTAGGGTTAAACACAAGTCACGTTTGTATTTCAGCAAGTTCGATTCTACGACCTTTGAAACAATTATATGATATTGCGATCGTCCCTTTCCGTGTTTAATAACTACGTCTATTAATACTTCTGAGTTCTTCAAGCTCAAGAGATTTTATTCACCGTATAAATGATTCATATTTTATCAGATCAGGTCAGCGTCTTTGACGCTAAAAACTGGAATTATTCTCGATTTATAACTTTACGCAAAAAAAGTCACGGTCCTACACTAATAATTAATAATAAACATTCACCAGAATTTGAATGCTAATAAGTTTCTAAGATTCTGAGAAGAAAAATGAGTGATCATCAACTTTTTACTGATATAAGATGGTGATAGCATATTAACAAAAACAGATCTTCTAATATTTTAATATTGTAAAATGTACTACCCACATGTGCAGTGAATGGCTCTGTAGGACGTATAATTTAAATATGTGGAAAACATAGGAGGAACGTAAATTAGCTGCTCTTGACTAGTATTCTGTATAAAACTTATTATCCATCCGATGTTTACTCTTTGTATGGAAATAAATCTTCTAGAGAGACACAACAGTCATTCCAGAAAGAAAGCGGACACTTTCATCAGCGCAACTTGCATACGGAACAGCAGAGCATAGCGAACAGATGACTGCTAATGGCTCAACAGACCATCGCGAATTTCCTTAGCTTGCATTCGAAGCAGGTTTAATTTGTGTGTGGAGGCCTTAGGACGCTCTCCATTCAGCGAGGAAGTGCGTGGAGCCCCATTACCAGGTGAAACTGACACCTAATTGGCCCGAGGGGGCGTGTCTGTTCATTAAGTCGGCCCCCGTCTCTGTGACTAACTCGTCAATAAGGCCGCACGGAGCCGTGAAAGCATTGCCATGTTCCACTGCCTGCTGCCCTTCCACTGAAAATAGCTCACCCAGCGCTTTCATTCAATTTGGCTGAGTCTGTCTATTCAGTAGGCAGCCTTTTCGTACCATCTACTATCCGGAATAAAATAAGTGACACTACTGGCGTTATGAGTGGTAGTATACAGGAATAGTCTGGTACTTCTTCCACTTCCCACCATTTTGATCACAACTTGCGTTATATTTCCTTCCTCCTTCACTGCTTTTCCCCAACATTAGAGGTCGGCTGCCTGTGACGAATTTTACACTTCATTGGCACGGAAAAATGTAGAACTTTGGTTTTACGGTCGCATACCCTTTGTGACGCCAAACATTTTATACTTACTGCCAGGTTCTACTACGTACTAATTGAGAAATTCAAGAGTTTCCATCTGTCTGAAAAATGTGTAACTGCGTTATATAGGTGATAAATGTATTTTTTGTTTGTGAAATGTGTAGTTTATGAGGCGGAGATTGTAGACCGTACCTACATTCACCTTGAAGGCTGCGGAAAACCGCCTAAAACCGCAGTCAGAGCTGGCGGTAAGCGTGAGCGTGGGCTCGTGCCCGGCCCCGTTGTACCTCCCGGACCCAGAGCACTTAGAGCTTGGTGTGTGAGGGGTAACGTTCTGGCCTCGCACTCGTGAGGACACGGTTTCGAATCTCCGCTCGGCCATCCACATTTGTGGTTTTCATGGTTTCCCCAGATCACTGCAGGCAAATGCCGGGATGGTTACTTCAAAAGACCATGGCAGGATTCTTTCCGTTCCTGACCCACCGTCCTTCCTCGCCTCTATTAACATCGACATCGACTAGGCGTAGGGATGAAGAACAATGGACACTAACTCCACCTGAAAGGCAGAATCATTTCCGCAATAAGGTTGTTTATTTAAAAATGATTTTAAAAATTTTTATGGTCTTAAAGGCTATATGAATCCCTCCTGATTAAAATGTTAATTATTCCAGTAGATATTTTATCGATGGGATGTTTTCTTTTTTTGCGGAATCTCTTATAAACACATTACTTCTGCTTATTTGAGGAGTAACCAAGTTAATCATACATCAAACTCTTTTCCTGCTTACGTGGACATCATCTTCAAGATGTTTGATATAAGACATGTAGCGGTACTAACCAACATATCCCACATATCATCTGATTACACTGATCTGCAAGCATTTGTACAGCCAAGATTTATCGCCGATCGCATCAAACCACTAACTCCCTAATAATGTGATATCAAGGAGTGAAATCCAAGTCATGAGTATTGTATCGTGTTCCTGACATTTAGAAAACAAAGAGCTAATAACGACTTTATTTGTCCCAACTTGCCATTTTCACTCCACATCATCTTTTCACATTTTAAAACTGATTCCCCTTATCAGGGAGGCATGTCGTCGCATCGAATAGTCTAGATATAGCCCTTCAAATGTTAGCATCGTAATATTTTCCACATTTCAAACCAATCACTCTAGTATTGTGTTTGTACATCTCGCACACTGTAATGTTAATTACGTGGACTAAATCACCCTGCAAAACGTGCCGTTCCCACTCAAATAATAATAATAATAATATTATTAAAAAGATCAGCTCGGCTTGCTATGATAACACTACCCAATTACTGTATTTGCGGTTATTTCAGTTACGAAGTGTTGTCCTGATTATCCACGCGAGTATTAAGGCCGACACCAAGAAGAGGATTCCGGTACTTTAGCTGCACCGGAACTAAGCTGAGGAAGACAAAGATTGGACTGATATGGTCTTTACCCATAGCTACCATTGTAATCCGTTCCTTGGAGCTCTTTCTCAAAGACACATTTCCTTAATTCCGTAACTGCTTTGATTTTGTACTATCGTTCCACGGATAAGATTTAAGTTCACATCGCGACAGATCATTCAAAGCTTCAGACACCAATCAGTCAATAAAAAGTAAGTGAAAACTGCGCTACCGCCACTCTTAAGATGCCAAAACAAATTCGAATTCGGGTTCTCAACATAATTTACAAACTACTTGTGATGTAAGTCTGTTGTACACGTTCAGTGGTTTTGCAAGAGAAGTTGAGGTGATCACCTTGAGCCGCTGCTCGAGCAGCGCCACCTGGTCCCTGAGCGCGGCGGCCTCTGCCTCCGCCGCCGCCGCCCTCGTCCTCAGCTGCTGGACGTCCACCTGGTTGCGCTGCCAGCGAGACAGCTCCGTCTGCAGAGCCGGCGCCGCCGCACACCCTGCCGGCACCACCTGCACACGACGCACAATTGTTAATTGATTAACTCGGTCCTATCCCAGTGCATAAGCCATGAAAGACGTTTATTAATTTTAGTATAAACGGTCAAGTAAGCTGATTGATTAGTTTATAGTTCGTTAACGCCGCGGTTGCCAGGGGTGTCACTATACCTGCTCTTAGCAGGAGGAGGGAGAGTGATTACTGAGAAGTAATAATGTTTATTAGAAACAAAATTCGGTCAACCACAAGTTTATTTATAAGCACATTAAAGCTCTAGAACTGGTTGGCCAGCACCGAATTTTATAACTATGACTAATCGAAACTTCGCCATCCAAAGATTAAAGAAGTCTTAAGGAACAATTAGTATTTTAGTCCGCTTCAAACCAAGTTATTTTCTTATCAGAAGCTAATGTTGGCCGTTCATCTCTGTACTGCTCAAACTTCACCCGATCTCACTCACTGTTTAAATAAAACACATTAAGTTCTCTTTATATCAAGTCCACGATCCTAAATACATTGCTCTTTTGCTACAGCGGCTACCGGCCACGCAACGCGAGCCACCCTTCCAGCACTACTAGCTTATACAAAGTATCACTCTGCTACTCAGGCAATACTTTAGTCTCGGCGGAAGATGACCGTTACGTCACAAGCTGCTTCTGCGACACTATCTTCTGTGAACAACAACAATAGTCCTACTTGTGTTTTACAAACATACAGTGAAGCTGCTTCAAATGTGATGTCCCGACAACGTGTCAGGTTTCCTGCGCGTGCCTTTTTTTTATTATGTATTTACGCCTCGTCGACGTCGAGGTCATTAGAGGCGCAAAAGGATAGTGGACCAGGAAAGGGAAGGAATTCGGTCATGACGTTTTGTAGGAAGCATCCACGCATTTGCCTGGAGTGATTTTGGGAAGCCATGGAAAACCCAAATCTGGATGCCCGGACGGGGATTCGAACCCACGTCCTCGCGGATGCGAGACAAGACCGCTAATCGCTAACCGCTCACCCAGTACGCTAGGTTTGCGCCTACCCTCCGATACTCTAATGCAGTAGTAGTCAACCTTATCTATCTACCACTCACTTTTATTTCTCTGTTAATAGTGAAATTTCTAACCGCCCACCGGTTCCCCAGTAATAGTGGTTTGTAAAGTAGGAAATAACTTTGTCTCATACAATTTATAAGGCAGAGTTACAGCAAGTTAAAGCAAATAACAGTAGTTAATTACCAAATGCCTTATTTAGGAAGTTTGCTACGCTTGGCAGAATAAATATATATAAAAGACTTACTGTAGTTAAGTCTATCATTTTATTAATACACTGCCTATATTTCGCATATTTTTTTTTTTTAAGGAACAAACGAAGGTCTCCTTTTTCGGAAATATTCAGGCGATTTCCTTCTTCGGTCATAATATGACTAACAGAATAAAACCTTGATAACACGAGATATAAGATAGGGATAGGTATCAATAAACTGAATATCATTTTCCGCGTATATAGATTTATACAGGCATTTATTTAATTATTTTACCACAAGTTTTCAATTCCGCCACAATTGAATTTATGTTTGTTTTATTTATCATATTTAATTTTGAACCCGCATATTAACATCTATAAACCCCTTAGAAATTTTTAAAATATCAATTAAATTTTAAAAAAAAGTGCTTCAAAATCGAACAAAACCCCTACCGCTCACCTCGAAAACTGCAATGCCCACTAGGGGGTTGATTACCACTGCTCCAATAGAAAAATACGAAGAATTCAGTCTTGGCTTTTTCTGTATAGTTTGCAATTTCTTAGGTGGACAAATACCAAGTCCGACAGTATATCACTTGAAATTCTACCTCAAAACATTTAAAAGGCTATTAAAAGAAAGGATTTTTTTTAATAAATTTTTTTTATCAAATTGCATGTGAATAATTTTTGTGTTTTGGAATGATATTTCTATTAAAAATTTGTGGAGTGATCGCCACCTCTCGGCAGCCTAACAAGCAAATATATATCTTGTTTAGTAAGTGATATGGATTTATTGGTATGAAGGTCACTATTGCCGGAAGACGATTAAGACAAGGAACTCGACTTGGACTGATATTGTGAAACCACATAAAACAGCAATTTCGATGAGGGAACCCGTGTCTCCTTAAAGTCAGCTCTGGACATCATCCTCATCCACCACGCGCAGCTGGAACAGAGGAAAGACGACTCAACTCGACGTGAGCAGTGGCACGATCGTACGGACGCGTTTTTTGGAACACCGCTTAGGCAGAGAACAGGTTGTATGAGGAAGAGAGGGGGGAATGACGTTAGTATGAAGGAAGGAGGTGGATTCATCAGAGGAGAACACGCACAGCGGGGGCCATTGTACCGCGGGGCTGCCTGTCAGCTGACGCCTTCTGGGAAGCCAGAGCAGGAAGCACTGGTCACTGAACCAAGAGCCAGCAGACAACCTGTAATCAGGAATCTCCATTCTAATTTGCTTTAAATTACAAATATCAGTTTAATAGAGCCATACTTGTATTCTTTTTTCGTAACCACGATAGAATTCTAAGCATTTATGGCATATGATCAACTAATAGAAATAATTCCAGTTTCTTCAGATATCTTAATTTATTCCAGTGCTTTTTGTCCCTAGTATTACATGCCCTGTACACTGTGTATTTAACCTGAGTAAACCTTCATTAACCTTACTACTGGATCATTGTAATAGCGTTATCTCATAGTTTCTGGAGTTCTGTTTGTAAAATGAACTAATTTGTGGGGTTGACTATCTTCAGGATTTTTCTAATTCGATAATTCCATTATCTCGTCAGAAATAGTAAAGACGCAGCCCTCACAACCTACGTCCCTCAATAACCTGCTCATAAATTCTAATCTCTGTCTTCGTCTATAATTCTCACATTCGACTGTTCGCTGAATTAACAAATCACGCACATCTAAAAATATGACCCACCATTTTGTGTCTTCTTTTTATAAGACTCATCCACAAATTTTTATCCTCACCCATCATTTTCAAAACATTTTTATTTCATATTTTGTTTGTCCACTTAATTTTCAGCATTCTTCTATAGCACCACACTTTAAATGGTTAGAGGATAAAAACTACTAAATGTTTATGAATTAAACTCCGTCTGTTATCAACTGTTTTTTATTAATGTTTCTTTCACCAGACGTGATTCGCCGTTTTGGAGTGGAGCATCACCAGTGGTGGTTATAAATATATACATATTGTTGTATATCAGATATAATTACAACAATATGTATATATTTATAACCACCTCTGATGATGCCCCACTCCAAAAGGGCGAAACGCGTCTGGTGAAAGAAACATTAATAAAATAGTTGTTAATAGACGGATATTAATTCATAAACATTTATGCACAAACTGTGAATCAAGGCCAAACACCAAACAAAACTGCTAAAGATTTCTTCAAAATGAACAAGATAATTTCCTGCGGTAGGTGCTGTTGCTACAACTATTGTGGAAGAATGAAACTTGCCCTAAGTGACCGGAGTTTCTTAATTCGTTAAAAAATTACCATCGAACTTGAAGATTTAATAATATTTCACGTTATTACCATCGGTTGAGGAAATTATAAACACTGGCGTCCTGTTACGTAGTGGGCGATGGAATTCTATTAGATTTTGCTCATTTTTATAATTCCTAATACTTCATTTCTGTAAATAAATAGCCTTAATTTGTTGAAATGAGAATCAACTATAATCTTGATATGACAGAAACTGAAGCAATTCCCCGAACTATGATGACTTTTTAGAATCTGAACTGAAATACTCGTGCGCTCGCTGCTTGATTATGTGGAAATACGAGCTTTCCACGGCTGCTCTGCTGCCATTTTCGTTTGTAGAAGTTATACCGATGACATTTCCCTCTCACCAACTGTGGAAAGGAACTCTAGAAGCAAAGAAACAGCAGTTCATTGATGCTATCGAAAGGAGCAACAGGAATGTATGTATAATTCATCCCTTGACTCTGGGCAAACGCTCAGCGAAGCTGATGGAGCCTCGTCGAGGAACGTTAGCAGCATAACCACGTCAGCGCGGGAGAGATCAGAGGTGGAAATGGTCTCAGCCGCATCACCGAAAAGAGTCGTCGGAAACAATGTTTGTCGACCATAATCTGCAGCACTGATACCGAATTCTGCTGTTATACGTAATGGAGTCATATATAACGTACTGATATGACGAGTTAAGGAAGAACTCACTGCGGTAGCACGCATTTGTAAATTAGTCATCCGCCCTCCCAATGGGACAAAGCTGTTACATTCAAGCTCATATACAAAGAGTGTAAACCGGGTAGAGAGACCTTAATGTTTAATAAAATAAGAAACTCTATTCACTTACTTTATTTAAGCCTTAGTCATCCACACCGCCAAAGAAACGTCACCTACAGGAGAAAATTATCTCGCTTAGTTTGAACAGGCCTCTAGCACTTTTTTATCCTCTCAGTAGTTAATTACATTACTTCACCGCACAGACTTCAAATACCAAAGATAATTTTACATTTAAGCTCAAATCCAGTGAGAGTAAACCGGGTGAAGAGACGGCTCGCTTTGTGTACCAGATGTTGCTTTGTTCTTACCTACATCGCAGCGCATGTCTCCTTAAAGAAGTTAGCACAATAACAAAGCGGTAGCAGCATTTTAAAATGTTCACTGTGTTATAATGAGTCATCTGCTTTGGTTTTTTTTGTTCTAGAATTTTCAAGTCTTTGCTAATATTCTACTAGTGTTTTACACAAATGGAAAGTGAAGGTAATTCATGCAGCCCAGTGCTTAGTGTGGATTTATTACACATCAGTTATTCATGAGTGTCTTTGTTATTAGAGAGAGTTTCCGGATGAAACAATCTGAAACGTACAGGCATGTAGCAAAACTCCACAGTCGTAGTGAGCACGTGAGTGACAACGGATCACGGTCTGAAACTGAGTCACTGTGCTTGTCTGTTTTACACATCTTTAATATTCACGGCATATTCCTAAGCGCCACTTGAATTAATTAAATCACTTAAACAGATTACGATTTGTGAAATGATTCCCAGGACGTGAAATTAATTTTAGTATGAGAGGTCACAGAATACTTTGTAACACTATGCTGATAAGAATGAACCCAAATCATCAGTGGAAAGATGGTTTAAAAGGCGACATACCAATCGGTTAGTTTAATTCTCTCGTGTATTTCTAGTAAGTCTTACGGTAGGTTTATTCATTCATGTATTTTTAATGAGTCTTACGGTAAAGAACCATGGAAGTTAGGTCAGACAACGCAGGAAGACTGTTATATGAGATGCGTACACTACATTGATTGAATGATGCGTATCCTCTGGTTTCACGGTTCTGTCAGTTGAAAGACGAGTGTGAGGCCAGTTTTGGACTACGTACGTGTGAATCTAGAGGGGAGGGGGCGGAACGGACGTCGAAACATAGATGGAACTAGATTCATGTTACTATCTGTCTGCGAAACATCTACCTTGTGTTCTGTATGAAAAGTGTATTTTTGTTTCTGAAATGTATTGTTTATGAGGCGGAGATTGGGGACCTAAAACCGCAATTGGTGGCGGTCGGCATGCGGGGCCATAACTCTGTCAGACCTGGTCACATTGTACGTCCTCGATCCACTGTGTGGCGCCTGTATGCGCGCAGTCAGCTTGTCGGGTTCAGATGCGCTATTTTATGAGAACGATAATACTCTAAGAAAAATTACAGACGATAATTTCTGACAACTTTTGAACGTCATTACCATGAATCCAAGACCTGGAAGTGGATTCCTGCGGTGGGGATGATGATGGATGGATGGAGACGCAACCTCAACTTATCCTACCCTCCTACCTGCCTAATCACCGGCCAAGGCTGAACTTCTATACAGCAGAGACCTTGAAAACGATAAAAGATGTGCTTGCGGAGAATTGGGAGACCGTGGAGCAAATCGTACTAGCTTGTATAATCAATCAGGACCTCAGAGACCAGCTGACAGACTCTACTGGAATCCCCAGAAAAATTCGCAGCACTCACCAGGTTAAACAACCAAACCTTCCAAAGGAGGGCAAACGGGCTGGACTAATGAAGACGGGCGAGGCGACAACTGAAGATAGCAGAGGACGGCAGATACCAGACAGAAGGACTGGCGGAAAGAAGAGCTGGATTAGAACCCTGGGTAACTGGAGCTCTAGGTTAACTGGAGCTCCGTAGTGTACGGCGCGACCAGCAGAGCCCTGGGCTGCAATGCTCAGCGTGCTTTCGGAAGTCAATAGCGGTGGCAGTTCCGTCTTCGCTCCCGGCCGTGGCGGCGCCACCTCCACGTGGTTCCCCGTGGGCTCTGGGCAAAAGTTGCTTCCTCCTTCGGGGTGAGCCCGATCTCCCGAAAATGGGGGGGGGGGGTAGCTTTCCGAGATCGAATCCCTGGTGGGGCGTTGCTAGATGGTGGATACTCTGGGTGGAGTTGCGAGGGGGCGAATGAGCGCAAGCTCAGGGAGACCCCGCCTGCAGCTCCTCCAACCACTGCCCAAGGAACTCCGTGTAGTTAAAAGCATGATTACAACTGCTGGTAAATGATCTTAAAAACAATCCAGAACAAAAAATTTTCATGTCATTCTTTGTTATGGAAATAATTTTTGAGGAAATTTTGTACAATCCCAGAATGATAAGTCACAGAGAGTTGCTCTGAGAGGTTTCCGTTTAACTTTAAGTGTATTGTACGTAGTTTGAATTTGAATTTACCATTAATTAGAATATTATAAGCCCAATGAATAAGAAGAGGCAGTTGAATAATTATGGTTGATGTTTATTTGCTTTCGTTAGGTTCATCTTTACCATATTGACTTTGATGAACCACGTAGTTATACAGTTTACTACATCATCACAGATGTAATCGTATAAAATATGTACCTAAATTTAAATCTTGCATTACTATCAAAATAACAGTTACTCAAATTAATTGACAGGTTAAGTTTATGGTAATAACAGTCAACTTCTTGAAAATTCTTTCAAGATACTTCTAAAAGTTCAATAATTGCCATGATCTCAATTTTATACGAAGCTACAGTTTCTACGATAAGTAATTAAACGTTAATTTATTCAGCATTCGAGTCCGAATATATTCGTGTTGGGCAAAATTGTTAGATCATTTCTTTTCGCAAACTGAACTTTCTTGTTTACTGTTGCTTGCGACATTGAGGTCGAATAAGCGGGCTTTTGGCAATCATAGGACAGTATTAAATGGGAAATGGCCAATTTAAATATTTAAATGATCGAATTTTCTGAAATATTACAATACTTCCTCGTAGTATAGTGACTGCGAGCTGACGGTATCCCATTGTTAAATAATTTATCAACAGCGGAGCAATTAAATTTCGTAATACAAATTTGCCGCTCCGTTGGGTCATTTGGCTGCGGGACCTGATAGTGTCCAGCACTGACATGGGGCTTGCTGGTACATAATAGTCCCGGTAGTGGAAGAAATTTTGATCATCACAACTCGACCTGTAGTGCGGGAGAGGTGGTGGTCACAGTTCCTAATAACCAGATTGCGTACCAAAGTCCTGGGTTAAATCCCGTACCTCCTCGCATTGCGTGTGAAGTGGGGGCATAATACACTGTTAATAACGATTCGTTCGTCGGATTAAGACGTTAAGCCTATCAACACCTGGCGCCTTTCGAAAAAGTAGTACTGAATGGCCTGGCACCAGGTTTCACCCTCTACCGGCTTCTAATTGCCATGCACAGCACAAACAACATTCAACTCTAAAAACACACACCATTTGAGTCATTCATACTTACAACAACACTTATGAACATATTCACACTGGGGATACAACGGGAAACCACCCAGTTCATCTTCCCAGACGTTGGTTTGGAGGGGTAAAGATATCCCATGGTAAAGCGCCCAGGCTCTGACGCGAGAAAGGCGTCCATAAGAAGAATAAGAATTCAAATTGCACGAGAGATAAATTATCAGACAACTAACAAAGTACTGCACGGATATAATTTGATTCAAAATGTTTAACGATCTGGTAGTAAGTTAATATTGAAGCTACTAAATATGGGTGGCTATATTGTAATTAATTAACCGTGTTCTGGTGTTACAGACGAATGCTGAAGATAAAAGAGTTTCTGAGGAACCAAGATCCTTTAAATACTTACAGATAACGCCATGGTTTGCGTCACAATAGTTTGCATAAGGTGATTATTGAAGCAAAGATAGAAGGAACAAATCAAATTGGAAGATTAAGCTGTATGAGCCAAATTATGGATGACATGAAATGCGGCAGCAGTGTGTTGTACCTGTGAGAGAGCGTGGGGCTGGAAGCCGGCCTGCTGCAGCTCTGCCTGCAGGTAGAGCCTGGCCTGCTCGCCCGGCGCCGTCTCCAGCAGTGTGTTGAGGAAGCGCAGCCCCGCCACGGGCAGCTCGGGACAGCCGCCCGCGCTGCCCAGCATGCCCGCCAGCAGGCGGAAGCGCACGGGCTCCGCGAACCGCAGCCTCAGCGTCGACAGCGCCTCAGACACCGCCGCGTGCCCGCAGCCCGGCGGCTCGCACGCGCGCGTCAGCAGCTAAACACACACGCGAGCGCTATCAGGCACACCAATAACAATCACGAGGCGTGTTATTTTCAAGTGATTATTAGCTTGTAACATAATGTGCAGTAATTTAATTGTAAAACCACTTCATTAAAGTATTTCTAGCGGTGTCTTGCTTTGACCACTGCAGTATTATGACGCCAATTCCACGCGGAATCGTGATCTACAATAACTCCAGAGAAAAATCTTACTCTTTTCTGGCGGAGATTTCTAGTTCACGATAAAATAAATCACTTGCAACAGAACAGCAGTAATGGTTTAGCATTCACTGTAGCTGTATCTTTACATTAAAAAATAACTAATAATCAAATGATATCAAAAGGTCGCTTCCAGTAGCTTGTAAGTGACGGACGGTAGCTTTGTATTTTTTCATGTAGTAGGGCAATGATTTTATTTCTCTTTAAGTCATAAAGAATCCTTCCAAATCGCAGTAAGGAGCTGAAAAAGAGAAGCAAGCCAGCGAAATTTAACAGGTTCTGGACTAATCCGATCTAACCCTCCAGCTTTCCAATTTCCAAAGGTTTTTAAGCCTTCCTGAACATGTTTTAATTTGAACGGAGGTAATGGTACGCTTAAGTTCAGGTCTGATTTTTCTATGAAACTTTTTCTCCTTTTTTGTTCTAGGGGAAGATACAACGTGTTATTCTATTGATTCCACATTAATGGATTAACGGATGTCCTTGAGGATATTGATGCAGGCTATAATTTACGAATGGATTTTCTGCTCGAATGGGTAAAATTTATATTTTTGACAGTTTTCATCAATGTGTCTCTTCTAGCACGGTCTGCTGCCTTCTCATGAGAGCTGTTTTCATGAAATTCTTGTCTAAGTCTGCTTGTCTCCTCGCTCCATCAAGGAATATAATGTTTTCTCAAACCTCGTGGAACATCTCTGTTCGTTGCTGCTTTATTAGTCCTACGATCCTTGCTTTGATTCATCAGATGTTAGCATCAACGTGTGATGTTCACTGTGCAGCATTGTCAACTAACTTTCCTAGAAGTCTGAAGAATTTCAATTCGGCAACACCGAAAGCGGTAGTATGGACTGCGCATTTAGGTGTCAAGTTGTAGAGGCTGGCAATCCTAATGTAGCGGCCCTAAGACATGCCAACTGAGGGTATCGTTCTTTCAACTGAAATGTTTTAAAAAATAGTTAACTAAATATAGTTATACTTTCTTTTTAACAGTCTCTTCTTGTGAGTTAATTTCCATAAATATTGTTTATATAAATCAACAATATAAGCTATTAATCAAGTTATTCGGCAGTAATTAAACAATTTTTGAGCCTTGAAACAAGGCCTACAACCCGTATTAAAGAGGTGCAGCACAAGTTTTATGTAGGCACCAGCATATCGTGGAAGGAACATTTTAGTAAAAATTGCAAGAAGATGAACAGAAATCATTCCATTATTTTGTGAGTGTATTTATTTTATGTTCCGCTACCTAAATGGTGATATTTGATCTAGCATAATGTCATTTACCACATAGTACACAACATGGGTAAGTTCACTTACTTGTAAATCTATTCAAACTATAGAAATATTGCTCAGATTCATATGATAAGTAATTGACAATATTTTAGAATAATTTCATTTCAAGGCCTTATGCTTCATATGTATTAAATTAATACTTCTATCAGGAATCAGTTCACAAAACTAAAAGCAAACCAAATATTTACAATAATGGTGCTGGAGACAAATATTTCAAAGCTAAAATAAACAAAAAATTATTTAGCATAAGATCCATTCTAAAATTTGAGTAATAATATATAGAAAATTGACTAAATATTTTTGATACGTCATATGTTTGAAAAATGATTAAAAGTTTACGATGTAAAGTGCTTTTTAAATTCTGAAAGCTTACTCTGATGCAGTTACAAAAACGAAATTTCTATAGGTTTTTATTTACCATTCTACAGACGTTATTTAGTTTATGTGTGAGATGTAAGTTCCTTGCAAATAAAATGAAAAAGTACCTAGCAAAAAAAGTTTTAATAATTTTAATACTGTGATATTTGTAATTATTGTTTGTCATGTTTAAATTTTTTACTGTGACTTATCAAACTGAGTATATAGTATAGCTACTGGAAGGAAACTATTTTCATTTGCTATCACACTGCTGTTGCTAATGATATGAACAACCACGTATTCAACCCAAGTAATTTTACTCATTTGAGCTCTGATGATAAATTACTGTAATACAGATAATAAGGCGTTTATAAACGAAAGAAAAGTTAGCTTCTGTAGAGAGTTGATCTGGTGCATTAGCGATTCATCTTGCATGGTAACCTTCTTATTTATTCCCAGTGGCAGCTTATCAGATCACAGACTCTGCGTGATGCTGATCCTCATCTTTTCTCAGCTACGTGAGAACAGTTGATGGCTTTTAAAACATCTACTTTCCCTGTGACAGTGCGTGTTTCTAGAAATTAGAGCTCGAGGCTGGGAACAGCCATCTCTCTTCCATTATAGCAGATCGATGATACTGTTTGTGGTATTTCCTTAATATCATTGGCTTCTGAACATACGGTATTTATTTGTGTAAGTACTTTGTCGTGTCTGATGCACAATTGCCCCTTCCAGCTGGGTTTTCAGATTTTCTTATTATTCGGAACTAGTGACTTCGCACGCGAGGTCTTAGAACTTTATCGCTAGAATTGGATATGGAAAGCTGTAAGTTACAAAAAAAGGTGTCCCAAAAAACACGGAATCGGAATAATATGACGGGGAAGTCATCACCATGGAATCTGCCTATAAAGAGAATCATTTTAAAACATGATTAAAAATAGTGAATTAATTTTGCGAGACTAACTATCATAGTTCTGCGGCAGAATTTCGTTTGTGGTTCAAAATTATGCTACTTATCTTTGAAGGAAAATATTTGGCTAAGTGAACAATTTGTTCATGCTCAACGTTCCCTGTAACACTGGGCACATGTTAGGCCAATACCGTTTTATATACAACATTTTTGATTTTGCTGCCCTTCGCTAATATATACCATGTTTAGGGTTTGGAAACCCGTGAGCTAGCAACATTTAACTGCCAATGGGAAAAACCCACCATTTCTGAGTGCACCCTTACTACTTTTACTGTATATCCCCGGGCTTTATTGACAGTCATTGCATAATCCACACCAACATTATCTATATCTAGACTATACAAAAAGTTTTTTTCCTTTCATTCCTCCCAGCTGAAAGCTGGCAGGCGGACTGCTGGAGAATCACGAATACCCTTTACAGCAAAACTAATCTACGGGGAGCGAAGGAGAATGGATGTCGGCCGTGGTCTTGTAGGGTACCATCCCGGCATTCACCTCAAATGAGAAAACCACGGAAAACCTCAGTCAGGATGGCCGGACGGGTTTTGAACCGCGTCCTCCCGAATGTTAGGTAGGAGAATACTTTAGCCTTTCTCCCAGTTCGATGATATTTTTTTTTGTTGATTTCATTCTTCCCAGCTGAAGGCTAGGAGGCAGGCTGTTGGAGAGTCACAGAAGACTTTTCAGCCAAACTACTCTCTACGGGGAGGGAAGGGGGATGGAAGGTCGCCCGTGGCCTTGTAGGGAACCATCCCAGCATTCACCTATAGTGGTTGAGGAAACCCACGGAAAACCTCAACCAGGATGGCCGAACGAGGTTTAACCCTCGTCCTCCCGAATGATAGGTAGGAGGCCGAAAACGGCCTCCTCCGATCTCGATGATATAAGTTGTGTCTATACATCAACAAATTATACCCAAACTGACTGCGAGAGAAATAAGCCTGAGCGACCGATATAACATTAAAGAAACTTATACAGGCTTATACACGCTGCATGTCACCGTTCAGTTAGTTTTCAAAATTTCATGATATTTATCGCGAAAAAGTATCCCATGTTGTTCCAATTGATACATATTTCCTTATCAAGTTTCTTCAACATGGGTTTAGCAATTTTGTAGTGAAAACGTAACAAACAGACAGATTTACATCGCATTTATATTATTTGTGTAGATGGATTCGGCTGTTTAAGTTTGTAGCCACAAGCTAATCATAGCCAGTTTCCTGAATTTTAAATAGTTTAAACCCTGTACTGCATTTCGTGCTTTAGGTTAGTGTAACCTTGTCTGTTTACTTTCTCGATTTTAGCCACATCAAACGATTTTTTAAAATATATTTTTCAAGTAGGATAATCGGAATTAACGTAAAAAGCCATCTTTCTTGCGGTAAAATATCCGCGTTTAATCAATGCTTTATTGGGAAGAATTTTAAAAATAACACCTGTTCCAAACTACCTAGACTTATTACAGTATATTTAACTTCATTGTTGTGGCTCTAAAAATTGAGAATCTTTACGGAAACCGTCGTCGTTGCGAGACTGTACCCTGCACGAGAATATCCTTGGAATCTCAGTCATCCCAAAAAAACCAGGATCTCGTGCTCCAAGTTTCTATAGCTGCAATCAAAAGAAGGGGAATTTACAGCCGGCATTAAACAGTGACCGGTCGTTTACCGTTAAAGCAGTAGCATTAGGCCCGTGATTGGGAGCATTGCTCTGCCACCGTATGGCAGTAAACCTCGACAGCATACCAAGGAAAGAGATTTTAAGATGGCTTCATACTTCGAATTTTACTATAGCAGATGCAGTATATGCATCTTCATTTTTTTATAGTGACAGGATTTCCACCAGTTCAAATCTTTTGAGGCAATGATATTGTTATCTCCCATACATTGTATGTTATATTGACTTCAACAGTAATGCTTTGATGGTTATGTACCAGGGAAAAATTTCAGTTCTGTGCATAATTGAATGCGACTGATTGCATTGTAGACCTGTAATCAACGCGTATAAAATTAATAAAAATGAATTTTCGATGTATGGGCTTTCCACTTTCCAGAGGAGAGACTAAAGTGAAATATATTTTTAACTTTAACACATTCCACACGCAGTTTGACAAACTTTGTAATTGTATTTACGATTATTAAGAAATAATTTGTTTCGTTTACCGGTTACTGTGATAGCTAACTTTCTAATTCTTGAAATATTTAAATAACTAATTACTAACAAATTCATTTTTGAAAATAACGCAAAAAGTAGTAAAATAAGTAGAATGAAACTAGTTGCATTTTAATGGCTGTTTCGTCTGCAACATGGCATTAAAATGCTTATTTCGTAGTCACGCCTGTTTAAATCAATGAAGAAGAAAAACCACAGCTTGTAAATCACATTTCTATCATCTCCCAGAAATATATTGTTCTAATCTAACTGAATAAGACAGAGAGGATACATCTTCAATCATATGTAGGAAACCTGTTTAGATACTTAAAAAAGAACGAGTGAGCATATATTACATGTCATTAGGGTACTTATTTATTAATGTATAAATATAGAAAAATGTGTTACAGTCTCAAAGAATTATAACTCTATTTTTAAAAAAATCGCATATTAATAATAATATTAATAATGCCATGTGCTGTTAATGTTGCAATGACAGAGTTTCTACCGACTATGACTACCATATGATGGGGTCTCATTGGAATCGGTCACCATTCAATTACTTTACTGTGTACCCATCAGACTGCTCCAGTCTATATTAGAGTTTCGGATTTTTTAAAATTGTTTAGTCTCCTGTTTCCAGAACCGAAACAAATATTACGCTAATGGGTAGCTATTTGATATGAGGCGATCAAAACTGTGTGTGATTTCTAGTCCAGAGGTGCTCCATCCTGTTAATCTGTTTCACTTTTAAGAAATAACAGATAATTAAAGACGCTACCTCATAAACGCGTAAAAAGAGTAATATGCGCGTTTTTTAATTATTTTTAATGGCTGCACAGAAATTTTTAGACATCTTGAACTCATTAGATTTTGAAAAAGTTCACACACCGATTTGCTAATTGCAGCCTCTAATTGAATACTTTCATGCAACAGTAAACTCAGGATTTATTACGTAGCAATGTGTAACTGTGTTTTTACTATGATGATAGATCGCGCATGTGACACAGTACAGTTCTATTTTTGTCTCCTATTATTCAGAACTAGCCCGTACCCGCGACTTCGTATGCGTGGATTAAGAAAGTTTTTGCCAGAATTAAATATAGAAAGTTGTTGGTAACGAAGGATTGGTTCCAAGCAATATCGAGTCGGAATAATATGACAGGAAAGCTATCACTGTACCGTCGAACCCGTCTCTTGAAGAGAATCATTTTCCAACATATTTCTGTCACCATTCGATAAGGTCTCAAAATTTCGTGTCTACAACTGTTAATCATACTGGAAAACATATCCTGTGCCCTTCATACAGATTTCCTTAAAGTATTCCATCACAACGATATAGCCATTTAGTCATCAAAACGTAACAAAAAGACAGAGACTTACTTCCGTATTTATAATAATATTACTGTGGTTCACACTCACACACTGACTGCGAACAACACCTGAGGGATCATTATAACGTAAAAATGTGTACACCTACAACATTGCAAGACTACCTACGATTTGCCTCGTATTGCACCCCTAACTTTCTAATATCTACATTTTAACATTAAATCCGAATAACCTACGGCCAAGGCCTGACTCTTACGATGAAAAACAATTTTTAAAAATCTTAGCCTCCACGGAGATTTGAACCGGAGACCACAACGTTCGTAAGCAAGCGCTTTAACCACTTAGCTGGCAGTCCACTACACGGAAACATGGTACGTTGATGTTCACATCCAACGTGTCTGTCTATCGCCGTATTTCGAAGCTATGAGGCAAAATGTGTTATTTATACAGATAATTTTTCAACCAAATGTAGACAGTATTTTTCTCCTTGTTTCAAAGGATAAGTGTGCAAAGTTTCATCGACATCGGATGAAAATTGTGGATTTCTATGAAGAACAAACAAACAAACAAACCAACCAACAAACAAACATACATTCATCTTTATATATAAAGATAGGACATATAACCTATTTTTTTAAAAAATTCTGGATGGACAGAAATTATAAAGAGTATCTTTTGAGCATTCCAGATTAATAAAGGTCGATCACGGTTAAATGAAATTACGAAATATCCATGACTAGAAGCTTATTCTCCGTTCCACGTGTGGTTGCAAGTAATAAATGGGTGAAATGTATGTTAATAATATATAGCAAAGAGCCATACGTCTTCGAACATGGAGAAAGATTTTTCCAAGTTAATTATCTTTTACATCACTAAAAATATTCTTAGTGATAACAATTTACTTTATTATGAACAACACGAAAGTGAAAAACGTTTGTTCATATTCGGTATAAGAGCATAACATGAACTACACAAGAGCATCGGTTATTGGAACACCGATCAACCGAAACATCGTTTAACCGAAAACGTCAAGGACAGTACACTAGCAAAAATTATGTTATAAGCTCCTTTTTTTGTTTATTGGCACTTATACAGCACCATACAGCCAGTACAAAGTTATTATTTTAGATGATCTCTTTCTATCAGATGAGTGTATCACAGCGCCTGAAGAGCCACCAAACAGACAATTTGTTTCAGATTGGCTTCATGAAAGAATATTCACAATTTGAAGGATGCGATCAGAGATACATTCAAGACTGGATCCAATGTGATGTCGATGACCCAGGCTATCAAGTATTGATGGATGATAAGATCATTGTCAGTTAGTGTCATAGACGACCAAAACACTTGCGACGACGAGGAAGAGCATAGCAGCGACCGAGCCGAAACAGGAGTATCCAGTGAGGAGGCGGCCATGAGGTGGTCAGAACAACAACAAGAATGTGATGCTGTGTAGTTGCTGCGAGATTTAACGGCAAAAAACAAGTGTCTGCTCTTAAGAAAAATAAAATTATGTACTTCTTTTTCTAAGGCTACACAATACATTTATGGCCTCTTTGAACAAGTCAAGGAAAGTTTGTATTGTAAGTTTTTTGTTATTTGTAACTGTAAAATATGTACTACAGTACAAAATACGGTATACATACTGTACACAGTTTTGTGTTTAATACGAATCATTATTTCTTGGTTTCATATTCCTCCTTTGACAATTGAGCAAATTTGTTCGTTAAAGATCTCTTGTCCGAACCATCTCCTGTCTCTAATTGTTTCAGAGAAACGGGAAGGAATTTGACAATGGTTTTATCAAGGAACTGCCCCGGCATTTGCGTGGAGTAATTTGAGGAAACCATGGAAAACCCAACTCAGGATTGTGGTGGGCCTTTTGGGGTTGATCCGCACGACGGGTTTGTCAGGATGGATCGGCCAATTGGGTGTGGACTTACTTGTGGACGTATCTATTACTCTTCTCGCAGATCGGGGCGGCCGTCAGTCACTAGACTGTCGTTAGTCTGCTGCCTGCTTGCTAAGAATAACTGCTATCTCTGACACCACGCCCTGAGGCGAGCAAACAGGTGAGGGAATACTTTGCCTACTGAAATTATGAATGAACTGGTATTGCAGTAGGAGTTTGCGATACATGGCAAGTAATCGCCGAAAGCCATAGTCCACCCAGATATCGGTTTGCAGAAAGCACTTAGCGATCGGGCGACGAGCGGGTAGCTGGCTGGGTCGGCAAGTTGCTGCCCGAGGCGCGTGCGATCAGTTCCGGTCTTGAAGAGACCACTCCTTGCTACATTACCTAAAACGAAGGCTCGGTTGACCTGCTTAGAGGGGCGGCAATAACCTTGCGGACCTCGCACCCACCACCAGGCGAATTGCACATTACTCAACTGGCGACGACCACTCGCCCCGTAAGTGGCCTAATCACCTCTGTCATCAGGTCAACGCCTGGGCTGGCGATACTTGCCGCTCGAACAAATTGGCCGTAGTGGCTGTGTCACACACCTGGAGCGCGATGACCCTGGACTTGGCGACGTTGCTCATGATGCAGACGGCGAGCGTGAAGAGGCCGACGGGTGAGCGGGCAAGGCGGCGCGAGGCGTCGGGCAGGCGCAGGCAGGCGAGCAGGCACTGCAGACACTGCAGCTCGTCCAGCAGCGCGCGCCGGCCGGCCGCGCCGCCGGGCTGCTGCACCGACCGCAGCAGCTCCAGCAGCAGCGTCACCCCGTCCACCGCGTCCCCGATGAACTCCTGCACGAAGCTGCGCACCACACAACACTATCAATGACAATTATACAGCTGCCAACTGTGATATACGAAGGTCGTCCAGAAACTAATACCCAGGCGTTTAATAATTAAGAAACAGCCAGTAAAGATTTTTTATCTTTTTAAAAATAAGGTTTTTGAAGTGAAAATATTTTGGGAATGGTAGGGAAAAATTTGTTAGCATTACCTGTTAAGTACGCATGCACTGCACTGTTCTGCGCATGCGCACTTAACGTTCTACACATTCGCTCTTAACGTTCTGCGCAAGCGCACTTGACGGTACTTTAATGAAAGCAGCTAGGGTAGTGTCCGCTGTCACTTAAGCTCATGTTAAACAGTTGATCATATTAAATGTGAAACATCATATATTTCTAAAAGGTGTATTTCTTGTCTCGAGCCATCATCTCTCTTCTTACCTAACCGAAATCGACAAATGAGGTATTATCTTAAAAATCAATTTATCCACTTTTATCACATCATATCTAAATTCAACCCTTCAGGAGAAAAAGTATAATTATTTCCAAAACCTGTGTGTGTTTTTTTATTTTTTATTTTACGATGTATGTGTTTCCTCCATTCCTAACCGAAATCGATAAATGTGGTATCGTAAATGTGGTCTCCGCTACTGCAACATCATATTTTAAGAAAGGAATTTTTCGGGTTCGTTCCTTAAAGGGGAAAAGTATTAAGTATCAACGTCACGTGTGTTAAACAAGTCAGACCGAAGCCGTTAGGATTCGATGGAATTGATAACGATTGATCTCGTTACCGTTAGATAGCAAGTCCACATATCACATCGATATGTATATACTGTGTGTGTTTTGTTCAGCTTGATTGTATTCTGGTGTGGTCTGTGACACTTCGGCTTGCAGATTCAGGTGTTTACGTCAAAGCATACATCATCTGAAATCAAAAACATAACTGTATAGCTACAAAACAGTTTGTTCTTCTTTCAACCTCGCTATTCATCGTATTTTATTCGCGAATACAATTGTTATACCAACATTTTATTCGCAAACTTTTCACACGTATCATCTAGTATATTTCCTGTTTCAGTTATCATCAGTTAGCATCAACATACCATCCGTAAATATCCATATAAAAATAGTTATTATTTGTTCCAGTTAATAATATTATTTTTCTGGTCTCTCTCGCATCCTATTGAGCGTTAACAATGGTTTCCTGCTAATTCTGTGTAATTTGTTCTCCGATTTAAAAACTCTAAACACAAAATTCAGACTAAGGCTCAATGCAAAAATCTATAATCTAGCTAAGTGTGTTTTAACTTTTTAATAATTTTCACTTTTTACGAGGATATGTTTCACTTCCTGCGCATGTACACACTGATACAGGCAGTAGTTTTTTATTTTACATAAACATAATTAGTTTTTGTATCCGTACCTCGTATTCCTCTGTCTGCTGCACATTGAGAAACCGCTACCGGAGCGACAGTTTTGCGCGGCGGGTTGCGAGCGGCCCAGATATCACAAACTCTTCCGTACTTCAACTGACGAAACGAATATTACTTTGCGGACCTCCCTCGTTTCTACCACATTAGTTCCTGTATGTCTGAGTATTAACTAGAAATGGTGAACTACACTGAACACCTTTTTCCTTTTCCACACTAAATATGGAATAAAAGCAAGGTCAGCCGAAAAATTAATAATGTGTTAGAAGGTAAACAAATTTTTGTCTCATTATTTACGAACGTTTAAGTTCTAAGTCTCAACGGTAAGGACATTTTTATTTATTTATTCAAGACATCGTGGCTCGTCGAGAGGTTAGTATAGCTGGGACAGGATTGGCGATAATAAGCGCAAACGAATTGAGTTATGATCTGTTTTAAAAGCTGTCTCTGCATTCACCTGGGATAATTTCGGAAAACTATGGAAAATCGAAATCAAGATGGCTGCATCGAGAATCTAATTCTCGTTTACTGACCAGGTACCACAGATGAAAGTGCTAATTGTTTTGTGATTTAATAATAATTTCATAGACTGTCCTAAGAAACTCATATTTGTTGGAATCCGGTGGTAAACAAATTTTCATGAAATTCTGTATTTCATATTTGGACCGCCATCTATAGTCAATCGCGATAAGTTATCAGATTCCAGTAGACGACGAATATCACACAACAACCACCATTCTCAACATCTGAACACAATCAGCATGCTCTGATAAGGTACTTTCTAATTAACTGTTTTACAATAAAGTTATTTTTATAACGTGAATTCATTTTCTTTACGTCGACACAAAATCCACCAAACATATCTGAATTGGGAGTACCGAATATGAAATAAAAGTAGCTTAGGAAAAGATAGAGGATGGTATCATAACTTGCCAAGAAACTGATGAAAGGCAAAAGAGAGATATGAAACCATCGTTAGTGAATGTATTAATCAAGTCATGATGTGCACACGAGAAACAAATATTTAAGCCATGATTACAAATAACCATATAAATATTACAGACAATAAAAAGGTTACGAATACATCAAACTAATAACAAAAGGAATAACCAGTAAATACCAGATTATATTATTATTGCAATATTAAAGGACATATCGTATTTCTTATCCATTACCAGTAGCATTGTGCACAACAATGCAATTTCTGTTCACCATATAAGCATAAAATTTTATTTAATTATCTTTTTCTGCAAACTATTAATTGCGATTTTAACAATACGGGGGTTTTCCATTTATAAGTTGAAAGAGAAACGCTACAATATATCCAGATGGATAAATAAAAAACTTAAACATTTGTAAAAAAAAAAAAAAAAAAAAAAATAGAAAGAAAAAAAATACGTTTTTAGCCTCTGAGTAATAGTATTTACAAAATTCTGTCTCAGACATCGTGAAAAACAGATAAATCGTTTCAAGTGAGTGAGAAATGTTAAAATCGATTGAAATATCGAAAACAATTTTTTGCAAAATTTTGGATTTTGAATACGCATATGTTGGAAAAGTAAGAAGCTGTTACTAAAACCACCACTCAACTTTCTTTAAGTGATAACAGATTTGCGTTTTACCAGGACGTTTTTAAATTTGAGATGATGAAAGCGAAAATCGTAGATGAATCTTTACCGAAAGGTTAGTGATAGGAGGAATTAGTCTTATGTCTTCAAAGGCATAATGACTGTACGTCTGCACTCCCAACGAACGCTTAATACGCTGATTCTGCCCTAAGGTATATCTGAGACCATTGATGGGAATACTATTAGATACGCAATCAATTGAAATTAAATACAGTGACAGTGTGTTGTACATGAAGATGAAAGATTTGACGTTCACGTCTGACGGATGTCATCTTATGCCGTATGTCTTCACTCACACTGTGGAGTGCTTTGGTCCTTTGGTACCAGCACCATCTCATCCCTCCTTAAGCACAGGGGTTCGAAGGAGCTAACCACGCGCAAGACGCCAACAAAAACTTCGCAAACCATCCCGTTCTATCTACAGTTTGGTGTATAACATGAGAAGCAGTATACAATTGCAAGTTGATTAATTTATTTTATCCGTGCATGTAAGTAAAGCATTATTAACTTTGATATTTCAGAGGTATGAACGGATTTACTATAAAAAGGACTAAGAGTTCTAGAAGGCTTTAAATAACCATGCCATACAGATTAATCCGGTAGCATCTTCCCTAGTTATCTAATTACTCCTTTTTAATTTTTTTTGTTATTATCTAATGCACTATGAGTGTTAAATTCCTCCGCACATACACCAGTGCCACTTAAGAATTTTAACGTACACTACATACGTGAAAAACGAAAAGAAATTAAATACCAAATTTCTTCATAGTTATAGGAAAATATACAAAGAAAATGACTGCTTTTGTTGATTACCGGTACTTTTAATCGAAAACTTATAATCGAGATTCAGTACAAAGCCTGAGGTTCATGGAAGCTACGCAGATAGTGTATTCACCTTCAAAATTCAGGATCCCGAGATTGACTCTAGGTGCATCTGGGAATGAAACTCTTGGGTTCATACAATACTTTAGCTAAAGCAATCCTTTATCATGTAAAGCGACCTAATCATCAGAACATGCCGTGAAATAGGAAAACGCGGTACACTTTTGTCAAGACTGAAACTACTTTTGATAGATTCATAGGTTTTCAGTGTAATGAGTTATCACATCAAATGGCATAGACCATTGTTTCTCAACCTGTGGTCCGCGAAGATGGTGCAGATGGTCCGCAGGCAGAACATTAAAATTTTTCTCGTACTCCATAAAGCTAGAAGTGCAACTGTTTAAAATCCATGAATGTTTCAACGACCAGGCCAAAATCCGGAAATTCCAGGACATGATGATAGGACAACATTGTTCCTACAATGCATTATACGATAGAGCGCTGTAGGATGTCTCCGGGCAGACTCAGCAGACACACGCAGCTGGTCACAAGGCCACGGAGTTTCAAAATGTCAGTTGCAGTGTTAACACGAATATCTGCAGACCATCGAGTTTATAGGCTGCATACTAACTTAGAAAACTTCTTTGCATCCAAGGAAAACAGGTAAGCGAAGTCCGTAACCAAGTCGTGAGGACAACACGATATAGACAAGCAACAGATAAACTTACACCGACGAAACCATCAAGTATTTAATTTATTAATGCTTCGCCACTTCGTAAAGGTATTCACTTACCATTCTCAATTCTCTACCAGAAATTCAAGACAGATTTGTCTTGATGTAAGAGTTAAGCAATTAATGGAGACTCCTGAGAAAGCTAAATCTCGGCAGAGGACCTACAGAATACGAGCTTGAGACTGGAAGATCTTTTGATGGAATGTAAATAAAATGGTGTAAGCTTAAAAAATAAAAAAAAATAAAAATAATCAGGCAGTTTGTGTAATCGTTGACCGTGTTGACCGTAGTTGACTGCATTGATTTATATGAGTAAACAACTATGAGCGTAAAGTACTGTAATTGACAGACTTAGTAGCTATGTAAAAGCTGTACCTTGAATTTTATCGCAACCTTATTTCATAATTCATTTTGAGATACAGCACAAGAAGTGATATCTGTTTACAGCAGAGTCCTTAATAATATACACAGAGGTAAAAAACAAAGCCTACATATGTCAGTGGTCCGTAGCATCATGTTTGTCAATTTAATGGTCCTCGGGTTGAGAAAGGTTGAGAAACGCTGACGTAGACTTTCAGCATTCTAACGAAAGAGCGCGCCAGGATATCTCCGGGCAGACTCATGCTACTTCAGTCTTGGAGACAGTGATGAGACAATCTATTTACAGATCCTATGATTTTGATGACCCAGTAATGCTTGCATTTCTTTAACATCCTTCATGTTCTACAATTCTATTTTTTTATGTAGAATTTTCAGTTAGTTTCCGATAAATGTATTTTGCAAACTATTACGGTAATGTGCATCAAGATTCGTAATACAGTCCAAATAAGTGTTACAGTTTCCGAATTATCTCTAGACTAATCTCCCCGTGACAACAGCGCTCGTCCATGTTGAGTTCTGCGTGATTGTATCTGTGCAACATCCGAAAGAGTGGGATCGATAGTCGAAATGTACCAGACTGGCATTTACTTTACGCATATATTGCTCCTTTTCTATTATTCACAATGTTTTCCTTAAATTTCGAGGAATGTTCTGTTTTATCGTTCGTCGATTAGTGATTAAGGTGGCTCAGTTTTACATTCAGTGAGCCTCGGGGAACCTGTCTATAACCACCGATACGCTGGATTTGCCCTGAGCCTCAGCGCTCTTGTCTCAATGTGTGTAGTCGCAAACACCTAATAGTGCTTGTATCACGTCTGATCGTACTATCTTTACGACATTTGTAAGTGTAAATTCTGATATTGTGTTAATTGTAAATCCAATAAGTTCTCCAAATTAAAGTGGTTTAAAATATTGTCAATTACAGGATCATCATCTTACATCACGATTTCTTTGGACTTCTTTGCTCCGAATAACTATTATAAAAAAATGCCGATAAAATTATGATAGTATTATGAAGATTCTTAATCTTATTTATATTCTTAAAATCCATCCAACACTCTACATTTAAGTTTAACAGAAAAAAAGACATTTGAGTTTACCGCGTGTAGTTTCCCTGCTCTTTCGACATCGATTTGGTAGGTGCTTCGTAGGAGCATTATCGGGCGTGTGACAGGCCTTTATGATTTCATGAAGCATCAGAAACTCTTTCCTTCATGGAAGCTTACGACTCGTTGACGACGAGTTAATTGGATACGGGAAAAGATTATAATTGTGGACTGTTAACGGAAACGAAATCGGCCATGTTCTTTACGGAGGAACCAACCACACATTTGGATGGAATGATTCCAGGAACCCGAAATCTGAATGGCTGAAACGGGAACCGAACAGGGGTCCTCCCGAGTGCCTCCATACACGATATTTTAATAATAATTCCATGTGGTCGTAATGACCTGGTGACAACGTTTCTATTGGCTGCGCATTCCGCCCCTGTCGTAGCTGCCTTAACCTAACCCGGCAAACCTACCGGGTACAGGAGACCTACAGTTTAACGTGGAATCTGAACAAACGGAAGCGTTCTGGCGTACTACAAATTACACAGCCAGCTGTGCCAGAGGTGAAGGCCGGGATATCCCTGCCGATACAGGGATTCGAATCGGGGACCGTTCGATCTCCAGTCCGACGCCTTAATCACTGCGCCACCAGATCGCTCTCTAGACACGACAACTCAACTACCATGTTATTGCAGGTGAATTTGTCAACTAGCTTGAAAAGTGTTTTATTAATCATGGATTAGCAAAATTTCATATATTCAATTTCCCTTCCCCCCTTCCCCCTTTCGATTCGGCCACCAAAGACCTCACGGACATCGCCCACCCGTTTACACAGAGAGTAAGTGTGAGTAGCGAGAGCCTCCTACCTAGTCTATTCGATGGAAGTCTGGGCACAAGCCACCTGCTGCGAATCGTGTTCTGTAAGGCAAGAGTATTGTGATACGTGTAGTTAATGACGCGAAGATTGCGGACCGTTCCAGCATTTTCCGAGATGATTGCGCGAAACCACCTAAGACCGCAATTATTGTGTTGCTATTGCAGTCACCACCCAGTGTAGCTCACAATTAGTAAAATATTGTGAAGGATTTATTTGACGAAGACATGAAACCTGGTAACCTATATTCATTTTATGAAGTAGCTTAGTAAGTTGTTACTTAGTAAGTCCCCCTTTCTTCTGCCTCACCGGCAGCTCTAGGCGTCATCGTTTGCACTGACTTGGATATTGGCACCTTGCTCGGCCTCTCATGACAGATCGCTGACACTGGGCTCGCCACTCCTTTGTAAAGGCAAAGTGATCCATCAGTACACTGGTTTCAATCATACGGCGACACGCTGTGTTATTGCAACCCCGGCCAGTGTGGCTCAGTGCGCTAAGGCGCTGCACAGTGGAGGTACAACGGACCGGGCACGAGCCCACGTCCCGCGTACCGATCGTCCTGACTGCGGTGTTTAGGCGGTTTTCTTCAGCCATAATTGCGAATGGCGGGACGGCTCCTAATCTCCGCCTCAAACTACATATTTCACAAACAAAAAAACACACTTATCACACGCTGAACATAGTTACACGTCCCACAGACAGATGGCAACACTTCACTTACCCTATTAGCACTTAGTACGACCTGGCAGTAGGTATAAAATGCTGGGCGTCAGAGAGGGCACGCGGTCGTAAAAATCAAAGCCCAAAATATGACCTTGTTAGCGACGAGTAAATCTTATCGAAGGAAACAAACTTCAAAATGTTGGAGAAGGTGGTGGAGGAGAAGAAGACAATGCGTTATTGCAACCTCATACCTCCCATACTAATTTTCTCAGCTTCTCTACTTCCGGTAGGATCGCTGATAAAGTTATTGCCGTCTTAGTTTGAATTAGCACTAGAATCGTACAGCCATGGTGACAAACCGAAAGCCTAGTCACGTCAATTATAAAAGATTGTGATATTCGCAGCCGTTGTGATGTAAATAAACTCGCAAGACTTGCCCTGCGTTTAAACACTCCTCTTTTCTCGCGACGTTACGACCAACGCCTACGTTCTTCTTCAGGAGACTAGCCTCCTGCTGAGCCTGCTAGAGTCTGGCGCTGTCACCGGCTATTCTCGTCTCCACGCTATAAATATGAGGACAACTGGTGACAATGCCAGTCGCTAGTAGACTCAGCAGGACACTACTCCCCTGAACAAGTCTATACGCACTGGTCGAAACGTCGGGAAAAGGACGAGTGTTTAAACGCTTAAAAGTCGCTCAGTGGCCTACTCGATGTAGTCGCGCGGATGCAGTGGTTCCACCCACCTGGGGTAGGCGAGCCTCAGGTCAGCGCGCAGCTTGGTCAGCAGCTGAGACACGCTGCTGAACTGCCGCAGGCTCATCTCGGGCTGCCCCTGGCCCGCTTGCTGCTGGCGGCCACCGCCGGGGGGCGTGCCGCCCCCGCTCTCCGCCCCCGCGCCGCCCTTGCGACTCCACTTGCGCAGCGCCGCGGCGTAGTCCTCGGGGTTATACACCGGCGGCCGCTGCTGCTCCTGCAACACAACACACCTCCTTACAACACAAGCTTTGTCGTACACTCTAATTTCGTTCAATCCAGTTGCGATGGAGCGCACGGTCCGGTGGCAATTTCCCTACACACCCATTTTTCTTCTTTCTCGTGCCCGTCTACTTTCGTCTTCTATGAATTTTAAATTCTTTCAGCACCTGTAGTAAATTATTCATTTTCTTTGCTAATGTATTTCAATCCCTGTCTCCCTTACCAAAAAAAATTCCCTCCACCTTGTGCCTGAAAACGAGTGCCAGTTTGTGATCATGGCTATCTTTCCTCTTCCACCAATATCTTTTCAAACCTCATCACTGTTATAAACGTTTTACATTCCCACCACTATTTTACTTCACCTTCCTCTTATCGTGCAATGAATTCGATTTCATCTCCTTCCCATATCAGCTACTCATTGTGTTCTGCAGTTATCTCAAGAGACAAATCTAGCAGGCCTCCTACCTAACAAGTTTCTAATGATATACAGTTTTCAAAAAATCCTCAAATACCATCCCAGAGGCGCGAGAGATGTAGGAAGAACACCAATAAGATGACTTGAGACCGTAACAGGCCACCAGACCTAACACTGCATAGGTAGAAGAAGAAGTGTTCCATATAAAATATTCTCGGCTTTCCCAACGGGGGAGAGCGTCCATTTGAAGCGACGTTTCGAACCCGGTCTCTGGCTCCATCTTCCGGTGGTTTAAATTGACGCGCTTCTCCACTAAGAAACCCGAGAGTATTTTACACAATTTATACACTGTATAAAGCCTCCATTCATTCAAGAAGAGTTTTGTTTACGGTTGAGTATGTGATTAGACACTATTAATAAACATCGCTATTAATTATATGGGTAGTTGGATAGATATTAAACTCTAACGATAGAGCAAAAATTCTTCCCTAACGAAAAGCAACCACATATTTTGAACATTTATCACTATTCCTCCTTTTTTCAGTTAGCTACAACTTTTTGTTATACTTCATACTATTGTATTGAAAAATCATAATGCACCATTATCTTAGATCCTAATTTGTGTCATAGTCGATGGTTGCTTAGCAAATTCCCAGCTGTTTCAGTTGTTACATGTTAACTCGAGTGTCTGGATGACGCAATGTGGAAAAAAAAACATTCCTTCCTGTATTGGTGCTTGCCTTCAGCATTCCTTGATTCCTGTTGCAAGGCGGCTACAGTGAATAATTCATTCAAGCGGGGCTTTAACACACACACACACCCTGCTGCTTGGCCGTGCGTGTTAAAATGCTGCTATACGAGACACGTGGCCTCGGGACTGGCGTTCCTGCAGTTATGACTAGAGTTGTAAGTCGTCGGTTTTCCGTAATAAACGACGCTAATGCTGGAATATTCACCGCTCTTAGAATAAATTGGTGCATGTTCCTGCGTTAGTCTCGTTTATTACACGATTCCCCATGCAATATGCAACAGCACCGTTCACAAACAGTCCGGGTTAGGTTCCAGCGACTACCTAGCTCGCCAACAAGAAGCAGTAGTATAGAATTAAATAAAAACAAAAAAAAAACAGCAAATACCGCAGTGGGATGAAAAAGTCGCTTCAATTAGATATACTCACGTGAGTATATATAGTGCACTTACTCGGGCAGGAGGTCATACGTCACAATGGTACTTACACCGCAACCTCGGTTTTATATTGTATTACTATTTTCTGAATACACTGCTTTTTTTAGTATGCAGTTTGTATGTTTTAATTAACCTCAACTTTAATTTCATACAGTTAGACATATCCGGGTTAAGATTCTGTAAGACTCCTTGCCTTTCTTGTGGTTGAACTGATACTTACGGTAGACCGAACTTCGTGCTTGCTAAAGTTTTAATTACTAACATACAGCACCAGAAGCCGGATAAATGAGTTCGTAGTCGCCGCCGGTCGCCAGATAGGGTCCAAACCAGTCCGATAAAAGTGTGAGGATAACTAACTAAGAGAAATCTTCAAAAGTAATGAAAATCGGTTCTCCACACATTTATTAGCATAAAGCACACATCGAACCAGTTGGCCACTATCAGAATTTAGATGATAAGGCTATTGAAACTTCGTAATCCGTCGATTGCAAGATTCTTAGAAACAAAAGGAAAGTTTTTTAATCCAAATCAGTCCACACTATATTACTTTCGATGCCACACTTCACTGTTCTGGTAACTCAACCCACTGTTCAAATCAATTTAAAACATACGTCGCAATGGTTAAACAAGTTCATTCTACTTCTTACTTCTTGCTACACCCGCACAGTTAGTATAGCGTCTCACATTTACGCGACGCGAGCCGTCCGCTACAAAACCTCGACAACGACTGACTTTAAACAATGTAATCATGCGCTCACTTCGGCGCTACTTGCGGGTCGGCGGAATGCTAGTTATTTACATTCCC
>JARYHS010008075.1:58638439-58684193 GCA_031002005.1 Vandiemenella viatica | reverse complement strand
TAGTTTATACAATTTATACACCGGAAAAAGCCTCCATTCATTCAAGAAGAGTTTTGTTTACGGTTTAGTATGCGATTAGATACTATTAATAAACATCGCTATTAATTATATGGGTTAGTTGGATAGATATTAATCTGTAACGATAGAGCAAAAAATTCTTTCCTAACGATAAGCAACGACACATTTTGAACATTTATCACTATTCCTAATTGTTTCAGTTAGCTACAACTTTTTGTTATACTTCATACTATTGTATTGGAAAATCATAATGCACCATTATCTTAGATCCTAATTTGTGTCATAGTCAATGGTTGCTTAGCAAATTCCCAGCTGTTTCAGTTGTTACATGTTAACTCGAGTGTCTGGATGACGCAATGTGGAAAAAAAAACATTCCTTCCTGTATTGCTGCTTGCCTTCAGCATTCCTTGATTCCTGTTGCAACGCGGCTACCGGGAATAATTCATTCAAGCAGGGCTTTAACACACACACACACACAACTCCGCTGCTTGGTCGTGCGTGTTAAAATGCTGCTATACGAGACACGTGGCCTCGGGTCTGGTGTTCCTGCAGTTATGACTAGAGCTGTAAGTCGTCGGTTTTCCGTAATAAACGAGGCTAATGCTGGAATATTCACCGCTCTTAGAATAAATTGGTGCATGTTCCTGCGTTAGTCTCATTTATTACACGATTCCCCATGCAATACGCAACAGCACCGTTCACAAACAGTCCGGGTTAGGTTCCAGCGACTACCTAGCTCGCCAACAAGAAGCAGTAGTATACAATAAAAAAAAAAAAAAAAAAAAACAGCAAATACCGCAGTGGGACGATAAAGTCGCTTCAATTAGATATACTCACGTGAGTACATATACGTTAGGCTGCAGGGGATAAATATTGTTATTATGCTCTACTGGTTGGAATAGCAGGAAGTCATATATAGTAACATTTGTCAACAAAGTTCTACACTTACTCGGGCAGGAGGTCATACGTCACAATGGTACTTACACCGCAACCTCGGTTTTATATTGTATTACTATTTTCTGAATACACTACTTTTTTTTAGTATGCAGTTTGTATGTTTTAATTAACCTCAACTTTAATTTCATACAGTTAGACATATCCGGGTTAAGATTCTCTGAAATGTGATTTACTCCACAAATCCACTGGTACCTGTAGTGGGCTGGAGACATATGATTCATACGATGATCGTCAGACCATTTTACTGTATAGCATTTAACTGTTTATTATTTGAATGTCTCAAAAAAAGGAATGAGCATAAATTTTGTTAATAGGACGACAAAGAAATGGAGTGAAGGTACTACACTACTGAAAGATCACTCAGTTGTAATGGGTCGTTGATCCTCGCCGCTCTGTACCTATTATCGTGTCCCGCAGTCGTGTATTCTAAAAAGAAAATCGGTCTATGTTTTCATCTCATTCCTACTGAGCGTGGTGAGTTAGCTGTAAAGCTCTGGCCTCGAGTGGACGCAGGTTCGAATCCCCGTCCAGCAATCCATGGTTTCCAAAAATCAATCCAGGCGAATGCAGAGACTGTTCCTTCAATAGGCCATGGTTTCCAAACTTTTATAGCCTTTAATGACCTCGACGTCATCATAAAAAAAATCATCTCATTTACGCAAATCCAAACTACTAAGCAATGCTGTGTCGTCTCCTATACAATCAGTGTGCAGTGAGATGGTATAAACAGAGTTGTGGTAGTCGTTTACCTTCTTTGTTTTCGGGTTTTACGCATTAGAGGCTAGAGATGACTAGCAACAAGGAATTAAAAGAAATTCGGTCATGGACTTTGGAAGGAAACGCCACGGCTCTCACCTGAAATAATATCGATAAACTATGAAGAATCGAAATCTGAGTGGCCGGTAGGAGATTTAAACGCGCGTCCTTCAGAATCCCAATCCCAAGCATTACCGCGCACCCACCAGATTAGTTTTAGCTGATCATCTGCCGAATTCAACATCACTCGTGTGTCGTAGAGCAATATAGGAAGCTATAAGAAAGGTATAAAAATTTCATGGGAGTACCGACTTCTTTCTGAATATGTAAACCATTTTATCAGCAGCCATACAATGCAAAATAAATATTTTTCGTCAATAGGCAATCTCTTAGAGATGTCAGTTCTGCACAGATTCAAAGAAATAGAATTTACCAGAAAAAATACGTGTTCTTCAAAACTAGAAACTAGCATTCATGTTTACGTGCTTTTTGTATAGAAAATTGTATACCGCTATTAGACAGATATGCTGCAAAGAATATTGCTTTTCTTCGATTTACGAAGAAAAAAAGTGTTTTCGTAAATGTAGCTGTCACTGTTCTCTACATTAAATTATTGATAGATATGTTAACACTGAGTTAAGTTTGGACACAGGCAACCTAATGTGGAGTGTATTGTTATGAAGTTAAAAAATAAAAATCTTTCTTTACTTTGCTGATGGACACTTTATTTGCGATGAAAATCTTATATATAAAATTCTTGTGTCACAATTTTCGTTCCCATACTCCTCCGAAACGGCTTGACCGATTCTCATGAAATTTTGTGTTGATATTGAGTAGGTCTGAGAATCGGTAAACATCTATTTTTCATCCCCCTAAATGTTAGGGGTGTTCCACCCCTAAATTTTATTTTTTATTTTTTAGACAAAATTTTTATTTTTTATTTTTTTATGATACAACATACAAAAATACATACAATCCTAAATTTCCACCCTTCTACGATCATCCCTTATTTTTTAAGGCATTCAACTGTTTCCAAAGATAAAGAAACCAACATTAACATACGTAAGTTTCTGTTTTAAAGCAGAATTTTGTGAGCATATTGAGTAGGTCTAAGAATCGGCCAACATCTATTTTTCATCCCTCTAAATGTTAAGGGTAGTCCACCCCTAACTTTTTTTTATTTTTTAGACAAAATTTTTATTTTTTATTTTTTTATGATACAACATACAAAAATACATACAATCCTAAATATCCACCCTTCTACGATCAACCCTTATTTTTTAAGGCATTCAACTGTTTCCAAAGATAAAGAAACCAACATTAACATACGTAAGTTTCTGTTTTAAAGCAGAATTAATTGATGAAACCAATATATCCTCAAAACAAAATCAATATTCAAAGAGCAAATTAAATTATTTTTTTTTAAAATATTTTTTCAGGTATTCAGAGCAGGTTAAAATATTCATTTTTAGTTTCGCATTTTTTTTTTTTTTTTTTTTTTTACTGCGATTAATGTCCTTGGGCCACGTAAGTATTCATTTGCTCTTTGAATGTTAGTATTTTTATGGATATTTAGTCGATTCCATCAATCTCCGGTCGATAACTGATCAATCGTCATTTAATTAGTTATCCCCGCCAGATGCCAAGAAAACGCAAAGGGGCTGATTTGAGCCGTAATACAAGTAAATCTCGAAACTTGCGAAATAGAAGATCCGAAAGAACCGAAGAACAAATCCAGCAACAAAATACTGATGCACGTGTCAGAATGGCGCAATTGCATCAAGAAGAGCTAGAAGATACACGAGCTGAACGCAATGAAGTCATAAGATTAGAACAACGACAATCACGCCGTTTCACAGTCAATAGACGCAGAACAAATGACCAACAACGACAACAGGTACATCGAGCATTTACATATGATTCATTCCTGCGTCTAGCATTCCAGTATGAGCCCGATATTGAATATTATGCTCATTCAAAAGTGGTAATTGGTGCTATGGACAAGGAATATCCGCATTGTCATGCTCTGAAATTCAAAAATGAGCCAGCTGGGATGTGTTGAGAACACCATGTTTTCCACACGGACAATTATACGTGGCATGCTCTCGAGTGGGTAAACCATCCAGTTTGTTTGTGTTAGCTAAAGATGGACTAACAAAAAATATTGTTCACGCTATAGCATTAAGAGATTGATATTGTTTGTTAGTGTTACTGTCGTAATTGATTAATTAATGATATATAATTTTAAGGAATAAATTATAATAACTTAAAAATAATGTTTGCCTTTTGTTATTTTTATATTCCCTCATCGTTCACAGCGCTCCATGCCTATTTCAAGCATATACCACATTCTTACATACATACAATATACACATTCTTACATACATACATACTTACAATAAGTAAGCTATTTTTTGTCTACACTAGAAATTACTTGAAAGTTATTTATATGGCAAAACAACGTTTGCCGGGTCAGCTAGTAGATACTATAAAAGGCTAAGCTTAGTCATCGTGTAGCCATCTCCGTAACGCACTCAGCCTTCGTTATTGGATTGACAGCGGGCAGAGATATTACTACATAGCAACGGTTAACAGCATTCTTTAATGACTGCTCTATTTAGCCAAGCATCCGCGAAGAAAAAGATTTCCCAAAACACTGAAAATAGTATGAATTGACATATTAACTGCAATGTAATGTAAGTTTCACGGGAGTTCAGCCGGATGACGTCATATAAATACAACGTTTCCACAGCTGCCTTCATGAGGTGTCGTACGGCTTCAGATATTGATAGCTAGAGGTCACCGCCTACACTGACTTAGTAGAAGTCGTGGAGGAAACATGAACTGAATCGAGCGTATTTTTACCACAGTAATGATAAGCCAGAACCGTGTTCTGATAAACTGCGTGTCCTTGACCTTGACTGAGCCACAAATTTGTTTGCTCGTTGAAGCGGAGAGAATTATGTTAGCAGCTGCTGTTACAGGTAAGGAAAGTCCTTCCCGGACATGCGGTAGGTGTTAATTTGATATTAAATATGGAGTACCTTTCGCAGGTGTTAAAAGCAAAGGCCAAAAGCAATGGCCATAAAGCGTCGGTGGCAGTTTTACGACGGCTGGATAAGTGGATCGCCTCGCAGGCGGGAAGCCAGTTCTTATCTGGACATCGTCCCCTCAGCCGCGATCCCATCGCATTCTGGTTCCCAGGCCAACACATCCTGCACGACCACCGCGCCGGCCGTTGACTTCTCCGGCCACTGCAGACTCGTTTTTATTTTCGCCTTCCTCGCACCAACAGCCGTTCGTTCCGAGCAGACCTCTCTGGTTCCTCATGAAGCCCTGCACGTTGCGTCGTCAAGCAATAGCGAGGACCTACGTCAGTAAGTTGACACAGCAGAGAAATAGGCTGTCAAAACAGCAAATAACTCATCGACAATTTACAAAACGACAAAGGTCTTAAACCGGAAACTTGTTAGTTATTTATCTCGAAGATAGGAAAAATATGATTATTATTATAATTTTTTTTGTATGAAATATCTGCATTCGAATCGTTACACTTCTGCTCGATGACGAACGCTTTTATTCACCGTTTTTTTTTCTTCTAAACGGTTAATTTTTTACATGTATGGAAATGACCATTTATTCAAATAGTGGCACAACACGTCTTTTAAGATGTATTCAAAAATAAAATAACCTGTTGGGAAATTTAAACGAATAATCTAAAACGTATTTACAGTAACATCAAGAAGTGCGGAAGATGGAGCATTTGCTTGAAAAATAACAACAATTATTATTACTTACTAGAATTTGCTCGTTTCGCTTAGACGATGAATGTACGAATAGGTTTCTTAAATTATTTCGGTAGCCTCCAATGCTTATACGAACCACAAAAAAATTATTTAATTGTAGTTTAATTTCTTTAAACATTTACGATCTTTTATGCTGTCTGATTTCCGGTTTAATTATGCGCTTATAATTCTAAATATTTAATTGGGTCATGAATCTTGGTGCAGATAACGTAATCGATTTAATTGGATCGGGTATTATTTTTTCGCAACAACAACAAAAATGGTTTATATTTTCGCATACAAATTTCTGATATCAGTATTTTAGCACCACAATCTATCAGCAGATCACGTAATCGTTGTTTTTTTTTCAATTTATTAATTTTAAGCCTCGCCGGTCAGACTTAAAGCATATCTTTTATTCTCAACAGAATTGAATATTTATGGGAAAATTACTTCGCCACTTCACTATTTGCAAAAAAAAAAAAAAAAAAAAAAAAAAAAAAAAAATGTGTTTAACACTTCCAAGCAAATTTTTCTTTGTTTTTTTTAAGTGCCTCCGTTTTTGTGCTTATTATGTCGAAGTTATTAGGACGTACAATTTTTTAATTTGATCTCTGACATGCTTGAGTTACAGATGAAGATTATGAAAAGATCTGGTGTGCCATTATTTAAAAAGTAAAATTATTGTCACTTGCAATAGCTCATGCATATAATTTTGGTTAGTTTATGTGCAGACTCCTTGGTGACGATCTACAGGGGCAGTATGTGAAATAACAACGACTATTTCCGAAGGAGCTATTGGTTTTTGCATCATGAGAAGTATCCTGTGTCTTAATCCAGATTATGTTCTAACTACAAAACAAATTTAATTAAAATGCTTTAACTCATTAATGCTCGTTTGAGCAAGAAACATTGATTCTTTATCCATTGATCCATCCAAACTTTCGCATTTAAAAATGTACGAGTACATAAGATTCTGTAGGTTGACGATATCTTACAAGTAACTCATAGAAACACAGACGTAGATACGTAATCTGCTGTGTACGGCGATATCAATTTTGATCCATAAAGATATATGAAATATCTTTAGATCTATTTCCAGAATTTTGAATTTATTTGATATCATTGCCAATGTTGTGTAATAACAAATTTTCTGCTACCTGGTATCTCTTTCGAAACATGCAGGAAGAGGTTAAAAAAGAAGTGTGATGAGTAAAGCGTAGAATCGACCAGATGAAAGATCTCATTCATGTTTTAAAGTTTTAGTACTCCTTTAATTTTAAGCTACTGGGGCCTCAATTTTGAAAACGGAACGGAGATTGACACTATTCACTTTTAATTAACCGCATGCGACGGTATGATTCGATTCAGTTTTCAACGTCGACTTTCTGACTCATACTTCAGCGGACGAACATGACCATTTTCCAGAATATCGCAGTTGATAATAACTCACTTTCCGTGTCTAAAGTAGTGGCAGAACGTTGCTAGCGGTGATGCAATTCTCCTTCCGATTCATTACCATAGCCGTTCCCAGGTGCGTGTTCCACAGGATGTTTATAATTAGAGCCCGGAGCGGTTCCCACCGATGGCCTTTCGAGGAAAACAAATTGAGGAAGTGTATGAATGGACATCCAGCAGCTGTGTTGACTTCTGTTGCCGAGTCGGGTTTTTTTCCATTGCCGTCGACGGCAGGAAGACTTTGATTACAATCCGCAGAGAGAAAGTGAGTCATTGGCACTAATGATGCAGGCTACCCCGCAGAACGTATCGCCGCTGCTTCGTATTCGGATTGCATTGTCGGCCAACAAACTTTCCCAGAGAAATTTGAGACGGCAACATCTGATAGGCGAAAGCAGTAATCTGCTGATTCACAGATATCATCGTGAATTTCAATTTACGATGTTATCATGGTTCTCAATTCAGACAGTGCTAGAGTTGCAAACCACGTACATCTTATACAAAAATAATAAAAGAGTTGAAGAAAGGGGTATGAGGTCGGTTTCGTTGAGGTTATAGAAAGATAAAAATCAAAACCTGTTTTATGCAAACACCTGAACTTCCGTCACTAGATGCAGCTTGATTACAGTATCAATATAGTTCATATTGCAAGCTCCACGTTGATGCACGTTTTATATTTGCTTAGATGTTACCAGCGCCTTCGTTTGCGTAGTCTTATGGCTTCTCTACAAAACCGGCCAAGATGGGCGATTAAAAAAGTGGCCATCATCGTTGCGATCATGAGTTGCTGTCTGTGAATTTTCATTTACTGACTGTTGTCTGTTGAAAATTGATGTCAAAGTGATAGCTGCGTGTGGTGATCACGGATTAATAAGTTACTCTATTACGCAATCATAATTTTATAGATTCCTTGAGGTTTTGTTTAAGTTGGGTTTATATTTGTTGTTTTGGTTGATCGCTGAGTCATGATACTGAACTCAATCATCGCAAATTCCATTTACGAACCGTGCAACCTCAGAAGGAAGTCCGATGTAAATGTTATCTGTGTAGTTTCGGCTAGTGTTAGCGTAATATTGTAAAATAATTAATTTACTGAATTAAAGTTATTATAAGTACAAATAAAGGTTTAAGAATCCTTCATTAATTAGATAATTTCTATAACGTATTTAAAAAGACTGTGTAACTAAAGAAGAGATGACCATAATCTTCCGGAAATAACTGGAAAATATGAAATAAGTACCAGGCAGAAACGATGTACAAAGAAAAATAACACAGGCTGCTGCTATATATTTGCTTAGTACATAATTACAATCATTATCGGAATGAGCATCAATAACAAAAAAAGTCATGTAAAATAGATAGACGAAGAGGAGATGGTGGATGTTGACTATTAACCGCAACTGAACAAGTTACAGAGCCTCCTACTATTGTGTTAGGTATTAGGCAACTCTTGCATGCGACTTCGTTTTCACTTCTCCGTCCATTCACATAATTTTTTCCCCAAGACAAACCGTGAATAAACAACTAGCCGAACTTCTGGCACAACCATCATCAGAATTTGATAACTTCGATTGCATATCATCAAGCTACTTTGAATATCTATTGCAAAAAATATCTCCATTGGTTGCGAAAAAAGTCGTATTTCGGACCTCTGCGTGCGACTGAATGATGCGCGATTGTGTGGACACGCGCACGATCATCGTCACGCAATCCTTTGTTGTACCGAAAACTAACCGATCGCTCACGATTACACACGATTATAGACGATGATGCCCACTCACAGACGATTATGCCCTCTACACAATCGTGCGTGCCTATAGCCGCCCATCATGGGCGGTTGTGTAGAGGAGCCATTAGAATTTTATTGGCAGTATTAGATAGAGAAAGCTGTAAGTAATCTAAAAAGTGTTCGTACACAAATTGACTTCGAGAGAAATAAAACCAGAGTGACCGATGTAATATGATAGAGAAACGCGCCATCCGTCTGTCTGTCATCATTCTGTCAGTTTTCAAAATTTAATTACAAAATAAGTTATTTAACCCGAAGGAAGTATCTCACGTCGTTCCTTATGATACATAGTATTTCCCTGTCAAATTTTAATCAAGATCGGTTTAGCCGTCTAGTCGTGAAAACGTAACAAACAAGAATTACTTTCGCATTTATAATATCAGTAACGTAGATTTCCTGCGGAGATAACAATGTTTCTAAAATAAAAACAGCAGCAGAATATCCACAGAAGTTGGACGTACCGAGAACTAAGAACGGATTAACGAGCGTAGTTGGTAAACTGTACGCTCAGGCCTCGCATTATGGAGGACGCTGGTTCGAATCCCCGTTTGGCCTTGCAGGTTTCGGTTTTCTATGGTTTTCCGAAATCACAAGCGAATGCTGGTAATGGTTCCTTCTAAAAGCTACAGCCGAATTCCTCCTCTCTAGTTCTTTACCACCCCTAATGACTTTGACATCGACAAAGTATAAAGCTGTAAGGAAAAAAGAAAACCAATGAATACAGATTGAAACGAAGTTACATTTCGTTGTGAAGGGATTATAATCGCGCTTAAGTCTTAAACATGAAACGTCCGAAGAAGGAGATCAAAAAGTGTGAAATTTTTTTGACTTTAACTACGCTTCCGAAAATTGTAAAAAAAAAAAGCTACCAAAATTTTGAGTAGTGATGAAAAAAAGCGGGGTTACAGGGAGATGCCGAAAAATTAATAAAAATATTTCGAACAACTGTGCAGTACTATTGTTTGACTAAAACACTTACCACAATACTCTTCTTGTACAACTGCATTCTGCTATTCACATAAGTGAAAACTGCAGAATATGCCTTACACTAACATTGAAGTTTTACTCGACTTACGCTCTTTTTGTACGTGGAAAAAAACGTTGCCTCCCAGGTATTCTACAGATTATATCCATTAGTCGACAAAATTCTAATTTAGGAAGGACACTATTTTATTCCATTTGTCTTTCCGGATCAGACGATGAGAAAACTGTGTCGTGGTGTAGCTTCCATTTTTTATGCTTGTTAACTTTTATATTAGTAGTTTTCAATATGCCTGAACAGAATAAAATGGCATCATAATTGGATCTTCAATGCTCATCAAATGCAATCAGGGGATAGATTCACATTCATTCTGAACTGCGATCATCTAGCATCGTTCACTTCTTGATGCAGGCACTATCGATTATATAACACACACACAGATCCAGAACCACAAACATCGTTGTTCAGCCAACATGTTGGTGTTTTTGGTCTTTTTCCTTATACGATAACCGTTTCTACTATGGCTCCTCCGTAATTAATCTAAGCAAAATTGTTTTTGCAGCCCTGTAGATACTTTAAATAAATACACCAATCCCATAAAAGCATTTTTTATGTAAGATAGATGAACCATAATAATAAAATACAGTTTAGTTAGGGTCTAAGGATTCCATTTAGCTGTTATGGAGATTAGTTTGAAAACTCAGAAGTGGCTACTGTTATTGGTAAAAAGATACGAACAGAACATTTGAACGCCAAAGTAGGTAAGTAAATACGTTTTGTCTTTTGACCTGGTGACAGTTTGATTTTCCGCGCGCCCATCTCCGCCGTGCCGACGTAATGAATGTACTTTTTTTATTTCATTATTTAAATTTACATTAAATTTGTTTGGCGTCGGGAAGTAATGTCCCATCTTTGATCGGCAGATTTAAGTTTTATGATTGCCATAGATCGCTCAGGTCAAATGACGGAAGAGTTTCTTAACAGTAACTCAAGACCCTCCTCTACAATCTAAAGCACCTAGTGAGCATCGAGAGAAAAAAAGTTTTTGTTCGGAACACATAATATTTTTTAGTTATCTTGAGCAAGCAATAGTAAAAGAGAAAAGCAAATCAAATTTTCACCACGCGTGGTGGGTGAGCTCTGGCCTTGTATTCGGGAGGACACGGGCTCGAATCCCGGTACGGCCATCCAGTTTTGGGTTTTCCCAAATCACACTAGGCGAATGCCGGGATGGTTCCTTTAAAAGGCCATGGCCAAATTAATTCCCATTCCTTGATCCCAGTCCCTTCCCGTCTCTGATGACCTCGACGTCGAAGAGGCTTAAGCCATAAGCAAAAAATCAAATCAATTAATTACTGGCCATTCTTTCGCAGTTGCTTGTTAACGATTTGTAAATGAAAACATCGTCTATTAAGAACTGTTATTTAACATATATTAGCTAAGAGGCGTTTCGCCAGTATGGAATTGGACATCTTCAGTGAGTGTAAATGTACATACATGGTGTTGTTAAGAAATTTGTATTATTTGTATATATGAATAACTGTTAACAGTTATTATAATTATTGTAACTATTAATGGTTATTAATAATTCTTCATATAAAGAAACAATAAAAATTTCTTAACAGCTCCATGTCTGTACATATACAGTTATTAATGATGCCCCATTCCAAAGTGTGAAACTACTATGAGTTATATGAATTAAATAACAGTTGCTAAGAGACGGTGTTTTCATTTGTAAAAAAAGAAAATTAATGTTGAGAGGATAAGTTACGAAGTGTAACAAATGAAATTCGTTCACTAAACGATAGACAGAAAGAGGAAACTAAATGAGTAGGAGTATAATTCTTCAAGTTAAAAGGAAGAAAGGAAATAAAAGTTCAGTGCACACTACGAAATAAAAATAGGCTTATTCGACTTTTTTGTGTTGGAAATGGCACCGCTGTTCGAAGCAATTTGTCTCAACGCGGAGGTAAGGTGCGGGCACCACCCAGTGAGGGGGCGTCCATTAATTACGTGAGGCGTTTTTCCGGAAACCCCCCCCCCCCCCATCTGGTCAGATTTTGTAAGATCTGGTCGGATTCCCCCTCCCCCCCAAGATGACGCGAGATTTTGACTGGACTCCTTCCCCAATATTCGACATCGTAGTTTTTTGCGAACTTTTTTTTTAGCTCTTCTCCTTCCGTGGGTAGTTATACCTCACCCTCCCCCCCACTAAGGTCAGTTTTCGCCGCGTCGATTCTAGACCTTTAACCCCTCCCCCCCCTAAAGTCGAAATCCGCGTCGTTTGTAGATTTTTTTTAAGCTCTACATTCCTTCAAGAATTTCAAAACCTCACGTGAGATTTCCGTCGACCCCCCCACCTCCCCACTTGGTGAAATTAGGTGAAATTTCGCTGGACCCCCCCTCCCCTATTTCACCTCACGTAATTAATGTACGCCCCCTGATACACAAGGTGTTTGGCGCGTCGCTGACCGCCCAGGCTGAAGGACAGACCGCGATTGCAGCACTGTAATGTTGCTGCAGCACATTAGAAAAGCAGTGATAACGCTTGGCAAATGAGTTACTGTAGACATAATCGGATTTCCACTCAATCTGCGTTTTTAAAGTAGCAATTACGATCAGAAAGGTGAAATCATGTCAGTAAGCTTCCAAAGGCGTACAGGATGTAACTTATCATTTTTTAATTTATTTTTTGATCGGTCAACAACACATATCTAAAAAAAGCCGTTCAACTGGGGACTTTCTACCACAACCCACCTTAGATAGAAGGAGAAATGTAAAGCCTTATAGGTGCTATTGCACTGCTTTGTAAGACCATTGCTATGTTTGTAATCTTTACCGTAAATTAAATTCCACAATTTGGTTACGCTTATTGAAGTGTTGATCTCTGATGTAGTGGCTCGATTAACGTTTACCGTGCATTCTAACGCACTATATTTCAGAAAATTGAAGACATAAGCAACCAAAATTACATAATCATTAACAGAATTTGAAGTGTGTAGCTTGGTCTTTGGTGGGTATGTCGTAAAAAATTCATCTGAGACGCAGTGTGATGTATGGCGCCTATCTATTCTCCGTACGAACGAATTATCGTTTCTTGCTCAGATCCCCTGTTACGACAAGTCATGTCACCTCCATCGAAATTGCTTAGGTAGTTTTTGCGTGATGCCTGGACAAAAGGACATACAATTGAGGGTCAGTTACACATTTATAATAGCACAGATAGTCTAGTTAAAATATGCGTGAGTGAGTTACAAGGAAGCGAAAGGTTTGACATCGTGCAAAATAATTGACTGGTCCCAATTTCACGAGAGTAGGCGAAGTTTTACTTTAAAAAAAAAAAAGAATATATTCTCACACATATACAAAGAGAGAAATGCTGATAGTTATTAAAAAAAAAAAAAAAAAAAAAAAAAAAAAAAAGTAGCTGTGATGGTGCGGCGTGATAATGTATCTGTCCGAGCAGCTCCGTAACATTCCTTGAAATCGAGTGTATGCCAAACAAATACAGCAGGCTACCTGTACGGGACTAACAATTGCAACAAGGGATTTCTTGCGTAGCGGAGAAAATAGTTTAGAGACAGCTGATAATCTGAAGCGTTCCCGCAAACCGGCGAATCGAAAGTTCCCTTGTTACGCTGTTGCACAGAATTCTGTTCCCAGGAAACGCTTACCGAAATCGGCGAACTACTATGTACAACAAAGGCGACTCGCTGGCGCGCCGCGCCGTGGCGAAGCGCTTTGGAGGTAGCTGTACAGCGCCGGAGTCGCCGTGACACAGGCTCCGTGGAACACACACACTGGCTTCTTTTTCTTCCAGCCAACAACCGATCGGAGATGTTTCTTTTCACAACGTTGCCGCATATCTAATGCGGCGAGATGTGAACACAAAAGCTGCCACCTCGGAATTCGTTGGCACAGCAGCTGCATTTAGAGAAGGCAGAGGTGGTATCTGGCATGGCTGTCACGCACCCACAGGTCCACTCGAAAAACTGTAGCCTCTCCCAGTAAGGTACACTGCGTCTCAGAAACAAAGAAAAATATACAGCAACAACTAACATTTTCTCACTGCTTCGCACGAGTGAACCTTGTTGTGCGCAGTAATGCGTTTGTCTTTTGTTTTTCTTCTAAACGTTTGTAATGGTGTCGCGAAAACTGCGCCCAGTGAAATTTACGGCCAGTGAATTCTGCGGCCAGAATTCTCAACAATGCTGTAGCGGTATGTTTATTGTAGAATAGGATCAAACTGGTTGTATTGTTAAAAGCCGCCCCGCCGGCGCTCTGAGCGGATTGCTACGTTTGTAGCCAATGTTTCTAAACAGCAGGTTGACACTACAGATGTTTTATAGTTTATAACTGTTATTAAAATACAAGTTTTATTCTTGCTTAAAAGACGTAGAAAAGAATTGCAATAACGAGGCAGATACTTACAGAATCGTAGAAGATTTCATGCAAAATCTCCCTTTGCCTCACATTACTAGTGCAGGAGGCCTCGCATTCGGGAGGACGGTGGTTCGAATCCCTGTCCGGGCATCCAGATTTGAGTTTTCCATGTTTTCCCAAATCACTCCAGGCAAATTCCGGGATGCTTCCTTCAAAAGGCCATGGCCGAATTCCTTCCCATTCCTTGCCCCCCCCCCCAAAGACCTCGCTGTTAGAGAGACGTTAAGCACATGAGAAATTAGTGTAGGAAAAAATATTCTACCATCAGCAGTTGTGGGTTAACGTCATCCACATCAAATTTCCCCACAGACTACACGATAATGGAGTGACATCGCTCCATTTGGACGGATGGAGCGATCGTGTATGGCCGCCTCTAGACGACCTCGGCCACTCCGATCTAGTTAGTACCGCACTGGATTTTCCGAACAGTGTTGCAGATCAGCAAAAAAATTCAGCTTTCAGTAACGAGTGCGAAAAAAGTCTAAGAAAGAATACTTAACATGTGAAACATTTGCGTGTCTATTAAAAAAAAAAATATATAGAAATTAACTTGACTGTTTCGGGCGTGTAATGTAAAATGATTTGTTCACGTGAAAACTTCCAGACCACGATTTAGTGAGACCAGGTCGGGTCGTCTAAAGGGGCGTTTAGAGTGATTAGGACGGCGCGGCATGACACAGAGAGAAGAGGTATTGGCCGCAGATTTCGCAGATTTTAGGTTGGCCGCAAATTTCACTGGTCGCAGTTTTCACATATCCCTTTATTATTACTTGCTTCTCATCGGAAACCACAGACGCTAACTACTCTAAACAAACTACTGCAATTTACAACAACTTTCAATAACTTTTCTTTTACAATTCTTAATAGCAATTTTTTTTAACCAAACGACAATTACTTTTTTCGTTCCAATGTTCTTTCAAACAAACAACTTTTAGAATTAATTTCACTAATTTCAAATTTAACTTTTTTACTGTTCAATTTTTTATAACTGCTCTTCTTCTTTCTGCAATGTGATTGTCGATTGCTGCTGTTACCCCGTGAATTAAATTTGGAATTTTGTACTTGCCAATCTGCGAAACTGCTGTCGTCTGAAGTTCCTCACCACTGTTGACTGCAGCGACGTTGTAGGAATCAGAACATTTCCAGATGTCCCGGATGCTATGTTAATTAGCAATTAACATCCGTAATTGGTACCATCATACCACTGAATCATCCTCTGCAGGGTAGCCAAATGTAATACTCCTCTATATTATTAATTTGTATCACTAATTAAAGTCCACAGGTTTTTAGACGGTTTGGCCCTTAAATACCGTCGTTCAACCCACGTACGCGGACAGAGGAGCTACTTAGTTCCATTAAAAGGTTCTTATTATACAAATAAGACGTCTTAGCTTCATACAATCAATGATTTGCTATTTTATTGATTAAAGCCCGATTACTGCTCTTAACAACTTTATTTTTACACGAGGCACAAAACTGCAATTGAAATTACACTCGTTCTGTATATTAAGAAAACAATTACTGATTCATCTGGCATAATACAAAATATTAGATCGCCGCCACAACTTGGCGCATGACCTCTCACACCCGCTCACGGCCAGAGACACTCCACACCTCTGCACACACTCTAAACCATAGATGTTAGCATCACTTATACTACCCTTTTTTTACATGCTTAGTATCGTCTGTGATTTCCGTGAGCATAAATACAATTGCTTACAATGCATATTCATACATTTATTTTAATATTATAATACATTCATCTAAATATATATATTCGGGGATAGTGGATATGCTACAGGCTTCATTAGCCATAAAAGCCATTTTGAAGTGACTAACAATAGGTAACAGGTGCCTTGTATCACTGGCAGCATGACACGCATTTAAGCCGCTGGTAAATTGCAGTAGATGTGTTTGACATCCACTTTTGCAATGGCATGCGCATAATGCAAGACGCAGCATTGTGAATGCACATCGGACGCCCGTCAGTGCGGAGCGGTAATGCGTGTCATTTGCGCGGGTGACTCGGTAGAATCTCTTTGTGGTCACTGCAGACCAGGTGCGGGTTCAAGGCTCGGCCCCTCCACTGGCCAACGACACCGCAACAGCAGGTGAACAACCTCTCCAACACACATCGAACGAAAACGGCCTTAAACACCACATAACAAATATTCACAGGTCGAGTACAGTGAGTGGGATCTCGCATGCATACAACAGTTGTTGACATCACCTACACAGTTGTCCCAGAATCCGGTATTGAAGATCTGTGGTTGGGTAGTCATAGGCGCTCCAAACTGAGTGCATCCAGTTTTAGAGATGTAATAACACTCATTCACTGAGAGTCAGCAGACCGGTACAGATTATTTCACACTGAGGAAGATGGCGGAGCTAGTTGTCGAAATAACGCGTTTTTACAACACAATCCAGCGGTACACCCATGAAGAGTTTATTTGCAACCACACTCCGGGAAAGTCTTTGTTCATACACAGTCTTATTCTGTTCGTCATCCCAAAGAAGGAGACAAGTGTGGTCACCATATTTTCGTTTTCTGTATTTAAGACGAGTGATTTTTTTAAAAATTATTTATGGCTTTACGCCTCGTCGACGTCGAGGTCAGTGGGACTGCGGACAAGGAACGGGAAGGAATTAAGCCATGGCCTTTTGAAGGAAGCGTCCCTTCATTCGCCTGGAGTGATTTGTGGAAACCATGGAAAACCCAAATCTGGATGCCCGGACGGGGCTTCGAACCGCCGTCCTGCCGAATGCGAGGCCAGAGCTGATTGTTCGGTCTTAACAGTTTAAGAAATAGGAAAGATACTCTGTCCTATAGTTATTCATTGTAAATGAAGGCTGGAAAGTGTTTCCGGTTAACGCAACAATTACCTCCCGCACTCAGATGAATCGAAAGAAGAGTTTATATGCTGCTTCATTTTTAGAGAGTTCATCAAAAGCGTATAGGTCGCGGATTATGATATTGTATGTTTGTAATGTGGTTCTAAGATATTTTTCAGGCTCTTGCTATAATTCAACTAACAAGTAGGAGTTACTCTGAAAATGTTGCACTGAGTTTGCTTGTACTTTGACAGACTTTCTCTCGCAAATCCCAAATCTACTGGTGCACAAGTTTCGTAATACAAAAGCGCGGCGAGGTAGGGTGTGAACACTAGTTTTTCGTACACTTCAAGTCTAAAAAGACAATGAACATGTTAGTAATATTGAAATCGAAACTATCAATATTGTGTAAATGTGAAACTATATACTTATTTTTATTTATTATGCTTATTAAATAGATCCCTGCTGAGGAAGGACCTCCGGGATGTGAAACATGTCGTGGTTAATATATATATACATACAAGATAAATGATTCTCATAGTTAAAAAATATTATTATATGTTGCAAAGACAAAAAATAAAAGAAATTAGATTAAAAAAAGAAATAAACATCTTTACAATTGAACTTAAGGAAAGTCGTTTTAGATACAATTAATATCATCCTGAAATTTGAGTTTTCGTGGAAGTTTGATACTACGGAGGTGAGGCAGTTGGTAATAGGGTAGCTGACTGTGATCAAGAAAGCATAGCGTTTATTAACAAAATGGCTACTAATATTTCACAGAAATCATATTCTGTGCTTCATGTTGACGGTACTAATTCCGCTATAGCTGTGACATGAGCGCCTGGAGGGGGGGGGGGGTGCAAGGGTGTACATTTGCAATCCGCCCCCCCCCCTCGCTATGGAAGAAAATACACAGAAAAAGATTAAGAAACAAAAATTTTATTGCTAAATTCACTGTTTGAATGATAACTTAAGACGCCTAGGTTGTTGTCCAAATTTGTCCTACACCTTGTCAAAAAATACAGTATCCTATTCAATAAGTGTATTAAAAAAAAAAAAAAAAAAAACAGAGGCACCTCCCTTAAAGCAATCCTGCCGGCGCCCATGAGCTGTGAAACGATATTTCAGAACAATAAACCACACTCAAACTACGATTGGCAAAAAGGTTAGAAACCACAGTCTGTTTTGTGAAGATAAACGCTTGGGAGTACCGCACGTATCAGAAGAACGAGTGGATAGTGTTCGTGCTGCTTGCAAACGACGTCCTCGAAAGTCGACAACTATGAAAAGTGTGGAATAACCCAACAAAAATTCTCAGGTATAATTTTCGGAAGCGGCTGGAAGCGTATGTCAACAAGAGAGCACGCCGAGATTTCTTCAAGAAAACTGTATGGTCGTAATTTAAGTGGTAGGGTGATTTTCAGTGTCTATGCATTGATTTCACATGAGTGTAGATAGAAAAAATATAACGTCCTTATATTGGACACTGTACTACCGAGGAAAATGGAATAACTGCAGTATTCTTCAAAAATCAATGTGTTCTACGTGTTTATTGGACGAAGATGAATGATCACTACTTCTTTGAAAGGAAAACTATAACAGCAGCTACATGTATGCAAATGATAATAAGTTGGTCGACGTATAAACTGCATGATGTCAGGGAAAATTCTGTCTGCCAGCAGAATGGTACGGGTGTGTTAGAAATTACCTGGCCCTGCAGCCAACGACGGCTATCAAACTGTGGCCACCAAGCAGCCAGTGACTTTTTTCCACCAGGGTTTGTGCCTTCACTTCCTTATAATTTAAATTACATAAACGAGAGTAGTTATATGTGTCAATGAAGATACGCTACACCGGATTTAGGACGAATTAGACTATAGGCTCAATCTGTGGCGTGCGGAAAATAGTAGACAGATTGAACTATTATTAGTTCCTAAAATCAAATTTAGACAATTTCGCTGAGCAAAAATTCAAATTTCATTTTGATTTCACAGATAATTTAGATTTTTTAACAGGGTTAAGGAACAATTTCTTTTTCGGTAATTTTGTGAAATTACTTCCCTCGTTTCTTACACGATAATAGTAAATTTTACACCACACATTATTTTGCGGCTAGTGCTATAATTGGAAATTAAATGCCGCAAGCAAACAAGTGAAACAAAAAACTTCAGTGTATAAATAAAATCTTTACTTTATCCATACTAAATAGACTTATGAATGCACAGCGAAAATTAAAACATCATCAAAAGTAACTGTGTTGCAGTAAAATTATTTGCTTAGTCTATAAATAAAAGTTGACACAAAGAGGAGATTAGACTAAACATCACCACTGTTCTGTACTACTTGAAATAACCACTAAAATGGTGATGTTGGTTAGTAGTTAGTGACAAGAGGTTCACTTTAACGACAGTTCCAGTTTCGTGAAAATCTTGCGTCAGGTACACCATTTGGCTGAAAAATGTTTGTTACAGTATCCAAAAAACCTTGTATTAAAAGATTCAGTTCAGTAAATCGTTACAATTTACATACTAGGGGAAATTGATTAATAACAGTTGTGCAATAATTACTCAATTTTTAAATATTCTGCACACAAACGACGCAATCTCTGGTTTTGACTTTCACAGCATTTTACCTATCAGGAAATTAATTATTAAGTTTTTAAATGTATTAATAAAACTGGCATCGTCCCTGGAGATATACGCCGGGAAGTTGCCACCAGCGTGGCAAGGCTTAAAGTGAATGAAGACGTCCGACACCCCTACATGGCTATACACCAGCGCCATCGAGACTAAAGTCCCATTCAAGCTTCATGTGAACTTCAAAGCCACCAACTGGAGCTCCAAGCAATGAAAGAATACTGGCTTGGGAGAAGGGATTACAACAAGGGAGCGTGCAAAAACTACGTGGCTCGGTTCCAGGCTGCAAGGCTACGCTGGGCTACGTGGGGGGGGGGGGGGGGGGGGGGGAGGGGGGAGGGGTTCCGAGCCAGGCCAGGTAGCTTTCCTTTCATAACATTTTTACAGTTAAAATGAGGAACAGAACAAACAACAGCATGTGAATATTTATTTCCCTTAGTTAATTATCTCCGTATGTAATTTATAATCGTCTGACGAGAGAAAACAGTACAAAATGTCGTCTGGAATCAAAATGGAAAAAAGCTACGTGCTAACGCTGGGGGGGATTCACAGAAGGCCAAAATGGAGCTACGTGGTTTATGCACGCTCCCCAAGGGTTCGAATGGATCAAGCCAAAAGAGGGTCTACCACTTGGGTCTGAACAACCATAGCCCTTATGGAAGTCGCTAAACAGGCTTCGAGTTGGAGTTGGCCGCTGCAAAGATACTCTTGCCACTTGGGAATACCTGGGAGAAGAGCCAGATACCACATCTTCGTGGGGGAGAGAGAAACCATGGTACATTTGCTGCCTTGTCCACAAATTGGAATAAATGTATCTCAATTTGATCTCCAATTAGCTACTGACAAAGCCATCGCATTGGCAGAAAAACTACCACATATTTGATGCTGTCATCGATACGAGAAGAAGAAGAAGAATGTATTAATAAAAAGAACTGCTGATATGACTCAATGCGCTAGGGCGCCGTACACTGATTGGGGAGGTACAACGTGAGCAGGTTCAAGTCCTGGTCCGCACGACCTAATTCCGGCTATTAGGTTCCCGTAGTAATCAAGGCAAATGCTGGGACGACCCTCAATTTCCCCGTTACAATTAGTGTTGCCCAAATGCAAGAACAAGACAAGACTTGGCCAGTCTTGGTCTTGGTCTTGCATCAATACATCTGGTCTTGGTCTTGGTCTTGGTATTGCACTCCCGGTCTTGGTCTTGGTCTTGGTCTTGCAGCAAGAGTCTCGCAAGTCTTGCAATTACCTATTAGCCTGTCGCTATTTATTAAACGTTACTTTAGATATTAGAACAACGCAACAGAATAGGTATATTTTAAGCTTGAATTAACATAGCCATGGTAAAGACCAACCAAATTAATAAATGTCTAAACATTTCATGAGAAATTCAAAAAATCAACTGACACCAGTTGGGGTTTGAACCCACGACCTAAGCGATCAGTGGCGATGCTCTAACTAACCAACTGAGCTATCAACTGTGTCCCGCGGGAGTCAGTCTGTTTCTTAATAAACGTTTACATTTAATAATCTTCAATGTACTAAAACATGGTTTAAACATATAGAAAACAAATTAATGACATTAACTTGACTGTATTTTAAAGAACATTATCTGTCTAGAAAGAGATTGATAGACCCTCACCTTATATGAAATGGAATAAAATAATTATACAATTTACTGAATTTACCATTTATTTCAATAAAAATACAACACAAATGAAATTACAGAACAGTACACAATAGCTGACATTACTGTTACTTTATATTAATTCTTTTGTGAATATATAAATGCAGTAAAAGAAAAGGATTGTGAAGCGAGTCTTCTTCATTATTTGTAGTGTCCTGCATTTCGCTCCTATGTAGCTTCCATAATAATAGGGAACATGCAGTTATAAGAATTATGGGTATTTTGTCATTAAAATGTTAAAAAAATATAAAACAAAGACTACAGCAACATTTTAATTTTGGTTAATATTAATTTTTTACAATAATTTCGATTTGAAGTTACTTGAAACGGAACGTATTTTAAAACACCAATCAACGTCTAGTGACGTCACTACTGTTATGACAGCTTATTGTTGTCAAAGAGAACATTGTTTTATTGAGAAAATTATTTGTATTTTTCAATAAAAATGGAAGTCAGATTTATAAAAGCGGACTCCAGGAATTTACCGAAAGTCAGTGTAGATATGGTCGTAATTTTTTTGTCGAAAGTGCTGAGTATTCAAGTGTAGAAATGAAAGGGACTAAACTACTATGGTACGTATAAATCGCATTGAATTTTCCTATTTCGTTTAGCAGCTTCTATACATAGCTCTTATTTCAGCTCAACAAGGAAATCTTATGGCGATAATGCAATCGGCTATGTTCAAATTAAAAGAGATGGCGAATTGTGTATAGTAAAAAGTAGAGTTACACCGGAGCATAAAGTTCGCAAAGAAGGTTATCATGTTACAGCCATTATAAATGAAAGGGAAGGTTTAGTCCAGTCCTGCCAATGCGAAGATTGTGCCACTTCTGAAGGTAAAGTTTGTATGTTATTTATGGCCTATAAAATGTCATGCGGACAAATGGGGAGCAGAAAACTCTCATCGTCTCGCCAGAGAGTTCAGTTGTTCTGTGCTCTCACCACACCCCTAATTTAGCACATTATTATCACTAAAATCTTATTCCAGGTGGGTGTAAGCATGCTGCTGCACTCTTGCTATGGTTACACAGAAGATCTGAGTAGCCTGCGCTTACATCTGTAACATGTTACTGGAAGAAATCAAATTTATCTAAATGTGCTTCTGGAAAATCTTTTATAAAAGCCAAAGAAATAGGTCACATTCCTGTCACTAACAGTTTCTCTCAAGTAAGCAGTTCAGTATACCTGTTTATTTGATGAAACTATAAATCTTTATAGAAAGAAAAGATGGAACTCACCACAAGATGGATTCGAACCTGCAGCCTTTGCCTAACAATGGCAATGTTCTATACCCCAGAGCCACCAAGGTTCTCACAAGCCATGGCGGAATCCAACTTGTGGTGAATCTTTCTCTATACAGGTTTATAAGAATCTCTAAAGCGTGCATAAATGCTGTTAAATAAATAGTAACAATGAAATTAATAAATATATGTTATATGCTACAATAATAACCTCATATTTTTAGGTGGATATTCTGAGTGAATATATAAATGCAGTAAAAGAAAAGGATTGTGAAGCGAGTCTTCTTCATTATTTTGGAGAAGATTTACAAACTGTAAACATCCATAAAGTGTGTTCAAGCTTGATTGGAAAGTTAAACTCTTCACAAACTCTCCTTGAAATATTATCAAAGACAATGACCGCTGATATGATTAACATGGTTTTTTCCACCACAAAACGACAAGTTTACTTCCACAGCAACTGACAGGTCAGAAAGGACTTGACAGGAGTGACGTCATCGGCTCTGGAAGTCAGTTTTGGCGCGCAAATTTAAACTGTCAGTTTCAGACCGCCGTTTTGCGAGACATATTACCGTTTTAATTTTTTTAATTTATTTGTGGTGTATTCTGCATGAAGTTACTTAAAATGAAAGCAAAAATAAAAATATTGCATGTTCCCTATTAATAAGGTAGATAACCTTATTGATTATTATTAAAAGCTAGATTTTAAATTAGTTTGTAACTTTAACTTTTGAAACTGTAACTTTTGAAATATTAAGAAAATAAACATCTTCTCGGTAACTTACTACATATAATTTGACTACGCATATTCTATATAGATTATTTTTAGTTTTTATTATTTCGATTTTCGATACTTCAATTAAGTGTCATACTTACTACATTTAATGTATTATTTTTTATTTACTTATTCAGACCGTCAATTCCTTCATCAACGAAAACGCACTGATAGTCATTTATATTATATCAGTACTTTACGTCTTCCTACATATTTTCTGCCTATTTTCTTCTTCAAAATTCTATGTACTAGTACTTTAAGTTTCGTTTGTTTTCTATGTGTCAATTTCTTGTATTATATAGGATAAGTATATAATTTAAATTAAGCCTGTCCGGTCCACTGACTCTGGAGATTACTCCTCGAGTTAAAATTGTGCAAATACTATATATTCTTTACATGTGAATGAATATTTGCAAAAATATATTGTGATGCAACAGTCAATATATCAGTTTATTTATTTAAATAGTTCTCTTATATATTATTATATTCGGGCTCCTAAACAGTACATAAATTTTATTGCACGCTTTTTATATTATTCGATTACTATTATAGAAAATTTTTTCTCGTTTGAAGTGTATTAAAAGTGTCTACAATATTTATTAAATGGGTGACGACATATTTAAGCACTTTGTGTTTTAAAACCACACAGAACACATCAGAATAATGTATTCGTGTCCATTTCTAAGCACCCAAAAACTTATTTTGTATAGAAAGTATAAAAAAAAAGTCCTAACTGCAAGACGCAAGAGTCTTGCAGGCTTGGTCTTGTTCTTGCTTAAATCTTGCACAGTCAGTCTTGCTCTTAGTCTTGCTAAAATTAGGCGGTCTTGGTCTTGGTCTTGCAAAAATGCAAGACCAAGACCAAGACTGCAAGACCAAGACCGATTTTGGGCAACACTAGTTACAATCTACACGAACAAAAGTAAACTTGTCATACAGAACACAAACAGTTACATATTTCGCAGACAAATGACAACGCAGACTTACGCAGACTTTCCTCCCAATACCTGATCTAAGAAACCGAATTGAATTCGAATACGGATCATGTACTTTCCCCCTCTCATGATTCACATTGGACACCTGTGTAAAAAGCGGGTCGGTGACAGGTGGTCCGTAGGGGCCGAATCAAGGAAAAATAATAATAAAAAGTGCTTCTAAACTTACAGTAAATATCTGTGGCCTCAAATCCAATAGTTGGATTACTTTATAGTGAGAACTTTTGACCAATGTGTCTCAAGTTATTCAAAGAGAGGAAGATAACGCAATATTTACCAACATCATTGATGTTACTAATCCGCTTAAATTTTTGGAAGTGTAATAGAGTACTTTCCCGTACTATGCCGTTGATTTTGAATTGTCGCTGGAGCCATACCGTTACCCCCCTCACCGCAAGCAAACACTGGTGCTTCCTGCTGGCAGCAGGCGACTGCCATCGCGAGCCAGCGGAAAGCGACTGCTGCGGGGTAGAAAGTGCATCGCGACGGCCGCTCCGCAGTTTTTGTGCCCCTGAATTATGCCGTCCACATTAAAACCAGGGGAAATCTGGGGCAAGTCTTCTGCGTGCCATCTCAACGCAGGATTTATACGGTTCTGAATCATTATAAATAATATCATGTTGCTGGGACTAGAGCGTTTCGATACACATTAGTGACGGTTAAAAAAGAAGTTTTCGCAGCACGTGCAAGTTCTGGCCGTTACTACCAGGTTTTCTCAGAGCCAGAGAGAGACACAGAGAGAGCAGAAGTAGTTCGAATGATTTTTTGGTAGTGTATTGCTCAAATATTTGACCCAAGATGGAGGGGTCTAGGTTAGTGCCGCAAGCGATGATCACAAGATCTAAGAGTGTCGAAATTACTCTTGGTTGTTTACAAAATGGTGACTTCCGGACTATCTCACTAAACAGTTTCTGGTGTCATCATGCACAATATTTTTGACGTTTTTAATTGTCAGTATCGCAGAAATCTAACTTTGTGTGATGATTTTTAACGTAATAAAAATGGTGCATTAATCAGAATCTCCAAAACTATTTTTTTTTTTTTTAAAAACTTTCTTTTATTCCTTTTAAGAAAAAATCCATTGTACAACACACACAAACCGTCGGTGTCTTTACTAGGTATTCTTTCTATAATATTTTACTTTTTATTTGCTAATATTCTTCCATCCATTCTATCAGCACGTTATTTCAGCTTTTCTGTTTTGTAATTTGTTCTAGATTTGATTTTTAAAGGGTTGAAATTTTTCCTTATCGTTTCTATTTCCGAGTAGCTTAAATCATTCCGTAACCGTTCTGAAATGTGTTATTTACGCTTTTGGATCGTATTCAAGTCTTTCAGTGTATTGACACGAATTGATACCGTTTTGCAAATTTTTATACATGTCATTTTTGGTATCCATTGTTTTCTAAAAGGTTTGACATAGATGTACTATACAACAAATTAAAAAAGTAGATGAGATTACATTATCATTATTTTAAATTCTTTTAAACGTGACTTCCCTACTTTTGAGATAGATTGTCGGTTGTAAATTGGTTTTTTAAAATTGAAAATAGGTCTGAGGACCTACGAATCTGGAATATATGCAACATTTGTTTTTTTGCCATAAAATGCTTTGTGCAGATTTGAATATGGGCTCGTTCTCTGAGGGTGAACGCAGGTGCAGTGCACTCCCGTGTGACTGCCCAGTTTGGCAGTGGGCACACGCTGTGGGGCAGGTGCCAAGGGCGCGCGGGTGTTCACACATTCGCGACACGCCGTGACCGCCGCACCGTTGCGAACTTGCCGAATGCATTCCGCGTGCTCAGTGAATCACTGTGTACAGCTAAAACTAAGTGCCCTTCCGCGAAGAGGACAACGACTTCCAAACATTCAACGTACCCTGGGACGCTCTTTTTTTTTTTTTGTAGTAGTAACTACGTAAGAACAGTGTTAATGTTTTAATTTCAACTCTAAATAACCTACGAAGTGATACATGTCTTGGCAAAAGCTAAATACGAACATTTAATGGTAGTTTATTCTTCATACCCGATTCAAGGCTCTGGCCTCGCATTCGGGAGGACGCCGGTTCGAATCCCCTTGCGGGCATCCAGATTTGGGTTTTCCATGGTTTCCCCAAATCACTCCAGTAAAATGCCGGGATGCTTCCTTCAAAAGGCCAGGGCTGAATTTCTTCTCGTTTCTTGTCCCCAGTCCCATCCCTCCTTTAATGATCTCGACTTCAACGAGGCGTAAAGCCATAATTTAAAAAAATCTGATTCAAGGCATTGGCCGTTATGATGGAGGTTGCACCCTTCGATAGAAACTTACTTGGGATGTGAACTGAGAGGGTTTCCCGTTACTGTCCCCAGTGTATTCGTACGAGGTTCGTTGGAGGTATGGATGACTGTGATACGGTGTGTATTCAGTATAGTATGTTGTTTGTGTTGTACGAAATGAGAGATAATGAAGTGAGAGGGCTCGTTCTTCCGAACGACATCACTGTGGCAGCGGGGCCTAACGTCAGTACCCGCCAGACGAACCGCCATCAACGCATGCTCTCACTCCATACACTCTGCTGAGTAATTGGGGATTGAACTGAGAACTTTGGTGATTAGCAAGTGTACATAACAGCCACTTCTAACCTGCTGACCAAGTTCTGTTGATGACAATTTCTTGCACCAGCAGAACTCGAACAAGAACCAGCTAACTTCGTGTCAGCGACGGACATCATTAAGAAGTCGCAACCAGCTGAGCCAACTGCGCGGGCGGGAGTTTATTACAATTGTTGAAATACAGTACCAGCGAGTTTATACTATGCACAGATGTAGTTCGCTCAATTTTCTAAGATGATTTACTAAAGCAATAGAGTGCAGTCAAATCTGCAATTCATATAATTTAGTCAGCAGATCAAAGCTAGTTCATTTTGATTTTTTTTTCACTTCTTAATGTCATCTGAAGTATTATTATGTGGCATTCAAACTTGTAAGGATGAAATATTTTCATAAGCGAGTAATAAGAATTATGTGTGGAATTAGCAGCTTAAATTCCTCTAAAGAGTTATTAAAGAAATTAGGAATTTAAGAAAGTGGGCAAAGAATTTATGTTCATCAGTCACCAGTTATGTTGTGTTTGAAATAAATGTTAGGATACACAAGAAAGTCACAAAAAGCACGATCTACACAAGAATTACAAGTTTATGTTATTCGTTTCAAATGGAGTAAGATATTAAAGGATATAAGAGTATATCTTCAAGAAGTTCCCAACACACTTTAAATGTCTGGAAGGGGATAAGAGTAAATTCACGAAAAAAATAGTAAATCGGTAAAAAGATCAATTTCCAATGCCGTTGCCAGTACAGTTTTCGGGCTACTTACTTCTACGGTCCGATATTATGAAGTTAAATTGCAGAGATTGGACAGGAACAAAAACTGGACTAAATACGCAAGTGTTCTGAGTGTTATGTCTTGCACGGATTATGCTGATATTTTCTTCTTGGATAAAGTTTGCTGTACTGCTGAAGAGGTCAGAGGTACGAGCTATTGCTGTTTTGTTTGTGTGTTTTTCTGTAGGTACTGCGTCAGTAACTTAATTCAGGGTACGACTCCACATTTGACAGCGAGATTGCAACCAAGCATATGGACTCTCCTGCACGCTGCCGGCGGCCTTGAGACAGAATTATTGCTAGCATACTCAGGAGAGACTGGCAGTATGTCGCTGCCATAAGTTACACACTGAATCGTGTGTTTCTTGAGGCTTGAAATCTACTATAGTCGTTTTTCACTACTTTCTGGATTATTATCATTTGTTAGGTAGAAAACGAAAGAAAATGACCGAGATGGAAAATTTAATGTTCCTGACTGGCCAAAAATAGACGAATATAGAATTACAGTGTCATAATAACTTGGTTGTTAACCATTTTTTCCGCTGTTGCTTCATAAATGTTTTCAGATTAAACGCTTCCTATTAAAAAGTGTTTTGATTTATCTTTATTCACCAGATGCGTTTCAACCTGGTGGCATAGGGTATAGTCAGCGACTAAACCTACATGGTGTTATTGTGGGCAATTGTATGCAAAAGAAACACAAATCATTGTATGGATTCAATCATCTTCCAAATGTAGGGCTAACCTTTTCATGTTGGTCCGGAACAGGATTTTTTGCACATCTATGAACCAACATGTACATTTTACTACTATGCCTGTAAGTAGATTGTATCCATATAATCCATATAATGAGAAAGATCTATCAAAACAGTTGTTAAAATACTGTATTTGATTGAAAACATTGTTACATTTCTATCACAGAATTCGAAATGATACTGGCATATGTTTTTCAAGACCTTAGTTCCACAAGTAACGGTGTAAGTCATCAACAATTGAACAGACAAGCCCTGACCGAATTCGGTTTCACAGTAGACCAGTATTGAACACGCTAGCAGGAAAGGAAAAATACTGAAATTCTTTGATGGGGCTACAGAATCACTCCCAATGCACAGAATATTTTTTTTTTTAAATGATAGATTTCACAGTTGTGCATCTCTCAAGAGGATGTTGACGCGATGTGGTAAAGGAACTGGGATACAAAAAAATGATTTCGTGTTTAGGTTCAATGTGAAGAAGTAGTATGCAACCACAGCTCATGTACACAAAAGCTGGAAAGGGTGTAATGGAAGCCGGCTAGGTTTGGTTTTGGAAATTACTGTAGACCAGAATTCATATGTGATACCATAATGGCGCTATGTTGAGAGTCGCATGAAGACAGAAGGATGGTGAAGGAAGAGTAGGGTGTGTGTAAGGCTGTGTATAAGTCAGTATAGATACTAGGGGAATAAATAAAATAATATTGCCCTATTGCACCAGTGAAAGAAAAATGTTGAAACTGCTGATCTGATATGATTCATTCCCTTGATGGTTTTTTGTAGAGTCTCCGTGTAGCTCATAAATAGGGGATAAACAATTTAATATCGCAGCAGGAAAGATCATGATCGTATGGCAATGAATTTACTTTAATGAGAAGCATGTCTTTGGGATTATAGTCCTGGGCAGATACGTGAATCAGATAGTTATCAAATCTTATTATATTTGTTGTTGGATTTTGTAGGACGTTTGCTGTTTCATTCCGTTGATACGCATGTTGTAATTTTTCTATACACCCAAAAACGTATTGTAAGCAAAGCCGACAGACGTCAAGATGTCATTGAGTAATAAGCTCGAGTGAGTTATAACTCTTTGGTACTTATTAGTCTGACAAGCCAACATGCGGTATCATGAAGATCAGTGATTGTGCAATGCCTTTGGTTGTATTTCTTCATCGCGTAATTTTGTTAGAGAGCGGGAGAGACAGAATGTCAGACGGGCACTACATTTTCGTGCAATAGCATGGAATTAGCCCAAAAAGTTCTCGAGCGTTGGAAGAGAATGATAACGTTCTAACATTCGATATGATGCGTGTTTGATACCCCGTCCGGCTCTTCATATTTCGAATTTCCACGTTTTCCCTAAATTACTCCAGGGGAATTTTCGGATGGTTCGTTCAAAACACCATGGTCGAATTCGTTCCCGTTTACTACCAACAATTCTCTCCCGGCGCGAATGATCTCACCTAGTCTGGTAAGTTAACGCTAATGTTTTTGGCTGGGATTCGGGAGCACTTGGGCTCCGATCCCTAATCGGGTGTCCAAATTTTGTGTTTCTACGTTTGCTAAAATCACTTAAGGTGAAGTTTCCTTCAAAATGCGATGGCCGAATCCCTTCCTATTTTTTTGGCCCCTGTTTTTCAGTCCTTTCCCACCTGTATTCGACCACAATGAAAGTCCCTCCCTCCCCCAAACAAATCGTTGACGAGCAGTAACCCACCTTTTTTTAAAACAAAAGGTAGAAGATGAGATGAATTATATGTCAAATAGTCTGCATATTACGCTCGTAGAAAGATTAAAGGGGAAAACGATAATTATAATCATAATAACTGAACGTTTTGTGAGCAAAGAAAGCCACAGAAGGAATCTTATTTCTATCTAAAATAGTGTAAGATTCTGATTTCAACAGGTATTCAAGTGGAATGGTTTTATTTATCTTCTGAAATCACTAATTTGCTTCAAGGCATGGAAACAAAAATCACTTGCAGCTCTAGTTTTTCTCCTTGCGTTTTCCGTCTAAAAGTTTGAAGCGTTATGTATATAAGCGCATAACCCATTGTTAATATGTTAAATAAGGAATTTCTTTTGGAATTTGATTCTTACAGGTGGTTGGGGACACGATCATGATATTACTTAGATAAACTCGTGGAACTGTGCTACAATTCCGTGAGATTTTCTGGAAAGGACATTCGTCGCAACCACAGCAGATAGCTGTGCGTGCGCCGGTACTGGTTAAGTTACGTCAGGGCGGCAGGTTATCGACTCCACGTATCGGCTCCGCCAATAATTGGCGTGTGTGCTGTGTTCGGCAAGCTCTGCGTTTTGTGTAAGCAGATGACTCAGTCGCTGACCGCCCGCCCCAGATAAGGCGGCACAACGGTTCCCTCAATACTACAGCCACTATCAGCATTACATAATTCTTTCCAAATGCATTCCAGTCAACTAGATATTCTTTTAATAACTCAATGCCTTAAAACTTTCACCTTGACCTGAAGTGGCACCAGGAGGCAACTTGTAACTTTCAATAGGACACGCAGACGGGTTTCCTCCTCGTGAAAACATTTAGTTTTTGTTAATCTCGAAATTTAAATCATCAGTGGATAACTCCATTCATTACAGATAAAGTAACCCTTGCTTGTATATGGGAGAGTCTCTTCCATTTCTGTCAAAATAACCCGCGCCTTTGTGGAGGTGGTGGTTATATGCGGCGGGTGAATAATCCATTCTGATTTCGGTTTTTCCGAATTTCTTCCAGGCGAATGCCGGAAAGGGCGAACACTTTCCCAATCCTTTTTCCAACCCACTTCCTTTCGTGCGAAGAGGCTCTTGATGCCAACAGCACCCAGGGATGCCCTGGGCTAGCCTGGATCATCACAAATCTCCGTAAAAATAAAACAAATTCGATGTTTCGATTGTTCTTCAGGTTCTTGTGTCTTGGGTCTCAGAGGCCTACACACCTTCAACTTAACTACGCAGTTCCCTGTCCTAAATAATTGAATACAAATCTGTACAGTTATCTTAAGTGAAGGTGTGCAGAGCTACAGGCTTTCGGTTTTCGCCTGGTTCCGTTCTCAGTTCCTGTATCCCAAACAGTACATGTGGCGATGGAGTGACAACGGGTGACAGAAAAAAGGAAATCCGCTGGTTATGTGTGGTTACATATGTCATGATGACAACATATTGAGATTCAGTTGACTACCAATTAGAAGACTTCTTAGAACTGTATGATAAACGGAGGGACCCGCGAAGTTTATCGTCGCAAAAGGCGAGTTTCTCGCGCATGCTAACGACCTGCGTAAAAACTTGCCTGAACCGCGCAGTTGCCCCCATTTATAATTTAGACAAGACGTCACACGTGATAAACAGCACAGTTAAACTGGTGTGTGGGCATTCCACGTATCCAGTCGGGGAAACAGTGCACATAAAATTCTTCGAGTTCATTAGAATTATTAGAAACTGAGGAGTATGGAAGCAATGAACGGGTAGGAATTCAGTCACGTCCTTTTGAAGTAACATCACCGCATTCGCCTGGAGTGATCTCGGGAAACCACAGAAAACCAAAATCCCATTGGCCGGACAAGGATCTGAACCGGCGTCCTCCCAACCGTCAGATCCAAACATCACCACTCAGCCACTAAGCTGGGCGTACAGCTAAGAAACCACTCACATCTGACAGACGTAAACGCTCTAACCGAACCAACATCTCTGCGACCACCATTATCATCCTCCATGAATCGTACTTTATCTTTTCTTTCCAATGCATACTTCTCAACAAAGTATTTAGCTTCATTTCGGGAACTACTCCATCTACATCTATACTCTGCAATTCACAATTACTGTGGGTGGCAGAAGGTGTTAAGCACCAATCCTCCTTCAGTGCATTCCAATCCCGAACAGAACGAGGAAAGAAAGAATACATAAATGTATCAGTACGGCATCTTATTTCTCAAATCTTATCCCTTCTGTCATTGTGACCTAAATAGGTTGGCGGAAGAAGTATTTCGTTGCACTCGTAAATGAAAGATTTTCACATATTCTCCAACAAATTCAAACTAAAACGACGTCGTCTGTCCACCAGACAATCCCAGCCCAACCCACGTATCAGCTCTGTGAGACTTACGTAAGGATTGTAACTTGCGGTCGAGCGGCTCTCCTCTGTACTTTCTCTAACGTGTCAATCAATCCCTTGCGATACTGATCCCAAATTCCACAACAGTATTCCAAATGCGGACCCACTAGTGTTTTGTACGCTATTTCCATCGTATGAGTATTATAACTTCTCAAAATACGACCTATAAAACGTAGTTTAGAATTAGCTTTGCCTACGACTGAAGTTATGTGCAAGTCCCATTTCGTGTTGCTTTCTACTGTTACGCCTAGATACTTCAGGGAATCTCCGTATCAACAACTGAATTTTTATCTTTCTACCTTTGAGCAAACGGGGTCTTTTTTTATTACTTATTTGAATTGCCTTGCACATTTTGCAGTTATGTGTAAGCTGCCATTTACGGCACCATTCCGAAATAACATCGAGATCGCGCTGAATTTCTAAGCAATCATCAGAGCACCTCACTTTCCAATAAATAAGTGAATCATCAGCAAAAAATCGCATCCTGCACAGAGATCGTTTATAAAAATTAAGAAAAGAAGTGGTCCTATTACACTTCCTTGAGGAACGCCCTAAGTAACATCTAGTTTAGAAGAGGCTTCCCCGTCAACAACGACATACTGTGACCGATCAGTTGGAAAATAGCGTATCCATTCGCAAATCTGATCAGATATACCGTACGCTCGAGTCTTCGCCAAAAGCCAGTTGTGTCGTATAGAGTCAAAAGCTCTCTGAAAATCCAAGAAAATAGTATCAACTTGCGATCCTGCATCGATAACCTTCAATACGTCATGCGAAAATAGAGCCAGTTGCGTTTCACACGATCAGTTCTTCCGAAATCCGTGTTGGTTTGCTGTAAGTGAGTCGTTTCCATCTAGAAACTTCATAACGACTCCCTTTCAGTAGTTTTAGTGTCACATAAACAAATAAACAGTTACGCTAGGGAGTCGTTAACCCCATCAGATTAACGGCTAGTGTCTCTGAGGAGTAGTGACAAGAAAATACGCGTATAGAACGACAGGCGGTATTTCATCAAACCTGTTGAAAACCTTGGGACATAATGTACCTTTCAAAAGAAAAAAAAAAAAAAAAAAACCATCCATTGGAATTAATTACGATTTCTTAACTAGCTCAGAAGATCTCCCACAAGTAAGTGCCTCCGGTGTAATTTTTTAAAAGAATAACATCCGACACATTCCTGACACAACAGGATACTTTCTTCAAGGGAAACATTCTACTACTCAATCAGAATGAATAAGCTCTGCACAACTCGCCCCAGCTCGTAATATGTGATACCTGCCTTACGAGACTGAAAACAAGCCCAGCACATTCCGACACGCCTATAGAAATGTCCGAGAAATAGTGGGCGTTGAAGGCATAACAACTGGTTTATAACTCAGCTAATATTTACATTGGACGACGAAATCCTTATCATCCATTTTCTGTTTAAACTCGTGCTTTCATTCCAAATTTCAGTCCGTTCCGACATCTTCCTATTACCAACACGTCAATTTAGAAAGTATGGGTTACCAAAATATTTCGTCTAACGTTTTCAATCCACGTTCTGTAATTTTGGAAGGTTATTAAATAATATTGTTGAATTTAACATTTTAGTGATTTTCTCTAATAACCCTACTAGTAATGCAAAATTTTACTTCATTTATGTTCTTATACAAATACAGTATAAGATTTTGTTTCTACTCACAGTTGAAAAAACTATTTCAGTTAGTGTCAGAAAATTAGCAAGCTTCTTGTGATGTGGTTGCTGCAGTTCCATATTAATATAAACGTATCAAAATATGGAGATGGTGATAAACAAATTTTTAAGAAAACTCTATCGTAACACGTGAATCATCCAATTCAGAGTTACTGTTTGCATCAACTTTCATGTGATTTTGACATGTATTAGAATAGTTATGAAAGGAAAACGTCCGGAACGAAATAAACCAATTTAAAAATCAAAAACCATATGTGAAAATAATTTGGAATCTAGGTCTCATGAGTTAGCAATAAATTCATAACCTGATACAATTCAGATCGTACCACGTGAACTAACTGCTTTAGGATCCCTGTCACACTCTCACTTCTACAAAGATATATTACTAACTATGCGTGACACACGGGGATATTACAACTCAAGTATTAGATAAGCCTGCAACTTCGTCCACGCGGAATTTGAGTTTTGTGCTGCTAATTCAACGACAGACTATCAAGGTAATTTTGGCTGTGCTTGTATATAAAAACAGAGGACCCGCCATGTTTTTTCATCCCCTCCTTTTAAGTTTAGGAAATATGTAAATGATTTAAGCATGTTTGTGGCCATCATTTCTATCTAAAATTTCGAAGATTTTATGCTTGCCGATGACACGAAGACACATTTCAGTATTCTTCAAATAGTTTCTCTGCAAGTAATATTTGATGTGGTGCTGCCTGGAGTATGCGCGAACATATTGAAAGTTTGAAACTATAATATAAAATACCTATGTGAATTGAAAAGTAGGTCTGTTTTAGTCTGTAGGATATAAATACACGGTCACCGCATGAATTGGCTGGTAATGGTAAGTATTTCGATTGCGAGAAGGCCTCCATTAGATAATATGAAATGGATGGACTCCAATATGGAACCACTAAATCAGCTGACAAATCTATATTGCTCAGCCTGTCGATGTAACATAATGTAAGCGTTCCCATAAGCTAGCATTATACACAGATTCTCGCTATTTACAGTTTTTTATTTTTATTTTTTTTATTTAAATGGTTGGTTTTATCCGTACATACATATACAAAATTGAAAAACTGGCAGTTTTAGCAACTGTTTCATGGACGAAATACGGCATCGAGCGTGGTGGTGTAACGGATAGCGTTCTGGCCTCGCATTTGGGAGGACGGCGGTTCGAATCCCCGTCCGGGCATCCAGATTTGGGTTTTCCATGGTTTCCCAAATCATCCAGGCAAATGCCGGGATGCTTCCTTAAAAAGGCCATGGCCGGATTCCTTCCCATTCCTTGCCCCCATCCTTACCCGTCTCTAAAGACCTCGCTGTTGAGAGACGTAAAGCAGTAAAAAAAAAAAAAAAAAAGAAGAAGAAGACGAAACACGGTATTAACTGGGATCTTACATGCTAACTGATGACATAAGCTATCACTATGCGCAAATCCATTTATTAGTTTTTATATGTTGCACGCTGCCACGAAGATTGTAGAATCCACGTTTTTGGCCTCTGTATGATCGAGAACTGTGTTACTGATATAAATAAACATTTTCACATATGTCAACTGATGTCATAATCTTTCATTAAGTTTCCATGATATTCATAATTTACATTTTTAACCTCCGTGTTATAGGGAACTACGTTAGTAATCTGGATAAAAAGTATCCTAGATCCCCATGACATAATTACATGCATTTTACTTAACATTCGTCTGTTATTTTTGCATGATGCGTGAGAAAACGGACAGAAGACAAACAAAAATTCCAAATTTTACAGTTCTCTCATTAGTCGTTACGTCACAATTAATCAGTTTTTTTTTTTTTAAATTAATGTATAGTCACAACTTTTGTACAGATTAATCATGTAATATGGGTATAATGAAAATATCGAAAATGATCATTTTTTATTAGACCTTTCATACTATATCACGTACAGAAAGTAAAAATTAAAATTTAAAAACTTTTTTACTGCAAAAATGTTATTTAGAGATTACTTTATGCCTATATTTAAACTTCCCTTTGTAATGATCACTCTTTTACCATTAAAAATATACAGATAAAAGGGAATAGAAAGTAATATCCGTTTCCCAGGTGGTACATACAAGTGGGAATAGTGTCTTAGTTATTTTTTGGGTAAATTTGTGTGTTTATGGGTTATGACATGGGCGTAGTCAGGGTGAGGGAGGGTGGGGCACTTGTCCTACCCTAGTTCCCTTCCTCAGGTAGTAGAGCGAAAAATATATGAAAATAAATATTTCAACTTTTAATATTAAAAAATTAATTTCGTCAACATTTTTCCAGAAACCTTGCAGACTAGTGTTTAGATAAGTTTAAATGAGTGTTTAACTGGTTTTTTCTTCAAGTAAAACCATTTCCAACATGTATTTTTTTATAAAGTTTTATTGTTTTTGCCCCATCCCGAGGCTAATCCTGGCTACGCCCTTGGGTTAAGCCCTTTGTTTCTCTGTTTTGGTTGTGACTTCTGTGACGAGTGTGGCGTTGTGGCGTGCCCGTGGAACCCGCAGTGTTGATGCGTGCCGCTCCCTGCAGCCTGGCCGGTCTTTGACCCGCCCGCCCGCCTCGGGACTGTGCGAAATACGGCCGCCCAGCACGGAAGGCTTCACTTCGCATCAGTACTCAAGCCTGCTCAAACCATACAGCAATCATCTGTCTAGTTTCCCAGATGACACACCCAAAAGCTCAAATTAACAGTTTTCTTTATCATAAAGATCTCTGTAGTGATAAGGAGCGTGAAATTTCTATAGCTGCAGTGCATCTCAGCTTTTATTATTTACCGTCATTTCTATTATACGAGACAACAAGTAGTTAGCTAAAGGCGGTTCTGATCTAAAATATATTGATGAGCCAAAACATTTTATAACCACCTGCGTAATAGCGTGTTGGTTTATCGCTGAAATGCAATACAGGAGCGATTCGGTGTTGCATGGATTAAACAAGTCCTGATAGGTTTCCGAAAGTATCTGGCATCAGATTTTTACCCACAGGTCACGCAATAGGAGCCGGTTATTTGTGGGCGTCGATCTGTAGCGTCTCAGATGTTTTCTATCTGGTTGAGATCAGGTGAAGTTAGTGACCAAGACACCAACGTGAGTTCAATATCATGCACCTCAATCCAGTGTACCACGATTCTGCCCTTATGACACGGACAGTTATCTTGCTGTAAGATGCCATAGCCGTAGTGGAAGACATGAAGCATGAAGGGATTCAGGTGCTCAGCAATAATTTTCATGTAGCCCACTGATGTCATGGTGCCTTCGATCGCTGCCACTGATCCCATGGAAGCCAAGCTGAATATACCCCAGCGGCCTGTGTCCATGGCGTGGCGCAAGTCTCGAGCAGCCATCCGTCTGGAAGTCGGGGTATCCGGACACTACCATCGACCTGATATAATAGGACACGTGATTCATTCGACCACATGAAACGTTTCCACGGTCTCACCTCGATGATCTCGTACCACTGCAATCGTAATTGAACGTGGTAACATGGATGGGCCGTCTGCTACGGAGCCCCATGTTCAACAATGTGTCCCGAACGGTGTGCTCCGAAACACTTGTGCCTGCACCAGCACACAGATCACAGCCTGCGACCTCCACGTTTTATAATAAAACATGGATGTCCTACACCTTATCGTTTACTCGTTGTTTCACCGTCCTTCAACCACTTTCCATAAATGCTCACTATAATAGCACGCGAACAGCCGACTAGCCTCCCCGTTCCCGAGAAGCTTATACCCAGGGGCCGGGCCATAACAATTTCCCTTGTCACGGTCACTTATGTCGGCGGTTTTCCCATTTACCATACGTATCGCCGCTAGAATGAGTCCACATGCGTCTCTTCTTCGCTTGCGTATCTTCCTTGCAGCATGATGTACGCACAACTCCGTCAGACGGCATTCAATCTCGCTGTGGCATAATGATTTGGTACATCAGTGTAAGTGACAGTTGTTATCTGTCTGTTAGTAATTCAGTTTTGAGTTTGTAGCGTCCTCATGTTTTCTTTCTGAGATATTTGAAGGGTGGAAATTATGGTGCCTTCCAGCATTCGTCTAGACAATCTAGAAACTTTTTTTTTTCAGATATTATTACATTTCTACATATAATAATTTTATATTCAAATTGTGCGGATTGTTCAAAGGTGCATCAGCGCAATGTATTATGCTGTTCTCTCCATCTTCTGGAAGGGACGACGAGTCTGTATCAAAACCAGTTCTAAGATTTCGATATCTTAGGAAAAATTTCGAAAAGAATTTAAACGTAAAATGATATTTATAAAGAGATCTGTGTTGAACGATTGAAACATCGAAGATAACCAGAGACAAAAAGAAATTTCGTTATAATTTCGAAATTGTTTTTATTTATATCAACATATCAGTAGTATTAACGTAATTTGTTACTTTTAAAATGGTAGCACTGAATTAACAGTACAAGCATCAGAAACTATCAAAAATTTTCAAGGTCAGTCGAGATTTTGCTGGAGTAGTTATTCAAATGGTATTTTACTTGACATGTACCTAACATTTCGAGCTACGTCATGTTGCATAATGCGATCTCGTTTCCGCATTTCTTCTCAGATCAGATAGTACGAATTAGTCAAAGCTCATTTTCCTCTCCTAGCATTAATCTTTATATATCCTGCCTTGTAAAAAAAAAAAATCTTGCGATTTTCTTTCAGTACAACAACCAGAATTTCAGTACTTCCATTTCGTTTACGATATTTTCTTTAATTAGAGTGGTTAATGAGCTGACGGCAATCACCAGGCCAGCTCCCGAAGATTTAGACGGTTTAAAATTTCGAAGGAATTGCAGCGTGTTATGGACGAGAAAGCCCATCTCATCACGAACATATTCAAGCTGCTGCCCGTTTAGTATTTAAATTAAAAACGCTGTTAATTAATTAGATCCACTGAAATGACCGAAAATATTGTTAGAAAGAAATGAAAATTACTGTTTCAAAATAAAATAATTATTTTTCACTGCATCCGTTACCACAATCAACATTAAATCATTATTTATAGCACTTCTTGCGATAACTACACACACAAAATTAAACTCTCAAACTATCGATATTAAAGAAATTTTTTCTCTCATACGTGTCTTAGTTACAACGCCGGCGTGTAACCTTCTGCCAAGTTGTTACCAGCCAAAGATTCTTACACTACTTATCGCTACGCCAGAGACTATAGATACTACGGCTTGTGGAAATTCTGCGATACAAACTTACATATATCAATGCAATTATTGATACATACTTATAATTAATTAAAGATAAATAATATTTTGGATGTGATGTTGTCAGACGTTGAACTAGTATAACATTTCAAACACTTCGTAAGGACTAAAATAATTGAAATTACGATTTTTACTATGCTCATTAATCTAAATTAAAATGTGAAGTTTTTGGCATTCAGGAAAAATTAACAGAAAATAATTGGTTCAAGAGGCAATTTCTGGAATATTTCTAGTTGGTCTGAGCACACGATAGGTGTTTATACGTTTTTACGCAAGTGATAATAGTTAGAGTTTCGTGAGGAAATCATTTGCTACAAATGATAAAAATATTCAATAGGATTCGTAACAAAGATAATTGGTGCTTTTAGAGATTTTCTGTTTAATTTGTTTGGAATCATCCCTGAAATTAAAGATAAGTTTGAAGGGTCATTAGTTTGTCTGTTCAGAGAAAGGGTGAGCCAAGTATTATGATTATATTACGCACAAGTTACTAGTTTATCTTTGTGACTCGTGATCGGAAAATACAGGCTTTAGCAAGTGGAATTTCTGTGATAACTGAAACTTACGATATCTTTCAGAAAATGGCGGGTTTCATCGCTCTTTGGGTAGCTAATGCCAAATGCTAATACCTAAGACATCTGCGAAAATTATGATATTTATAAGAACCTGTAAGAAAAACATATGACGTAGAATCGTAGATGGAATGCATTTTTGTAGCAGTTTGCCATGATACATATGGCGTAGACCCGTCTATTTGAGGATTAATTTTTATTTACATTTCTTTCTGTCAGCTCTGAGCTTTACGCCTCATGGACAGTTAGTCCCTGGAAAAGACTAGAAATAAGCAACAGGAAGGCAATGCCCTGTTCCGCAGGTACTTCGGAAACTGTATAAAACAGAAATCTGGATATCAGGGCGAGCACGTCCTCACGAATGCCAGCTCCAAGCGTTACTGGGGAGATGAATTTTTTTAGGCAGAATATAACAGCCTAATTTATGTAAAAAAGATACTTTAAAATCAAAGAAACAAAAGAACTGTTGGGTATAAAGGAACCAAAACCTTATACACGAGATGATTATAAAGGAAAAATTATGGAAAATACAAGAAGTGTAATTCGAAAGAAAAGATACATTTTAAGTACAGGTATTATAATTTTTTAGAGGTTAAAACGTGAGTATTTTTAATCATAATCTACCTTTAGCTTCTTATTAGGTATACAGATAAAAATCTAAAGATTGATTATGATTATAAATTGGGGAAGGAGCTACTTATTGAAGACACGAGATGTAAATACCTTACCATAACATTTGATAGCAGAATTAACTGGGCAGGACACATTGGACAGGTAGTAGGGAAAGGGTTCAAAATTCTTCAACTATTGGAAAGAGTGATGAGGGGATGCACTAGAGAAGTAAAGGAATTTGGGTACAAAACTTTGGTCAGACCACGGCTGGAATATGGTGGTGTAGTATGGGGCCCACATTTTGGGTAGCAGCAGAATTCAGACAGAATGTGATGTTTGGTAATCACCACAAGAGGGAACCTGCAAATACAAGTTTAATCTACCTACCGAAACTGCAAGCATCTGGAAAGAATGTGTTTGCAAGAAAGAACTAGTGATACTATTAAGTTTTGTTACTGATTGGTGAATGTTTTTTTTCAACCAATTTCTCAGTACTGAAAATGTGTATTTGAAAATTAGTCAAGGCATTCTGTCAACATTTATTATAACAGAATGCCCAAGAGCCTCTTCATCCCCATGTAATTTTGTGTACTTATGGTCTGAGTACACAAAGGAAATTGTTATGTCTTGGGTATAAAATACAGGATTGGAGGGGGTGCAGAGAAGGGCTGTCAGATTTATCTTTGGAAATTACCGCAAAATGCAATCGGTAACTAATATGATAAACGAGCTAAGGTGTGATTCATTGGAGGATAGAAGGAGGGTGAAGAGAATTATGGAAGTGTACAAGGCCTACATTGGTGATGAAGCATGGAAACATATTAGTGTGAAAATTAAGAGAGGTGCACCGATGCGTAAAGGTGACCATGACCACGAGCTGGCACTTGATTTCAGGCGTAAGGGTGTGGGAAAGTTTTCATTTGTGGGAAAGGGTGTAAGGGATTGGAATAAATTGTCAAAAGAATTGATGAATAATTTACTAAAAACACTGAAAGAATTTAAAGTAAAAATTAGTCGAGGGCAAAAGTAGGTTGGAAGAGGAAAGGAGAAAGATGGGTGTGTAGGGAGTGTGCACTCCATCGCAATTTTATTTATTACTAGCAGTTACCCGCGACTTCGTCCGCGTTGAAAAGTGTTGTAATATAAGATATTCTTGAGAGGTCTGGTTGCTCAGTGGTTAGGGCGTCCAACTGGAGATGGAAAAGTCCCCAGCTTGAATTCCAGTCTTGGCGAGGATTTTCAAAGGTCCCTAGCTCGACCTTCACCTCTGGCATAGGTTGGTGTGTGATGTGAATTACGCCAGAATACTCACTTTGTTCTGATTCCGTGTTGAACTGTGGGTCCTCTATGTCCGGTAGGATTACTGGGTTACGTTAAGAGGCTACGAAAAGGGACTGATTCCGGAGACGTAAAGAAGTCTTGTCATCAGGTCAATACGACCATACAGTTTATTTAAGAGCTATTTTTATTAGTAATAGTAGTAATAAATGTTGCAATAAAATAACAAAAATCTATTTATGTTCCACAACTACTTCACTGAATTGATAAAGCAGTAAAAATATTCAGTTTGTAAGGAGTATTTTCAGTTTAATATATCCGTATATACAATATTGAGGATTTGTCTCCTAGGTTTTGGCTATTTTCATAGCCCTAGTTTTCTTACATTTCTTTGAAAGATTTGAATTTCGTTTACCCAACATCTCTTAAAATTACTAATTTCATCACGCGAATAAAAATGAATATAGTTTTAATTAATGGAAGCTCAAAACGTCAAAATATTAGCAATACATTGATGGAATCGACTAAATATCAACAACAAAAAAATACTAACATCCAAACAGCAAATAAATACTTAAGTGGCCCAAGGACGTTCATTTCCATTAGTAAAATTGCGATACTAAAAATGAATATTTTGATTTGCATTGAGTACTGAAAAAAATCTTTAAAAAAGAAGAACTTAATTTTCTCTTTGAATATTGATTTTTTTTTTAGGATATATTGGTTCCATCAACAGAAATTTACATATTATAGTAGTAAGTATAGTAGTAATTGATTCTTTTATCCATAATAATCAGAGGTATTGCGGTAATGGTTTCTCTATCTCTGGAAACAACTGAATTGCCTATAGAGCAGTTTACTATAGTTCATTCGTTTCGATCCATTAATTCTGGACCTAAAATATAAATTTCAATATTAAAGTAGTAATAGATTGTTTCTTCATATTCGGTTTCTTATTCTGCATACAGAATTGAATGACTACCGGCGAATTACCACTCCGCTTTTCCGCCACTCCACTATCTGAACAAAACATTGATAAATTTAGAAAATTTACTTCGGGCAACGCCGCATGGTTCTGCTAAATCGTCCAAGCTTAATATAGATCTTTTGATACAATATCGGTACAAAGCGATACATGATGTCACTAAAATGGCGCTCATGAAAGAAGCTTAATAACTAATAATGTTTAAGTTCTCATTCTGGCCCAGGCTGCGTTTTAAAATTACCGCTAGAAAATCAAAGCTTCTATCACTTCGCACATTAATACATTCACTATATTGTATGTTAGTGACGTCATGAATAGCGAAATAAACTTGACTTATTATTAACGCAGTAAATTAAATACTGAATACGTCTAAAACTACATTCAGCCGCATGAACTATGTCGTCAGCTTCATGACAGTTATTGAGGTAACGTAATTAAAAAATTTATGCTAAAATGCTTTTAACTTACAGTGTACAACGGAAAGTCCACAATTCTCTACGATCGGTCATATTGCAGGTCAAATTTACATCGCGATAAAGTGACTTTTATTGCTCGTGATTTAGTAAGGTGTATAATGAAATTAATTGTGATAGTAATTTATGATATACTAATTAGGAATTTTGATATAGAAAATTCTGTTACCACTCGAAATGTAGGTCCAGAGCATTTAATGTGTAGAGATGTGTTCGTATCGTTTGATTTTTAGCGGCAGTATTAGCAGAAATGTGGTTTGGTTGAAATGCTGCCTGGACCAGAATGTTTTTTGTTACGGCAGAAGGAATTTAGTTGTTATGCTCCGTGCAAATGAGGTGTATTGTGTTGTAAACGACTTTCAGTGTTACTTCATGAAACAATAAGTTTCTACATTAGCCCATTGAATACATACGTTTTAAGTGTAGCGTTCGATAGATATTTGCAGAATATTGAACAGTAAATAAAAAGCAGTACTATTCGTACAAAAATTCTGAACAAAAAATAAAATGGGTTAGTTAATTTTTAAATTTCGGCAAAAATAATTTGTAATACACAGACTGTATAGTAACAAAAAAGAAACAGGAAATAACCGAGATAGAATGGAATCCTTTACATTTTTATAAATACGACATTTGGGGCACGACCATTTTCAGTGAACCGACTTTCGTGCTGGTATACTCATAGCATTTTACTTTTTTTCCAAGCTTTGATTTTTTATATTTATTATAACGCATATATTACGAACGAAATTATGGTGTAATATTTGATATGTCATAGTATTTTATGTACGCAAATGAAAACATCTCTTAACAACAGTACCTTTCTTTTTTTAATTTAAGGTTAAGAACAGATTGATATTTCCTGCTTCAAAACTATTATTTGCCATTGCATCAGTTTTATGGCTTTTAAACTAACACAAACTTGCATTCTGAGAAGTAGTGTTTGCGATTTACTTAAAAAGCAAAGAGTAAACGTGGCACGGCTATCTACGAAGTAGGAAACTCTTTGTTGCTTCCGAATTGATATTAATGGCAATTTCTAAAAGAACTATGCGTTTTTGCGGGATAAAATCTATCCTATTGCACTTCGCACGCAATTAACTGACTTCATGCCAAATTTCATTTAAATATGTTGAGTTATTAAGGCGTGATTGATTGCCAACGTACATCCAAACACACATCCGAACTTTCTCACTTTCTCATTTATAGATATATAGATTATTATTATACATGAATTGTGAAATATCAAGAAAACTGAAATACATGGAAACCACGAAGTATAAAAAGTTTTAATGAAACAAAAGAAAAAATGAATGAAAAGCGGTATTAATGTACCGTGGATATTTGGCAACTTCATTGTAATGAACAAGTTCAGGTTATGAAGGGGAAAAAACGAAGTTTGTGTTAATTAAAAAACGGAGGAAAGTCTGATAAATCTGTATTACGTATTTGGTATACAGTACTATGTTGTAGATAAGAAGGCTTACGATAACTGTGGAAATATTCCACGTGTCGAGGTTCTGTCTGAGACCGACGCACGGTGTGTTACGGTAAACCAAGACGAGCGCGGCGGACTGAACTGTGCAGGGTAGCTGTGAGTCTGACTGGCCGGTGAGCTGCTATGGGGGTCAAGGTCGCTCACAACACCTCACGCCACTCAGACAGCCACACTGCTAGATTCAAGCGTTTAGCCGTTGCAAGCTTGTTAAGTTCCGTGAAATGTAATTAGGTATTTGAAGAGGACATTCTAATGGTTTAGGTATTTAATACGTAATTACTGTAAGCCATTTCTTCTGCAGTTGCTTGTTAAATTAACAAATTATTATTTAACTAAACGCACTGCAACTGCTGGAATTTTTGTTTATTTTGGAATGCATTTCGCCTTTCGTAGGTATTTATCTTATTTTTTAGTATGTTCCTGGATATTAATTAGCACAAAGACCCAACTATTAACAAACGCGATAGTGAAACTTGAATTTCTTTAGTAGGTATACTTTACTTTTATTGGGCTATTAAATAAACTAAAATATAGAATGCTAACTTTCCTTTATAGTATATCAGTTACATGTTATTTCAGGCAATAATTATACTCGAAGGGTATTAAATGTGACAAGCTTGTAATATGATAATCCTTTTTCCGTAAGTACCTAATTTTTTAGCCGAAAATAAAATGATGTAACTATTATTCTTGCTGCTACTTTATTAGAAAAAAAGGATGCTTGAACTAAAACTGATTTCATGGCATTCATGCTATTTTGTACATAATACGTATGCTCGTTTGGGCCAACTAGGACCA